>JAHREE010000131.1:2658746-2774809 GCA_033628505.1 Tringa tobata | reverse complement strand
CTGCTAAAGGGGACATTTTCATACTTTTGATTCAAGTCAAACTGTTTGTACTGTCTTTTTTTTATATATATATTTTATTTTTAATTTTTTAAAATTAAATACAATGAGCTTTATTTCTCACAGCACAGCTTGGCCAGGGAGGAAGGAAACACAAGAATACAAAAATCTGACAATACACATTTTATTCTTGGTTTTCCTGTTGAATTATTTTTTTTTCCATCAGATGAGGAAGCCGAGTGGTTGTGCTCTGCTTCTTCTCTGTCATCTGGTGGGCACACAAGCTTGGGGATTTTACTCCTGCAGTGTACTGTGTGTCTAAGTATTTATTTTCACCAAGGCAAACTGTGGTGGAGAATGACCTCAGGATTAAACAAATTTCACAGATCATCTTTTAGTCTCTGAAAAGCAATTATTATCATCCCAGGTTTTACATGAAATAGAAACATTCTGCCTATGATCAATGCTTTAAGTCATTTCATTTAAAATGTAAATTGAACTTCAGCCAAATTGATATTGCTCATCACAAAGATAAAGTTTGATCTAGTCAGCCACTACAGAAACTTAGCTATGTTGAGACCCAACTAGTATGACATTAATTTTCCAAACCAAAACTTTTTATAATGCAACATAGGCATCAAATTGAAGTTCTAATGAAAGGCTTTGGCTTTTTGGTCTTCCCCTCATCTCTTCCCTAGGTAGGAAGCCAGCTGAGATTTAAGCTTTTTTAGTTGCAGAACTTTCTGGCACAAAATACAACCTAGCCATCCACAAATTTTATACACGTAATAAATGATTTTCTCATGACAGAATGTTTCACCTCTTTTTGCATGGTGCTCCAAGATGAACAGCCTTGAACTTTTTGAAGTCCTACATATAAGATTCTGGAGTCTTTCCTACGTTTTAGCAGGCTGCAGTACCATGGGGTAATATCACATTCTCAAGTACCGCAGCCTAAATAAACATGGTGAAAGGGCAAACCCTGCAAAACTGGGTGATGGGATGTGGGAATACAGATTCAGGCTTCTCTTCGGGAATGGGTATTTTTTGATCAGTCTGACCAGACTCAGATCACTCTCACACACCGCTGCTGTTCTGCCAGACAGGGTTTTCTATGCTCAGAGGAACAGAAAATGACCATGAGTGACAAATTTACAGTAGGGAGAGAAAATACTTTCAATTATGGGTTTAGGCAGGAAGTTTATAGAGTGGGTTGTCTAGTCAAACAAAACTGATATAGGGTAGCTTTGTTGCTATTCATTGATTTGGTTTTAAATAGGCAGTCAACCTTTTCTGGCTGCAATCTTTCTACATTAATTCTCTGTCCAATGCAACTGTCCAGCAACCGGAAAATAAGGCTTGTAACTGGATAATTATTTTCCCATCATAATGCAAGAATGCTCTCATGTACAATGAAAACTGGAAGTTTGCTCTTCTTACCTGTTACAGCTGTAGCAATCATTGACTCAAAGAGATTTTTTTTAAAACTATTTTTTCTTAGAGTCCTTTAAAACTTATCAAATAGCCAGTATAACTACCAATTCAGCCACAAATGAAGAAGGCAGTGTAAGAGTATCTGTTCTACCTAAGCTGCAACGAAGTGCTAATGTAGAAACAGTAAAACAGACAAATGACTAATTTTGCAAAGACTTGCAATATCCTACTGCATGATATTTTCAAGATTTTTTAAAATCTCAAAATATCACAAAATTGTTTTTTCTTTTAAAGTATTTTTTTTTTTTTATGACAGGCTAAAGACACTAATTAACAATATTTCAAACAGACACCATTATGATGCATTTTACCTTACAGGATATAGGTAAACTTTCATGCACTCGGACACAAAGACAACACTAAAATATAATCAAACCCAAGAACCAGTATCCCAAAGGGTATTAATCCAGAAATCTGAAATAGGTTGTATACTAATTCTTTCTATTTCCTTGCTTTCACTACTACAATAAATCCGACAAACACACTGATAATACCTCTTTCTCTATTATTCTGTTTTCTAGGTTCAGATGTTTGACAGTACGCAGTATTCAGGTACCTGTAAAGCTCCATTTTTGCTGAAGGATGAAACACACTGCATCAGTCGACTCAGTTCTTCAGAGACTGCCTCTACAACTCTTGACATTACCCGAGGAACTAAGTCTTTGGAAATGGTAAACACCTATGAAAAAATAATGAACGCAATAGCTATATTAACAGAAATATTTTCTGCAGTAACATTTCAGGAAAAAGCATTAAACACTTTGATTGAAAGGATGGCTTTTATCAATCCACAAAAAAATTTCAAAAGCAACTGGAGTATGAAGGATTTCTTTTGATGCTTGCCCTGTGCTTTGACCAATCACCTCTGTTAATAGCCATGTTAGCTATGCCATAATGACAACTTTCTTGCAACGCCTAAGAGTAGTGAGACTTCAAAACACATGCTTGCTGCTGATGGATGCAAGTAGTCACATCATGAACACATTCTGCCGTTTTGTAGATAGCACTTTTAATTCAGGGTTATTTGACTGACTGACCCAAATACATTTTTTACTCATGTATTTTGCTGTTTCTTCTAGAATCCTGTATATTTGATCCATATTGATATGGCTAGCATCATTATTCTCTGTTGCAGAAAGAAGCCTTTGAAAGGGTTTAAGAGTATGGCAGTGTAATGGATTTTCATTTAGATTCTTTCCTCACTGCCATTTATTAGTTCGCTGGCAAAAGCATTACACCTTACTAGTTTTACCATGCATCAAGACAATCTTTTTAACTGCTTATTTGTATAGCTTTTTAAAGTGGTACTTGGATCCTCCATTTGAGGTTCAGAATAGCAACTGCAACACAACAGCAATGCAAAATTGAACATTAGATCTATACCTGAAGAAACCAATCTTCCTTAAAGGGAGCTTTAAGGAAGCGAGAAATTGCTGGCGAATTAAAAAAGAAAAAAAAAATAGTAGTATGATTTTTCTACACAGAATTGGAGAAAAACGCAGGCCGATAGGTTGGAATATAGGAGGAAGTGAGACTACAGGTTAGACCAAACTTCTGTCAAGACTTAAAGGTGATGATAAAGCTGCACTAAAACTGCACAGGTTTGAGGGAGATGATGACACAAGGAACTGAAGACAATGTGACTAGAGTGGTGCAAGAAGGAAAATGAACTGCATAGACTTTTTAAACAATTACTCCCCTAATTTCTGCTTTAAAATTATCTTAAAAAATAAGTAGTGGAATGACTTTTTTGCTAGGTTATCTTTGCTTTATGTGAAGTTTAGGTCTCATGTCTGACAAGGAAATGTAATAACTTACAGAAGATACTCATATATGTGTGTAAAAGTAAACTGTGTGTGTGTGTAATAAATACATGATTCCTACACAGTTTTCAGTGATTTAAGGAAAGAATTAAGTATCAGGGATCCAATAAAGCTGACTGTTCCAGAAGGCAGGTCTGCACCATATGCTAAGTATATTGATCACTTATTTCAGCTGTCAGCTGTTACCACTGCTAATTCAAACATGCAACCTGCTATAACCTACTAAAGCAAAGTAAGTTACATGCTAAGTTACATGGTAAGAAAAAAACCCAACAAATCACCACCAAAAAAAACCCAGTAACAATTTGGGAACGGGTCATCTTATTCAGCAGCAAATATTGCTGAGCAATTCATCACAAACATACCAGGAACACACCCAAAAATCTTCTACTGAGAAGAGAGTATTTGTGCTCACAACGAGCACTCTTGAAGTTACTATGCAGAATCCAGGAAAAAAAATTCTCAGCAACGGTGAATCATCACAAATTTGCAATAAGAAGCCCTTATTTTGATTTCAGTTAAATTTTAATTCAAAGGCAGAGAAACAATTTTCTTTCCGCTTCAGTCCATGCTCGCTGTTCAGCTGATGGTTAATTTTTGCTGTTTCAAACTACAGAAACTTGCAGCCTTGCTAACTAAACTTAAATCTGACCCAGCTTACAGAATTTCCACCAGAAAACAGTGAAAATGGGGGTTTCATCTTGACACACATTTTCATATTTCTGTAATATTTCACGTCTAGAAATTTATGAGGCAACACTATTTGGGCCAAAATCAGTATCGGTCTCAATGAAGTCAGCAAGGAAGTGCACCTTTCTGCTGCAGCAATTTAACGACTACGCATGTTTACAGGATTAGCGCACAAATGCTTTGACTTTTTTTAAAGCAAAACCTCTCATTTTCATTTTTATTAAATTCCACTACACTGAAAAACAACATTAAAAATGAATGTCATGGTAGTATATATTTTTGGTGTTGCTTATCCCCCCATTTGGAAGCATTTGCTAAAATTAGCAATGCTTCTGTGAAACTGGCTATAAGTAAATACTGAACATGAATCAAAAATATTGCAAGTGATATTTAAAGTTTCTGAAAAATATTTTCATTTATATGAACCCTTGTAATTTAAGGAGGAATAAAATAAACAAACCCTCAAATGAACCTCATAAGATTTTAAGTAGATGGAAAAAGCAGAGCAGCTATACTTGTGGTATTTTGAAAGGTTATAGTGATATTACTACCAATGCTTGCACCAAGAGCAATAGTAATCTGGTAACACTCTTGATGATTAGAAGGAAGGAGTATTTAGAACAGAGGCTGTAATTTAAAGGACTATAGAAAATTCCTGCATATTATCACAAAAGGCCAAATAACTGCAGCACTGCGAGCATATTATTTTAATGATAATATTTTAATTTTAATATGCACTCCCTATCATAAGCTACTACTAAGCTAAGTATTTCAGAACACAGTTTGTGCTCTACAGAGACTATAAAACTTTCTGGTTTTAGGTTTTCACTTTTTTTCCTATGTATGCGAATGACATATAGTGCCTTTTCACTCCGAGTGGCATATCTTGAACATTTCTTCTAAAGCAAAGCACAAGCTCATTTTCATATGTTGTGGAAAATAAAGTTAATCAGAGAAAGTGAGCATCATATCTACCTATATTTCTCTCCCTATATATATATTTAATCTGCATGAAAAGGGAAGAATTGAGCTTTAGTTTGGCTTTCCTCTTCATCAGACAGTGGAAACAAAAAGGTGTAATGGAGTGTTACTGAGGATAAACAGGAACTGTTCATCTCCTCTGCCCTTAAAAAACTTAGCAGTTGCATACTTGGTTGGTTAAACCTAACCCAAAGCACTTACATCTATAATGAAGGGGTGATGAAAGCCAGGATTTAACACGCAAAGTACACTGAAATTATTCATATAAATGTAAGCATGAAACAATCTGAAGTTTTACTCACCTCTGCATGCACAGCAATGATATTCACTAATGCTTCTTTCAAATAGTTTCTGACACCTGAAACAAAACAAACAACATAATTAATTACTTTCATTCTGCTGTCTCAACAAAACCATAATATTCTACTGTTTAATCCTGTACTTTTTCTTTTCATTCTTTCACTAGCACTTTTGCAATCAGAGGCAGAAAGAGAAAGTTCCATAGCCACACCACCAGCCTATTTCCTTTTTCAAATCAAATGGAGAAAGGCACATTTCCTTACAGCAAAAGGTTAAAAAAGCCAGCAGGTTCCTGTTTCAGTATTCTTTTTCTCTGACAACCCAATTTAATAAAAACCTAGCATTATTAAAAAAATAAATTCTGGACGTCTTGCTAGAATGCACATACCACGGCACAGCACTTTCACTGCAGCTCAGTAAGTATTAAAGAAACAGAAGACAAGGGGGTTTGTTTGTACAACAGTCTTCAAGAAGATCGTACTACTTTATCAGCTTCTCTGACTGTAAACTATTAGTACAGATAGAAACAGTAAGGACTCTTGTTTCTCTGAAAGCAGCTCAGAACATATTACTCATGGCAGTTTATAGAAGATGTCATGCCTTAGTAGAAATTTCCTCTTGGGGAGGGTGGGGAATTCAAATAAGCATTTTATTTACCAAGCATATGAAATGCTTATCAATTTATACTATCAATTCTAAATCTAAGGACATCTAGTTAGAATAGCCTCTTAGTCCCTTATGTTGCAATTCTGGAGTAACTTCCTGGACCTGGACTCCCACTGTGTAAGATCTAAAATAGGCAAACATCTAGCATCACCCCATTTGCTTTTCTGGGCATTTCACTTCGTAGGCAAAGACAAATTAGAAAGCATTTAACTCATTAAAGTATGCAATATATGTTGGAAGTGCAACACAAAATAATAAGGGTTACCGATCCACATCACCTTACCTTCTGATTTCAACTACTCTATCATAAATCAGAGAAACTGCAATGACCCCATCACTCCCTTCGGTATATTCAATCAACAGTAAGAGATCAGAATCACGGACAAAGACTGGTGAGACCACACAGCTCAGAGATCACAGCATGATTAAGGCTGCTGTTATAAAAATTACAAAGTGAACCTTTAATCAGTTCATCTTACTTGCTCCACCTTTCCTCAGATAACACTGATGCATCAAATTAATCCTGCTACGAAAAATTGCTTTAAAAGGAGTTACCCAAGATCAGAGAAATGAGTTACTCTATGGGAGAATAGGAGTAGTGCCTCACAACTGTCATTTCAGTCGTGCTCATTTTTTTAACCACTGGTCCCACAACTCACCTCAAGATCTAAAACAGAGACACTTCTTCTGTCTAACTTAGTTACAGACAAACATTTTGTAAGAGTAGGACATAAGGACGACAGGACACCCCCCCTCCCTTGCCTGAGGTACTAACACTTTCATCGCCCGTGTCAACACTGTGCAACGCAATGCAGCCTGGAGTTTCGACTCATGGGTGCATCCTGGAGGGTATCACGGGTCTCCTGTTGGAAGTGAAGGTGCTTGGGGGAAAGCGGAGGGAGACACACTGAACAGCGACTCTTGGTTCCAATGTGCAACCAGGATGTAGCTGAACTCTGCACCCAGGCCCGTGTACCAAGACAGTCTCTCTTTCAAAAGTTCATAGCCAAGAGGCAAGCCTCAAAGACTTTACTGCTCTCACTAAAAGCAGTTTGGTTTCCGAACATACAAAATAATCAAGACCTTTTTAGAAGGAATGTTCTGTTTTCGCTCTGCAAGAGATGCAAATGCAAAGATGCACAAGGTAAAGAAAAATACAAGCCTTTCCCCACACATTCCAAAACATCTCTAATGCTTTTTCTCACTATCTTTATTCTTTTCCTTGAAAAATCTCAGTCACTCTTTCCATTTAAACTAAACCAACAACATCATAGTACATTAGGTTGCAAGTTTGTAATTTCTTGTTATGTTAGTGATTCTTTTGCAACAAGAAAGGAAGAGAGGGAGGAATAAAACAATACCAGAAATTTTATGAAACCTTTTTTTTTTTTCCTTCTCCCCTGTAATCTGCAAAACAAAGTAAGAATGCTACACACCAGTACTTCAACCACACCAAAAGATCACAGGTGTATGTGGAAATGCAACACCCCCTTCCTTTTTCCTCTTCTATTGTTTTCCATCTTTTGCTTCACTCTGCCTCAGTTTAAATCTTCTGCAGGCTTCATATCACAGAGGACAAATTTGTATCACGTCCCACAAGCAAATACTACTTGACCAAGCACCGAACAGCGGTATGCAAATCTCATCAAGAGGTACAGGGTGAATTTAGGAGTTGGTTTGCAGTTAACCTCAGGGTGCAAAGTGATGCTTTTGGTCTGCAAACCTATGTGGTATTCAGCTTTTGGCTGCCTACCGGCCTCGTCTTGTGACAGTAGGATCTTTCATGTGGAAATGGTGTGCTTTTACTTTTGCACAAATGCCGCGCAAGGTTAAGACTTTGACAGCCTCCCTTCTCTGTGGATACCTGAGCACTGCCAGAGCATGTTCACTAGTCAATCAGAATTTCAGTCATGAACTAAGGAGCATTTCTTTGACCTAACTGATTGCTCTCTAATGAAGCATCCCAAACCCTGGTACAGCTGGGGAGCCGTAATGAAAGCACAGAGAAGGGGCTGCTATGTCAAACAGAGAGGGCAGGTGTGCGTCCTGCAGAGAGGAAGCCAGCTGGCTGAGCTGGGAAGAAGTGTTGTCGAGGAGGGGAGTGAAAAGCTGGAATGTATTGAGACCAAAGCGGATGGGTTGTGTAAGAGGGTGATGTGGTTCCAAGGAAGAATCCTCATTTCCCACCCATCCCGCCTAAGCTCCTGAGGTAGCGTGCCTCTTCTCATGCATTCACGTAACTTGGCTCAGGAGAGGAGCTGCTAATTCTGTCTGTTGCCGCTCGCAGCACCCGAATTAAACAACTTTTGACTTTGCTAGTAAAAGCTGCCTATCAACCATGTCTGTGGAAACCTTACATGATGTATTTCTTAAAGAGTCAGTCACTGAGTTACCGTAACTAGGTACCATTAATTTCTACAAGCATGAAGTACTAATGTCAGCAACTTTAGCAGCAGGTGTTAAATACCATTGGTAGTGCACAGCTAAGATATAAAATGGTCATTTATGTTTTCTAACCGAAGAATTCAGAATGAGTTGACAAATAGAATCAAGATGGAACCTATGGTAAAAATGAAGTGACAATAGTTCAGTATTGCATACTGGTAGCCCATCCCAGCTGTACAAAAACATTGATAACTTTAACCGCAGTGAAAGGAGACAAGCAGACATATTTTACCTTGCATCCTTGTACCATGTAGAAGGACAACTGGGTGAACTAAGATCTTAAAGGAGATTATTTCTTGCAATCCCAGTAGCACTAATAAGGTGCTCCTGAGCTTTCACAGCAGTTCCAGTCCTGCTATGACTGCAGGATCAGGGGGCCCAGCACAAGCTCAAGTATCTCCTCAGTTTCTTAGACAGGTTTTACAATTTAAGAGCAGATAATTCAGCACTAACAGTGTAAAGCTATACAGTTTAGAGACAGTCTGTGTATATGAAACTGTAGTTACCTTAATTGCAGCATCTAATACTCTAAAAGACCATGTCTTGGTAAGCTAAAGAAACCAAAGACGGAAAGAAGATGCAATTGTACTCAAAAAATGCCAGTAAGTGGAACCAGACAGGGAGAGAAGGGAGAACTACCTAAGCTGAAGAGCAATACTGGCCCAAGAAAGAACAGTATAAATGAATTGACCATCAGTAAACTTAGGCTGGAAATCAAAGGTAACCATGCAACAGGTTTGCTCTGACTATGCTATTAAACATGCAGTATTGTGACAACCACTGCTGTCAGGGAGTCAATTTCCTATCGTGAGTAGACCGTAAGTAAAAAAAGTATTTCCCCCTCAGCCCTTCTTTTTGTCTTATTTGTGAAGGATTTTCATTTTTGCCTGTGAAGACAAAGCCAAACATATCTGAATGTCAGGACCTGCAGGCATAGTTAATAACAGTACTATATTTTGAAAAATTACAATTAAAAAATATCCAATTTCTGATTTATATCACTGCACTGTTTGTGGCAGGCTTTGTTGAAGCAAAGTATTACTTTTCTGGAGTATGATTCACTGGAAATACAAGCGGTGGCATCCAACTGTGAATTTGTTGTGAAATTCATTTCAGAATGAAAAAATTCTGTCCAGAATAGAATTTTTGTGCAGCTTTCTCTACGACTGTTCAGCAGCCCACGCAATTACAGTTTTTGGGACACCATGCTGCCAGTCCTATTATACAGTACTGAAAGCTAATGCACCATATAACTGTAGGTTGCAACTATTAGGCTAATCAAGTGAAACATAACATTCTTAAGTCGAAAATACCTCTTATTTAGCATATTGAAGCACAAATACAATGCCTTTCCATAGCTTCTGACAGAAATGTGTTAAAGAAAGTCTCAACAAGCCCTTGCGATTTCTCTCAGGAAAATGTTATTATTCTGTTACAGCATAAATGCATTCCACTCCCACTCCATTCTTAATACCAAAGACTCTGACTTGCTGGAATTCTATCTGTAACTAACAAAGCCCCAGTCCTGCTCTAAAGAAAAATGGATGTGAAGACTTAAGACATAAAAAATGAAGGACAGTTTCAGCCATCAACTATCACAATGGCTGACAGAAACATTAAAATAGCACCTTCCAATTTTGGGTCCTCCATTGTACTTTTTACTGTTGAAACATTTAACAAGATCATCCATTAAATTTCATCTCCAGTTTACATCAGCTATTAATTTTTTTATTTTTACAAATTAAATCTGTCAGAAAGTCTATATTTACAAGCAATTTTAACAATACTGTAAAGCTGTAGCAAGGATGAGTATGTGAACTATGGGAAAAGCAGAAGGGAAAAAGACCTGTGGTTCTGAGGAGTAACAGAAACTAAACTTCTAGCTTGCCAATGCAGGAGTCATTCCGCAGATCTTTAGATGGTGTAGTGCTACCATTTGTCCCACATGTAGTTCTCAGAGCTATCTTTCCACCAAGTACTTAGATGACAACATTCTACTATGAAACCTCCAAAGTGACTGAATAAGCATGCAAGAGCTGGAACTGCAATACCATATGCGTAATTTTAAGACACAAAGAAGCTACAAAAACTTGCATGCACAAATAGAGCAAAAGTTGCACACACAGTAAAACTGAACTTATCAGGATGCTTTTTCTGTGCCAGAAGCCAACAAGTCTTCAAATGTTCCCAGTCCTTCTAGAGTAACTTGATAGAGAGAGAGAGAAAGGATACGAGAGTCAAACATTTTTACGTCTTTTGCAGACTCAAGAGTTCAAAGAATGAACGAAGTTTGGGTAGGACAACTGAAATGCACAGGAAATTTTAACCCAGGCAGCTTGGGTTCAACATACTTTAACTCTTGTGAGACTGGAACCTCACTTGAGATGGACAATTGGGAAGCTAAGCTTGCTGTTGCCTCTCCCTGAACTAGCCTTTCAGCTTGCCTATTGTGCAAAGAGGAGAGGAGGATAAAAGCACATAACTGTTTAGAAAAAGCAGGTGGTGGCAGCAGGTACCTCTGCTCATTGGTAATAAACCACACCAGACATGAGGATGCGAGGCTATGAAGGGTCAAAAGAAAAAAAGGTCTGAGGCAAATTCATCATCAAATAAAAGTCAGGCAGGAATATTAAACGCTGTTGTTCTTCTGTGGAGTCAGAACAGCCATCTACAGGAAGTTCTACAATTTGACAGCTGTCACTCAATTCTGGCTTTTTGTTTTTTTTTCTGAAAAGCAAAGAAAGAGAAGGATCCACCAAAGAGGAATGAGTGTGTTTTTGTACGTTGACCAAGCTACCAGTCCTGTTTCAAGACTGAGTTGACTGGCTTATTAGAAACCTAAGCTCTGAGGGACTGAAGCAGAAATGAGTCTTGGGTAGGCACAGAGCCACCAATTTTAGGATACAACAGAGAGCATTCTGGCCTCTGTAGGAGGTCAGTACTTGCATGGGCAAGCAATTGCTGCTGGTGGTAGTAATGTTTCTTAGTGCCTCTGAAAAGAGAGCACTAAATTAGTTGGCCTTGAGGCTTGAACATGACTTGGTAGAGCTAGGAAAACTGATGCCTGGGAGTCTGAAATTTCAAATTTTTAAGCCCATCCAATTGTATGCAATATTTTTACAATTTATTGTTCTGTTTGGCAAGCTATGCTTGTAACAGTCAGTCAATTTGAAAACCTTTTTTTCCTGATTGCTTTTTAATAAAAACTTTCCTCAAAAACAACAACAAACAGAATTTGGTGACTCAAAGAGATTAATATTTTCCATACCTAGCTGCACAGCACTGATACTTGACTGTTCCTGGACATTTCAATTGCTTAAACTGATAGAGAATTTCAGAATGACCCCCCCCCATAAAGGAGGACAAATGGAAAAAAAATATGATTTCATCTGTTCTAAGGAAGGTACCTGCTTTTTAAATTATTCAATATGTACTCTTTACAATTACATTACACCTGATTGCCAGATTTAACTGAATCAATATTGAAAATGTTCACCTCCAAGTTTCAGATACATAGTGCCAAACTTTAAAGCAATTGACACACAAAGTGTTTTAAACTCTATGTCAGTTAAGCTCCTGCAGCTCTTCTCTTGAGATTTTTTTTTTATCTGCTATATGAAACTGCTGGAAAAAAAACTGCACACATCTACTGCAAGTCGTTAATCAGTGCTGTGTAGTGCACATTAAAAAAGAAACTAATGAATGGTATCCACAAAGCCATGTAACTTCTTTAAACAGCCTGTTTTTAACTGTTAAATTTCCTCTAGGCTCTGGCTGCATCGCAGCTGAAGCAATAGCAATAGTTAACAACTGCTTTAACTACAATCATTCTAGCACGATTTCCAGTGTGGTCAGGACACCTTTTTTTCCTCCATGACACTGAAGTTACAAAAGCAGTACTATAGGCTAACAGGATACCTGGTGAGATGGCAGCATATTATTTGTATTTCTGCAGCTCTTGGGAAAGCAGACTGTGCTACGCAGTACCCGAAGCGAGCACTGTCCTGCCCTGTGCAGGGATTTCAAGGTCAGATGGATGCCTCCTGACAAGCCAAGTTGCCCAACTGCCCGACACATACCACAGAATTTCACTTTCCAACCTAACCTAACCCATAACTTCCGACTAAAATCAAGTAATCTCTTTTTGAAAACTAAAAATACAAACAGGTAAGACAGAATGGGTGGGAGGGGAAAAAGGCACTAAAAAGTGAAACATTTCTGGAGGTTGCAGCAGGTCAGCAGAGTAGTCGGTGCTGTCTGCATGCAGAAGTTACTAGAATAATTTGAAAAAAAATATACTTCTGCAGACATACCTTGGTACACAAATTTTAATTTAAGAGATCTACAGAATAGTTCTAGGCTTCCCATACTTACGGATGACTGCCTAACACCTCCCAGAGCATGACAAAGCTCTATCAACTACTTTATCCCAAGAAACAAACAGGAGACAGCACAGACTAAGAGTGAAAATTAATATGCACACCAAAATAGTTTTATTTTTGGTATGCGGCATTCCAAATAAATGTGACTTAAAATATACCTTGCATGCAAAATATTTCAGAGACTATTTCAGAGGCTATAGAACTATGAAGTATGTAGAGCAAAAAATGTTTTACATTATGTTGGTATCGTGAAGGTATTTGGAATAAACTTATTTATTGACTCTTTCAGAGCACCCAACTTGGATTTGAAAAAAAAAAAATACAAGCAATTTGGATTTAGAATTAAGTGCCCAGGATGAAATGAAAGAAGTAGCATGTGCTACCCATAAGGACCAAGAGAAGCCTGAGGCTACACAAAATGCATTTAAATTAAGGTGTTGTCCCTCAAAACTATTGAGAAATCTAACATTTATAATCAGGCAAAATTTAATGTGACTGACATTCTGTTTAATTCAAACGTAGGAATTAAGAGAAATAATTAAAATTCCATTATGAATTAAAACCTTGTATGTTTCTAGAACAATAAATTGTTATTTACCTCATTAGAAAATGTGCTAAATTACTTAATGTTTCTAGAAAATAATTTTAAAAGCTAGCTACTGTTTGGAGTTAATACAATGAATGCAATACCTCAGTTAGAAAAGTAGTGCTTTAATTTCCAAGAAGCTTATACCTTTCAAGATAGTCTCCTAACTGTGGAATAGACAGAAACCTAACTTGCCTGCAGACATGAGCCTTTAATGAACTACAGCACTGGTACATGAGTATGTCATGCTATTTTACTGAAGCGCCCCCACCCACACAGTGATATCATCTAACCTGACACCCTGCAGATGTTTTTAAAAAAGGTAAAAAAAAAAAAAAAAAAAAAAGGTAGAGATGTGACCTGGAATTTCCCCATGGACATAACAAAGCAGTTCACCTCTACTCTTTGCAACAGCACAAAGGTTTCTCCCTTCAAAGGCAGTTGATAGGAAACCGGCTTCAAATACCGGTACTACCAGTAGCCTGTTTTCTATATTAAGGTAGCTAGACAAGCCTGTTTGTTTCTTCCTAATTACTAAAACTGTATTTGCTATTTTTCTTTGCTGTTTGCCCTGGATAAAAACATTTTTTAGAAAATTGTTCGTAGGATGCTAAGACCTGAACACTTATATCTGTCAGCAGCTCTAAAAATAGAAGAACTTCACCAGGTCATAATATTTACCACCGCTTAAGCTGCTTTATTTATTTATTACATTCCCTCCTCATTTTGACTGACAAATAATTTTCAAACTGATTTTTAAAAAAGCTAATAATTAATAGCTGTCAAAACCCAAGTAACAAGCAGTGCAAAGAATGGCTTTCATTGAGCTATTGCTTCTGCTTTGTCCAAAGAAAGAAATATGGACACCACCTCCTAGAGAACTAAATGGACATCATCATGTTCAGTAAATTCCTTACTTCACAGTAAGATCTATGCAGTCTGATTAATAACACTATTTTTACTACCTTCAAATGTGATTATACATATTTAAAAAAACCACACGTGCATAGTATATTAACAAACAAAGCCCTATGGAAAAGAAAAGTTGGGTAAAGTTGGACGAAACTAATTAATTAAATCTAATCTAGAACTGAAAATATAATTACAACATTCAAAGACTTTCATGGATTCATATGATACACCTGAACCAACTGAAATGTCATACAATTGCTCCAATATTATTAAAGCAGAAAAAACCACAGACAGTGACTCTAGAACCTCATTTGAATTTAACCAAGTATGTAAAATTTTTCTCTTGGCCACTTCCTGCTGTTGCTGGAAACATTCCCTCCTTTAAGCGGAGATGGATTTCAAGGTACTGTACTTAGTGTTGTTTTGAGAGTGCATTCAGAAGAAAATGTGAACGTGTAGGCAAACTGGAAACTCTCTGGAGAGATTACCCACTTATTTAACCACATTTCCTGTTTTTTAACCCATTTGTCCTAAGTCAGTCCTTAGACTACTGACAAAAATAGATACAAGTGTGCTATAAATAGCTCATTAGCAGATCTTTCTTGGTAAAACTGAAAATGTTTTGATAAATCTATTGTTCTTACTAGCTCCATACTAATTAAACTGTGAATCAGATTAATGTTTCCTTGAAATTTTTCTCTGCATAGCTCATGGTAATTATAAATATACAGTGTCTTAGGAAACAGAGAAAAAATTGTATGAACTAATAGTGACCTAAAAAATAGCTTTCAATAATTGAAATTTAATGAAGAAATTACTCGTAATCTATCTGGGAAAATGCTTTATAAAGCACAGTTCTGAAGCAAGGGAAGACAGAGCCTGATCGGTGAATGAGAACCTAGCTAAATATTTTGAGATCTGAAGGTCAGAGTGCTCCATCTTTGAATTAGTTGTCTTGCTCTTATTTTCAGCCATGATACTATGTTGATGTAAAACAGCGAATGTCACTTGAAGGACTCGACACAAGTAGCTACAAAACTACTTTGCACAAAGGTTAAACATGAAGGCTTTCAAGATTTATGTTACTTGTTGGTTTTGAACTATTTCATTCAAGCAATAGAAATTATGTCATCATGTTCAAAGAACCTGAAAGTTTCTATGTTTCAGCTTCAGTCTTGTCAGAGCTCTAAGGACTGCCACTACTGTGTGATTGATACATTTGTAGACTGAAGCTCATGCATAGACAAGAGGAGAACATTAAGAGAATAATACTGGTTCTGTGCCCTTGTGTGTAGCCCAGACTAAGATGTCTTTAAAAAAGAAGATGCTGAGGCAGTTCTGAATTTTCTGCTTCTCCATCAAACCTTCCAGAAAGATCTGAGGGACAGCTGAAGAAGTCTGCAATCTGAATAATGCTGCTTTCTGATCCTTACAACACACATTAAAATCCACTGCTTCTTGGGACAGAATATAATCTGCATTAAGAAGATAAAGACCAGAAGCTGTAAAGGCCAAAGACTACAACAGGAAATGCCCAATAGTGCTTCACTTAGGAAGAAGTTTGTTAGCATCTAATACTTATAAGATGCACAGGTAGCTGAAGGCCAATTTGACATGTATGCATTTTATCAGGAGAGTTTTACTATGAGATAATTTACTTTCATTTCTTCCATCAAACACGGTAACATAAAGTGTAAAGGGCCTTTTACCAACCCAGACCCTAGAGGTCATGAGTAAAGGATGCTGCATGTCCATGAGAATTGAACCACAAAGACTCTCAAATTACTTGAATTATTTCAGGAAAAGCTAAATTTCAACTTGTTAATCTGGTAACAAGAAATGTAAATGGCAAAAACAAACCAAAACAAACCAAAACCCCCTCTAAACCAAAACAACCCCCCTATGCACTAATGTAAAAAAACCCAACCAAAGAAACCCAAAAACCTATTTAGGAGTTTGCAGCCATCAATGCATCAATGACCCTTAGCTGAACCTAGAACTTGAGTTAGAAACTTGTCTTTTTGTCGTTGTCATTTAAGCATTAACAGCATTGCCTGGCACAGACACAGCCATGACACCATGCTCTACATGCAGAGTTGCCCCATCAACACGTGGGTGTAATCCATGAACACAAGCCTGAGACAGAATAGGAACACAAACACTTCACAGCAAATACTGTGCTGCCCTACAGGTTTATCAGCACTTAAATATCTTACCATTTCTACTTCAGTATTAGCAGTGCTGGGGCTGTTGAGTCTTTTTCGGTTGAATTTATGTGCCCATATATGTTTGACTTAAGGGGAAACCCAGCAGTGTCATATAATCACAACTATCAGATATTTAAAGTAGCAGTTGCACCACGAGAAAAGAAATTTCACCCAACTACAACATAACACATACTATCCAAAACAAAACTTCTGTTCTCCCTGAGTGGGAAAAATAGGTTCTGCAGAATGAAATTTATGTGCGAGATTCTTAGATATAAAATCATAGAATAGTTTGGGTTGGAAGGGACCTTTAACGGTCATCTAGTTCAACCCCCCTGCAATGAGCAGGGACATCTTCAACTAGACCAGGTTGCTCAGAGCCACATCCAACCTGACCTTGAATGTTTTGAGGGACAAGGAATCTACCACCTCTCTGGGCAACCTGTTCCAGTGTTTCACCACCCTCATTGTAAATTTCTTCCTTATATCTACTCTAAATCTTCCATCTTTTAGTTTAAAGCTATTACCCCTTGTCCTACTGCAACAGGTCCTGCTAAAAAGTTTGGCCCATCTCTCCTGTAGGCCCCCTTTAAGTACTGGAAAACTGCAGTAAGTTCTCCCTGGGGTCTTCTCTTCTCCAGGCTGAACAACCCCAACTCTCTTGGCCTGTCCTCAAGGGGACATGCTCCATCCCTCTGATCATTTTTGTGGTCTTCTTCTGGACCCACTCCAACAGGTCCATGTCTTTCCTGTGCTGAGGGCTCCAAAGCTGGATGCAGTACTCCAATTTAACAAACCTTCCTTCTTGACTTGAAAATGAATACATCTAAGCATGCCTTTCTACTACCTGAACTTTTCTACCAGCAATCCGTTAGCTGTAGGATGGCTTCCTAAGCAAATACTGCTTCATTCTCCCCAAGGAAAAATTCTTAAATTTTTAATAAATTCCCTCCCTCTGCCCCCCATCGTTTTCAGCATATAATAGCCACAGCATTATGTACGGAAGTTCTATTTCACTAAATTTCCACTAAGAACCATGTAAAGGCTGAAGGATTTTCTTTTGATAAAGCAGAAAGTGTTAATAACTAACAGGTAAGGTGCTGAAAAATCAACAGGGCACATATCCCTGGTATGATTAGGCTGCCACTGATTTTAGGAGTTTGTAAAGCAGGACTGAGATCCCTCTATGTATATCAAGGATATTTGGCAGAGTGGGAACTTAATGGCTATTTTCTAGCCACAGAACAGTTTCCAATGTCTGTGAGCAAAAGAAACACTGAGGCAAGACACAGTATTGCACGTAAGAGGGGACAGACTGCTTAGTATATACGTATTTGCTATATATTGGACATATTTTCAAAAAAGCCTCATCAACATTCTTCTTATGAAATAGTGTGCTGACCACGAAACTGTTCTACTGCTTAAAAGCTCTCTCTGCTGGTTTTTTTTGGTGGGTTTTTTTTTTTGCTTTGTTTTTTCCAATTTAAAAAAAAAATAGAGAAACTATGGAACAGAGCAGCTGGTGGGTGGTGGACATTAAGTATCATCATCTTGTAAAGACTAGTCCCTACATTCTTCTGAAGCCTTGTACTCATATAATTTCCAGTACCGTACCCTGTTTGTTATTTACCTGAAGCATTTTCCAAATGCCTCACAACTGAGTCACTTAGGAAAAAAGAAACCAATGGCACCCCTTCACAATTTTGACACAGGGTTCCCAAAGCCTGAGTGTGATAACTAATCATATGTGGTGGTCCTTGCCAATCCCAGACACATCTCTTACTTGACAGAGGTGCAGGTTAATAAAGCCCAGTCACACATCCAGGGGAGTCAGCAGGGGTCAAAGTCAGTAACACACGAACGCCTTCACATGTTCCCCAGATACCCCAATACCGGAGGATTTATGTAATGGCAAGAAGCGTCAATTTTTAAAAGATGTGTTTCACAGATGAAAGAGGGTAGCTACATGCATCATAAAGATACAGAATGACCAATTCAATGGGAAAAGCAAGTCACTTCTTTAATTGCCAGGTATACTAAAAATCAACATCTCTATCAAAACTGAAAACAGTTGAATCCAAAAATTTCAAGCAATATTTCCTTTCATTAACACAAACCAAGCATAGTCTGCAAGAATATTAATTTATTTCTTTCAAACACATCATTTTTAAGGCACCCTGAAGGTGTCCTTTCATGATTTTATAAAACCTAAAATTATTAAAACCTTTCAAAACACAGATTTGCTCAGGAAACGGTGTGTTCTTCTCATAATTCCTGAAGTCACTGGTACTGTAATAATAGCCTGTCATATGCAAAATGACAGCAATTTCATAAATGAAGAATGGGCTTAGAGATATACTATGTTTATGAATTTACTTTGGTTGTCACTCAAATATTATTATTCTAAGAAGTGAGAAAACTGAAGTCAACTGATCCAAGAGAGACCAATTTCACAAAGAAAGTATTTGGAACGATACAGTCACTAATTACTTCAGTGTCCACTTATGTCCTACATCTGTCTAACCTTCAAGCTACAGAAAACAAATCTTAGTCACCAGTGAAACACGTCCTGTGTTTATTACAGTGAGTTAAGACCAATATATTTTGGTACGTAAAAGACAAGGCACACATGGCAAAAGGAGGTAGGGTATGGACTTTCTAAAAGAGTTGGGGTTTTATTGTTTGTTTGGCTTTGTTTTTGGTTTTGGGTTTGTTTTTTTTTTTTGAAGTAAGAAACTTTAAAAATGGTGCTTTGAGCAAAAGGATTACTAGCAGCAATAAGATAGACAATATTCTTGTCTTTTACAGTATAGTTTTGTTAGTACAATTAATGATTATTTGTTTCTTAAAGTTGCTATTTCTATTGAATTATATCAGAAGTACAAGGGTAACAAGCAGGTCAAAATAACTTTTTCAAAGATATGGTACAGATATAATACAAAAAATCCAAGACTTAGAATACTGCAAAGGTCTGTGAATGTTCTTAACTCAAAAAATACAAGCAGTCAGTCACCATGGCGAAAGAAACCACAGGATGGGCTGTTAATATTTTTACATACTTTCTTTCAAATTGCTTTGTGTATGTGTACCATTTGTGGATACATGGAATTTTTATTTGTCCTTAGTAACCAAATTCAGCAAATTGGCAACCAAATCAAAGCCTGGGTATTAGCTTAGAAGCAAACACTAATAGGTAGCAGTATTTTGTAAGCACAGTGGAAGTACTGAGTCATGGGAAAGATCTGACTGAAGACAGGGGCCTTGTTTTCAGATGTGGTGGATTCTTTGGAAGAATTTCATTTCACCAAATTCTCTAATTTGAGTTCTATGGTAAAATCTAGTTTCTTTTTCAGACTTGGTAACTTGTGATGACCTTGAAGCTGCAGTCACCATTTTGACTTTCAGGCAGTCCCTACTTCTACCAACGTTTGTATTTAAAACTGCATCATGTACTGCAGTCGAATACATATAGATCAGCAAATCAGTAATAATTACTCACAAGAGTATACCTTGAATTTATGGCAAAAAACCTGAATTTAATGTAGTATTTTATTTATCTGTCTGTTTAAATAAGTAGTAAGTTGGAACCAGACCACAGCAGCTTTTAGAGGTGTTACTGCAGTTAAAAAAAAACCCCAAACCAACCAAACAAAAAATATAAAAAAATCAAAACAAACAAAAAACCCAAGCACCTTACTGCCCTCTACTCTGCTAGGAAAAAGGAAAAAATGAGATAAAAATTGTTGCAAGGCACATACAGTACTCAGTGAAACCGCATATTTATCTTATTTATTAGTGTGAAGGTGAGAGCTTGCACCGGCTTCCAATGCTACTATTTCACAGCTTTTCACTTCCAAATTTCACTGAATCCCTACAGCATTTTGAAAAGGGCATGGGTTTGAAATGAAGAATGTCTTTGCATGACCTGAACAATAGATCCTTAAAAATTGTTCAAGTCCAAAATTAACATTTGGAAGCTATCTGGACTCAGGAGTGACCCACAATAACTGGAAAGCTTAAGATTTTTCACAGTTCAAAGTAAAGGATTTTAATAATTTTGAATTACTTCAACTGCTGAACAAGTCCAGCACTATAATTTCATCCAAACATCAATAAAGTTTAAGTGTTTCATTAAATTTAAATTGCTGTTCGTCATGTAAAAAAATTTTAAGCTAATGAAATGGTTTTTATTACAATGGATCTGCTGAACTGTTAGAAGTCTATCATATTTTCCCACTTAAAAAGTAAGAGTTCAAGGGCTTGATAACTTGGCTACAGAAAGAATACGCTCCAGGCTGAATTTTGCATAGAAATTTTGTATAGAGAGCTGAGACTTTTTGTTACACTAAAATTTTCAACTTAAAAACATGCACACACCCCTCGCCAGAAAGTGTTGCTGAAGTGTTGAGTAGACAGCTATTTTCCCACTCCGCTAGTTTAGCTGTCCAGTGGCAAGGTACGTCTTGGAAACTGTATTTTTATCAGTGTATTTGAAATGTTAATTACTATAACATCCTTAACTACTGCACACCTTCAGGGACATAACGTGACAAAACTACTCTCTAAGCACAGCAGCGTGAATTATGGAAACCCTACAGGCAGCTCCCTGCACAGACAACTCTTAGAATTTTAATGCAGCTGAATTTACTTAGACTGATAGCAAAGCTCTAACTTGGAACTTCCCATTTAAACAACAAGCACAAAACTCTGAATTTGGGCCAGAGGACTACGACTTAGCTACAAACAGCAGTAGATAAACCTCTACTACAGATCAACCATTAGCCTTAAATGACAGACACCGTCACCTAAGAGTAGGTAACAAAAATACACTAAAGCTTCCCAAATATCAATGATGGCCTGTAAATGCTTCTTGACCTCACAATCCTCCCATACACACTCTGTCTTCTGAAACTGTGACTGTGAGCTCAATATGATCTAGTTAACTATTCCACAGTTTAAAGTTCCACAGCTTCCAGAACATATCAGTCTGCCTTGAACCCAACTTTTCAAATGGAAATCTTGATTTCCACAGAAACTTGTCCGCAGCACGGATAAACTCAAAACAGGAAATGTCATTGTGTGCATTAGCCAATACGAAAAATACAACCATTCCAAGTGAGCAAATACATTTAAATATAAAATAGAGATAGCCCTGAGAATGCATTTAATCTCTCAGCAGATAAATGCTATATAGTAAAACATTCATTCTGCCCATACAGAAAGCTAAGACCCACAAATGTCCAAGGGACTTTGAAAGGGGCACAAGAAGAGAGCAGTCCCAAGACCTTGTAGCAGCAAGTACTACCCAACTGGATATTACATGAGAAAGAGCAAAGCACCTACAGTGAGCATTCTTGTGGAAATATATCTTTGTAGGAAGAGAACAAGCCCAAGCTAAAGTTAACAAACTTAACGAATGAGTCTGATATAGAACCAACCTCACATTTTGGGAATACAGGTAATTTTACTTTTCACGTGGCTTTCTTTCCCCACTCCACTCGTTTCATTACACCTCAGTTTGTTAAAGATTGCTGCAGAGACTACCCTGATCATTACCAAGACAATAAAGATCTAGTTTCTAAGGGTAATGATTGAAGGGGTAGTCTAACACTGAGCCCACTTAAACACCTTATTGACAACCCAGGTGTTAATTTTTTTGGGCCTATAATCAAAGTAGCAATCAAATGCAAAGAAATAGTAATAGTGACTACTGATTTCAAGTTCTAAGCTTTTGGCTTTTTATACTATGACATTATCATACCTCCCTCACCTCTCTGGTCTTCAATTCTGGCTCCCAAACCCACCTGAACCATCACTGAGCTCTTCCTCTCCTACACTTCCATCCATCCATTCCTACTCACTTATCCAACCTGTAAACCCAATGTGCTAGTGCTCCAAAACTGTTTCCCACCTCATTCCAGTAACATTGGGAAACACTAAGTAATCAGTAAATCAAATAATAAACATTAAGATGGCATTTGTGCCTATCAAATGCAAAGTAAACATCAAGGTATTCATTATGCAAACAAGTTAGATGACTGAGTATTGTTCTGCTGATGATGTAATTTATTACTACTAATTTTTTTATTGAAAGGGTTGGGGCAGTACCAAAATAATGTGGATAATAATGGGTGCTGAAAACAGGGCTGGGGGCAGGGGGGATATGCTTGCCCTTTCTCCTCTATGCATTATCAGCATTATCATTGATTCCAATCCCCAACTAATTTTCTGCTTTGAGCAACGCAGAGATCAGTTGCTATTATCAAAGACTAGTATTTATAAAAATACTAAATAAAATTAAAATATCTTAAGTGTTTTTTTTGAAGAATGTGCTTGAAGGTGTAAAAAATATTTAGGTTTCCTTGTAACGAAAAGAAGGTTGTTGACATTAACACATGTCAACCCAGAGAGGGACCGCGAACTGAAATTGTGTGAACTAGAAAGCACTGAACTAATGGCAAGTTTCCTAGGTAAAGAACAAACTGGCCATCAAAATGCTAAACTGGAGACAAGTATGGTACAGTTTCCTTCAACTGGCTAGACAACAAAAGAGAAATCTGAGTTGTCAGACACTGCTGATAAGTAAAGCTTCCGGAGTTGTGATAATCATTATCTCATTCAGGTATTAGAGTGAGTTCAACCATCAGTTAGAAAGGGTATGTGAATAGACATGATTCTCAAGCTACAAGAAGACTAGGATACAGTCTGATCGAGAAATCGCAGCAAGACTCATTTTTAGACATACAATGCTTTTGTGCTCATGCTGTTCCCATCTGCCTGCCCTAGGTCTTCAAAATTTTCACGAGAAAGATTTTTCCCTATCATATTATTTCCCTTTCTAAAGGGAAAAATAATATACATGGCTTTAAATAGGCAATTTATAACTTTGATGACCACTTAATTTTGCAATTTGAGAAGAATGCAAGTATTCCAATTTTTAATGAAAAATTAAAGATGTTTTGGAGCTTAACTCCTGGAGCTTAAAAGTTTTTAGCAAAGCACAGACAGAAATGCCACAATGTATTGCAATGACAGGTAAAGGAAAATAAAAGCTGGGAGAGATATGGGTGACAGTGTAGTAAACAACTACTGGTAGGCTTAATAGCAGAAAATGCTGTAAAGCAGAACTGTGAGCGGAGGCAAGACATGAAAAGGAAGAAACATCATAGGAAATGGAACAGTGAAGTTGCAGATTAACTTCTACTGCCTGCTGCTTTCACATGTGAAGTCTAGAGTCTGCTGAGATTAGCCAGCAAGAAACTTGATTCAAAGTTAGCAGCAGAAAGTCTTGCATGCAAGAAGCATGAGGAAGCACAAGAAGGTATCTAATAAAGTCTACATGCAAGTGTAACTCAATGCGTGGCAGGTAGGGACTGGAAAATGCAATGTCTCTCCAGGACAGTTTCTACTGTGATTTCTACAATAGTCAGAAATTAAGAGATAACCTGTCGGCAGAAACTACAGGAAGCTGGAGAAACAGTTCTCTCTCCTGTTCCCATTTTGCAACTGTTTCCAAGGACAGGGAGGGTATAACGTCCATTCCATTTCATCAGCTAGAATGATCCTTAATATGTATAATTCAGACACCAATGTAGTATATTAAAGAAATCTCACCGTTGTCAGAAGTGAGAAATGTAATGAAACCTGAACTTCTAAAAGTGAAACTCAGGAAAAACCTGAGGTTAAAATGAAGTTACACAAATGAAGGTATTTTGAAACATGCAGTGAAATTTGTGTTTATATTTCAATTTATATTATATATATTATATTCTTTTTTTTTACAAAATTAATTGAAAGGTTACAACATGATAACCCCTGACTTCAAAATTTTAGTACATGATTCTTCTCTGCAAAGAACTACGTGTAGTAAATCAAATGCAAGAACTACACATGAATCGTTACACTTGCTGGTTGAACGGGTAATTTAAGGATGTTGCATGCAACTCATCCTGATAAAAAATTGATTGTTGATACAGAACACAGTTAACATCTCCTTACTCTAATGATAAAATACCAAATTACTACTGTAATGTTGTAAATGCAGTTAGTCTGAATGAAAAATAGCATATTATAACTGGAGTACTTAAGGAGCGCTGTGTACAGGAACACTCCGGTGTTCCAAGAAGTTTCTCCACAAAGGCACTATACACTAGCACAGATACACAGCTGCTTCTTCAAGCACTCATTCCCTTTTGTGCAGTCCTGTGTTTATGTGGTCTCCTTTTTTTTAATTTTCTTTTTTTTTTTTTTTTGGCCTTTATGTCCCAGATGAGCTTGCTGTAGCTCTCTCCTTCCAGGATGTAGAAAAGAGACTCAACTATACCTTATACTTACCTGCCGAAGAAAAAAAAAAAAAGAGAGAGAAGAAAAATAAATCACTTTGTTGCTGCAATTGCTAGCAGCTTAAGGCACGTTTCATTTTCAGTAGCTAAGGTGGACACTTTCACAAATGCTGAATCCCCTGTGCACTGAGAAACAAGAAAATGAAATACAATGGCACGCAGCACAAAAATGCGCAAGCTGTAAGACGTGTAAGGCTTCAGCCTGTACCCTCTCTTCCTGCTCTAGTAGCTAGACAAAAATAGCTAGTTAGTGGAATATATCTGTGACTGTGTCATGAACAGTTAAACAACTGGCATTTTGTAACAAAAAAAAAAAAAGCACAACTGACAAGTCCTTTAGCAATTTTATTTGCCAATGCAGAACACTTTTTTGTGGTTTTTTTTTTTCTGTTTTGTTTTTTGATATTATGGCATTTATTTCTTATATGCATTAGAATTGCAAAAGCATCATTGTTTTCTTCCCGTTGTTGTGCAAAAACTAATTGGCATGTTATATTCCTGCATCAAAATAATAGAATTTGACTTTACTAAAGCATAAAAAGACAGAGAATTCCTAAAGACAGGACATCAATGGTTTAAGATCTGTTAGACTTCAAAATCACCTGCATCTAGTAAGGTAATTCTGAAGCCATTCATTTGAAGTGTTAGAAAAAATCTGAAGGGTTACAGAGATTTCAAACCAAACTATTTTCCACATTTCAGTCAAAAAGTAATTGCATATTTCACAAAAAAAAAAAAAGGAAAAGATTTCTACTATATCCAAATGTTTTTAAGATGTAAATGCACTTGTCATCTTTCACATGTAAGCAGGGTGCTGGTGCCCCAAATTAAACAAAAGAATAAAAGTTAGGGTTGACAAGTATGTCGCTGTGTAACTACAAATTAAATATGCCTTTTGATATTTCATTTTTAACTGTTGAGTACCTTTTCATCAGGCTATTGCCATTAGAAGCTTTTTATTAGATTTTAAAATTAGACAAATAAGAGATAAGAGATGTGACAAGTATATCAAATCTGATTTAGCAGATCTGATGCACTTAATCTTTTACTGTAAGAGTGGCATTTGATATATTTCAAATGTTTCAAACAATGCTCACATGCCAAATATGAAGAAATTCAAATTTAACTCTACTATATTCAATTTATGCCAAGTACAGAATGAGTACCTAAAAACCACAAACAATCAACTTTCAGTTGAAAGTGTGAAATCACCTGAAATTTTCAATGCAATCCGAAATTTTAAATACTACCAAAAAATCCCCCAAAGCCCCAATATGTTACACGACCAGTGGAACACAGAAGACAGATATATTAAAAAGGTTGTTAGACTAGCATCTCTGTCTGCTGTGAACTTTAATGACTGTTGGCTAGACTGCATAGCACCCAGCATTTCAAAAATAATTTATAAAGAGAGTTCATCATGTCCAAATTCGTCAGAAAAATGAATGAACATTCACTTTTTGTGTGGTGAAATAACAAATAAAATAAATCCACACTTACTATAGTCTCAAATTTATGTAACTGTTGTATACATAAACAAATAAAATATAATGAAGCTTGCCACATCAGTAAAAATAACTTAATATTTTCATGCAAAAGCTCACATTACTAATCTAAAAGACTGAATGCCACACACCACAACTACTTTTGCTTGTATTGCACAAACCTCAACACACAGAAATCTTTTCTATCCAAACTCAGGGTAACACAACCACCTCCTTCACCCTACCAAAGACTATAGGGTTGGAATCCAGAAGACATCACAGAGCATAATTTTGTTAGGTGACTAAGAAAAAAATATATGCATTTAAAACAGAATTTTAAAAAAAAAAGCACAACAAAACACAGGCTACTACTAAAAGAGAGAAGAATGAACAGGAACAAAACACCCTTGTACGCTAAACTAGCAGACTGACCAGTATACACACACAAAATAATCTAAAAACATACTTGGCTACTGATTAACATTATGTTTTCCATTATTCCTTTAATCTCTTTAAATGCTGTTAATATCGTAGATTAAATTAGAACAATGGTTCAAACAAGAAAAAAGAGCGAAACTAGATTTCATTGTTGCTGCATGTTAAAGTTGAAGTCTTTGTTGTAAAGACTCAGAAGTCGACATTGAAATTAAAATGAAAATTAAAATGAAAATTATTTATTAACAATAAATTTAATTAAGTTAATTATACTGCCTTCTAACACCAGCAGTCACACCTTAGATCAAAATGAAGAGGTAAATGTATAATTACGTTGTGCAAAAGTTCTTTCTGACATTCAAAACATGAAAAGAGCATGTATGTTGAGAAACTAAACAATAAAAGTTTTAGCACGTAGACTAAATTAAAATTTTTTGCCCCATGCAGATAATTTGCCCTTCCTTATATTTAAAACTGTAACAAAACCCATATGTATAAGTAAATATCTGATAATTACAGGATAAGCAAGGCATATGCTTTTTCCACACTGACAGAAATATAGTGCAAAACTTTAATATGATGTATTTTTCAAAGTTTCCACAAAAAGCAGACTTTTTAATTTCATTCTAATTTCTTCTTTAGAACTGTTCATTTATTACAGTTCTCATTCTTCTATTTTTACTTCTATTTCCTCCTGAATTATACGATACAAGGAAGTATGATGACTGCAAAGTTGCCAATAAATAGATTGTCAAGGTTTTTGGATAGGATTTTTCTGAATATTCTGTACTTTACAAGACTTTAGGTAGTCAAATTAAACATGAATGCTCAAATTGACAGGAATCAAAGAAGTCATTTTAAAGATAAAGACAGAAACACTTAAGCGAGTTATTAATATGACACAGAAAACCCTGTGGAGGCAGAGACAGGATCCTGCCTCCACTTTTTTTCCCCTCCCAGATTATTCTGCACTCGTTTCTCAAAATCTGTAACAGCTGAGGATAGATTTTTGTCTGTAACCGCTCCAAGCGATACAAACCCCAGTGTTATCTCCAAAACAGCCTCCATTTCATAAAGCAAATCAACTGTACTCATGTGGGGAAAAGTGTTAATATTTAAAGATTGGATTATACTTGATTTTCTTTGTATAGTTTTTTCTGTACATAATTTTTACTGACATTGAAAAGAAAGCAAACAAAAAAAACAGAATGGAAACCAGAAAAATCCCTTACTGCATTGGTCTATATGGCTTAACAACAGAATTGGCAACATATACGTGTAACTTCTGTAAAGTAGACTTATACAGATTCGGGTCATTTTGCTGATGTTGCAGAGTTTGACTTTTGTAGCCTTGATTTTTGGAGCGTTTTCTTGAAAGGGAACAATGTTGATGGCATTGGCAAGGCAAAACATTTAGGCCACTGTTGTGTTTCTCAGTGGTACTGCCTATATATAGGATGTAGCATTGCCTGCAGTGTTACTATACGTATATAGTAATACATACATAACTTCTGCCAGCTGTGCAGAGGAAGTGATCAGTAACATTAATAGACTATCACCCCTAGAGGACAAGATTGAAGAGATTTCTTCGACTACGCTGCAGCTTCTGGTAAACTCACTGATCTAGTATCAGACCTCTCTGCTCTTTTATTTGCACTTCAAGTCTCCCTCTTGTTTGTATAATCCCTTTCAATCCATTTCTGTGTTAATCCTATTTCTAAATCCTATCCTAATTTATCCACCTTGTTTATCCTGTCCTAGTTTCCCCTGCTTTGTTCCACCTTTGTTCCTTGCTTGATACCAGTCTTCATCACAAGCTTTTCATTCCAGTCCGCTCTTTCCCTTGCGGGTACCTTACCTTCAAACAGATTTGGCATCCTCCCCACGAACAATTCCATCTACCCACCTTCCTGACAATCCAGATAGGGTGCTTTCTGCATTTTATTCAGGCTTCTAGCTCCTTCATTTTGCTCAGTAACAGCAGGAGGAGCATCAAGAAAGGAATAGTTGCTAGTGCTTGACAGGTACAATTGTTCAACAACAGTCACAGTCTTGAAGCTCTGGGCTGGACTATCAACAGGGGAAATTCATCATCAAAAAATTCTTAATATTATTCCTAACCAATTCCTGAGTATTTTCATACCTACGTTTTTCCAAAAATGTCCTTTGCAGAAGATGTATCTGTGGCATCAGCATGTCCCGACTCTGGGCAAATTTTCAATCTCCAGATGGAACGCATGAAAATTTCAGACTGCATCAGGGAAATTATTTGCCTATACCTTAACTTTTAAACATGGGCAAATAGATGCCTTTTCCCTCTTCTTGCCTTTCAAAAAGAGAACTGTTCTTGTCAAAATTTGCCTTTATACTACCACTACTTCTATTTGAAAGCTAATGCAGAAACAGTACATAAATAAAAATTCAGCCAAAACTATTACATCTCGGCAATCAAGTGTAGTTGTATCCACTAATGAACATCGAGTAATTATACTTGGGCAACACTGCACATCACCGGTAGTACCACTCAAGAACACAACTGATGCAATAAATGTTTTCCCTTACCAAAGTCATCAACTTTCTTTTTTAAAATTAAGGCTACAAAGGTCAAGATCTAAGTCAGCCAAATGACTCAAATAAAATCTTCAAATTTTGCAGTCATAAAGATTACTGAAGAACAGATAATAATTTCTACTATACAAATAATGTTTTTTCCTCAACAAATCAATGGGTCGATTTTTAATGAATCCCTGAACGATCTGTATGTTTGACTCAGTGTGACCCACTCCCAGCCATCTGTGTGCTATTTTATTTTAATCAAGTAGATACTTTTATAGCTGTACTTTGAGAGGAACTGTAAAATAGGGCTTTTTTTTTTTTGCTTGTTTGGGGTTTTTCTAAGAGTAAAATGAAAAGATACTATATCTACAGCACTACTAACTGCATCTTTTAGATTACATCATGGTATATTTTCTGAAATATTATCCTGTTTCACAATTTAATTTTTGTTTGTGAATACTACCTTACAGGAAAAAAAATCAATTATATGTTTGCTGGGTGATTTATTTTTTTTTTTCATTGAATACTGGAAAAAGTCAGATTCTCACATGTTGCATGGGGTTTTTTTTTCCAGTCCTTTTTTTCAATAATGAAGTTCACCTATATCCTTCAAGAGGGAGACTTTCCCAGTCACTTACTAATTTTATCTTCAGAGCCCTGAATATTTTCAGGGTCAACAAATCATTGCTATAAACAGACAAACTGAAGGTACTCAAAGTTACACTTTTAAGAATCATAGAATCATATGGGGTTGGAAGGGACCTCTGGAGATCATCTAGTCCAATCCCTCCGCCAGAGCGGGTCTACCTATAGCACGTTGCACAATAACTTGTCCAGGCGGGTTTTGAATGTCTCCAGAGAAGGAGACTCCACCACCTCTCTGGGCAGCCTGTTCCAGTGCTCTACCACTCTCACAGTAAAGAAGTTCTTCCTCTTGTTTAGGTGGAACTTCTTACACTCAAGTTTGTGCCCATTTCCTCTTGTCCTGTCACTGGGCACCAAGGAGATGCTCCAGGCCCTTAATCATCTTTGTGGCCCTTTGCTGTACCCTCTCCCTGTCCTTCTTGAACTGGGGAGCCCAGAACTGGACACAGTACTCCAGATGGGGCCTCACCAGGGCAGAGTATAGGGGCAGGATGACCTCCCTCAACCTGCTGGCCACACTCTTCTTGATGCGCCCCAGGATGCCATTTGCCTTCTTGGCCACAAGGGCACATTGCTGGTTCATGGTCATCCTTTTGTCCACCAGGACTCCCAGGTCTTTGTCCTCAGAGCTGCTCTCCAGCAGGTCAGCCCTCAACTTGTACTGGTGCTTGGGGTTGTTTCTCCCCAGGTGCAGCACTCTACACTTGCCCTTGTTAAATTTCATTAGGTTTCTCTTGGCTCAACTCTCCAGCCTGTCCAGGTCTCTCTGGATGGCGGCACAGCCTTCTGGGGTGTCAGCCACCCCTCCTATTTTTGTGTCTTGCTGAGGATATATTCCATCCCTTCATCCAGGTCATTGATAAATATATTGAAGAGGACAGGACCCAGTACTGGGGGACCCAGTACTGACCCCTATTTTATACCAATAGTCAACAGTGTACATTAAACAGAATTTATCCCTCAGAAAGATAGATCATCAAAGTGGAGGAGCATGGAAGAAGTGACTATATGTTCCTTCTTAACACGTCTAGCTTGGAGATTAGCGAAAAAAAAAGGCCAACAACTTTTTTTAGTACTTCAAGTTAGCACCTCTTGGCCAACACTATGATATCCCTGAAGAAGAGTAATCACCATCTTTATTTTGATTTTTACAAAAAAGTTACCGAGAAAGTACTTAAAACCAACAACAACTTGGATAACAAGCAGATTAAGGCACATGTCTAACAGAAATTCAGTACTCTCTTTAGATGAAAAGAACACTACAGAATAATCCAAAAGGCAACATGAGTCTAGTAAGTAGATCCCAATGCACTAGGATCAAGAAATGATCATATAAAATATGACATAACTTCTTTCTCTCTGTCTTTGTTAGCTGGTGGGAACGCAAATATGCCAAGCAAAAACATACTTTAAACATGATGATAAATTATGTATTATTCATACACAAATTTGAATGTGTAAGATTAAATAAGTTATTTCAGCTATACACTGTATTAGAGCATATATTCTGAGCACAAAAGTAGTAATGAAAGAAACACTTTTCTTCAAAGTAGTAAACCCTAAGATCTTTGTGTTTCTAAGGCCCCAGTGAGTAAGCACTGCACCTCCTGATTCCCAGATTACAAGCGTAATTACCTCCCTATCAAATTTTAAAGTACCACAAAATTTCTAACCTTGCCATATACAACTTCATGAAACAATCAAAACAAGAAAGTACAAATTGTCATGCCAATCACAGATTTACTGAAAATTAATGAAGGATCACCTTCAAAATGCCATGCGCTATGCTACTTCAACTAATTCTACTCGGTATCAACCAGGCAATCATGTGATAAATCATTAAGATGCATTAGTTTCAGATATGACAAATTAGATGTTCAAAGGACCTAGATGTTAAGATGTACGCAGTATTCACTTCTTAAAAAAAATACGAAACAAAAAAAATGCAAAAAACAAACTCATTTATATTATGCTTCCTTAAAACAGAGGCTCTAAAAGCTCCTAATTAATGACTAACATATCAGTCATTCCAAATACTTTATACCTGCCCTTCTTCGATGGTTTAACATTCTTTGCTAAACTAATGTTATAGTATGCATTTTCTCATAATTTTACCTTTTCAGAACTGTAATTACATCTATTACAAAAGTGGCCAGATTCTTTGGAAAAAAACCCCAAACAATCTCAATGAATTTTGTAAGAAAATAGCAATGACTTCTTTTATAATTCTTTCTATTATATATAAGCAATGAAGCAAAATAATCACAAAAAACAAGTATTAAAGACATTATAAATGATAAAAGCTGCTTTAATCATTTTGGGGTATTCGAAAAATTATTTAGGAATTAAGTAAAGTCTGTGAGAAAGAACTTATAATATGAACTTGTCAAAAGTTAAAAACATAGACTAGAAAGAAGTTTTTAATTTTACAGTATATTTTAGCTCCTATCAATCACTGTTAAAATAATTTCAGAGTTTAATAAGCAGATATTTACCTGCTGGAACAAGACAATCTTTCCAATCAAAATATCCTGCATAAATGCCGGGTTCTAAGGACCCAACTATGGGATCTGCCTTGAATTCAATGTACATTTCAAACAGTCTTTGATCCAGCTCTTTCAAGGATTCCATACTAGCCTAAAAAACAAAAACAAAAAAAAGAGAGAGAAAAAACATAATAAACAGTCATTAATTACAAGAATTAAATCACATAAGCAAAAAACTTACATCACGCCTTCTTTTTTTTTTTTTTGGTAAAGAGTAGCAATTACTTACACATTTCAGTTCATAATTACATATATAAAAAAACTAGGAGCCTCCATATTATCTGTCCATCCTACACAGTATAATCACAGTACATTTTTTTTTTTCTGATTCTGCTCAGCAACAGATATTTTTGGGAAAGGTCCAAGAAATGCCAAAGCAGGCAGATCACTCTGTAATTGCCTAATGGCATGATATTTTTATTCTGCATGTCAGAAGGTCTTGATCTTGCACCAAGCAAACAACTGAATTTTGCCAATGCTTTAACACATGCCCATAATAATTTCCATCCTGAAACACAAAGATTTTAATATAATACTTAAAATCTACAAATTGTAATATTATGCTACTCCATACTTGAAAAATACATAGACTTATTTAGGAGTTTCTGCCTTTTGAAACTGTATCTGTGAACTTGCCCCCCTGCTCCACTTCAAGGAGCTGCCATACAACAGATACATGAGCTGCAGCTCACAAACATCTGCAGGATTTTTCTCTTTGACAGCTCCCTATGCAATTTTTATTAATTCACACAGCCACACTGAAAGCTAAAGGGATACACGCAATTTTCTCATTGTACCTGGATAACTTTAAATTTTATACAGGACTTTTTTATTAAACATAGGTACATCTTGTCATTGGAGCTTCTAAAAAAAATTCTGGAACACAATGTGTGTCATTAAACGTTAAAGTAGAAAGTCCGTAGTTTAGGATGATAATGGATGCTAAATGCAAATAAAATATGCGGAAAATAGCATGTGACTTCAGCTTAAATGTATTTATGTTTATAGATAAAAGCTTAAGAGATAGCAAAGTAAAGCCTTTAAAATTACTACTCATATTCCTCAACCATTAGGGGAAAAAAAGCCTATATATCTATATATTAATATTAAAATTTCCAGAAGCAAAGGGGTTTAAAAGCAAGGAACAAGGCAAGGCTCTAGACCAAACTGGGAATTCAGAAGAAAGACATGAAGAGAGAGAGGAATACAAACTCCTTATCATTCCTTTCTCTGTAAAAGACAAAAGATTTAATGCTGCAAGCTGCAGAATAAGGCATGAAGCTTATTACCTGCAGGGATGTCTCTGAACTGGCTTCTCCTATGGCATGCCTATACTGTTAAGTGAAAAGGGAACTGCAATATTTGAGTCAGGAATACATAGAGAGATAAGCCTTCAGGAATAAGATCATAAGCGCAAGGGAGAACAGGTATTGTTGAGGTCAAAGCTGCTGCCAGGTTCAGGAAAACTGGGATGGTGAAGCTCAGGCTCAGAAAACAAGAGATGCTACCACTTTCCTCTGCTTTCCTATCTGATGAACCTCCTTTAATTTGTCACAAGAGGATCTATATCTCAAGTCTGGATTTTCACGAGGCACTGAAAATTTGCTTCCAGAAGAAGATCAAGGCTATTTTCTTCTTCTTTCCCTCTTATCTGATTGCCTGTTGACAGGCAGGACTTGAAATAGAACACACAAAAAAATGTCCAAAAATCTCACTAAATCCTGTTTTCCCCCTTACACAGGATCACAGAAATGTAAACCCAGAATAGGTTTCAAGACACTTTTCACTTCAATTTCTTATGATTAGGAAGAATAACTACCCTTTGACCATTCCTATTCAGGTTTGAGCTACTGGGAAAAATAAACTAAAAGTTCCAGTGCAAAGTCCCTGCAAACATGCACCCATTCAAATAATCTCTGAAACAACTGCTTCAGTGGTCCTTAACAAAGTGTTTTAGAATTAAGTAATTCCACCTTCCACTTCTGCAGTCAATTCAATACAAAAGATCATCTGCACATTCAGTGCAGGTTTTTCGTTTCATGTGAGTCCTCTTCAACGTGTTTCTAGTTCAATGCACAATTAAGACAGTGGTGGGTAACCTTGTTTTTCAGCTGGTAGAAAGATTACAAGAAAGAATGAACAATTCATCTGCATGTTATTATGAGTCCAGGATGGGGCAGTGAAGCAGAGTCAAAGTCCTCAACAACCTCCATTGTGTATATCCATTTTCTTGACTCTTAAGTGGGGTAAATGCTCATAAAAATATACAATTCTCTTGTGGTTATCTTTCTGCTTGGAATTTCCCTGTAACTAGAGTTTTAGATTTTTGTATTAAAGCCATTTTGAGCCTTGATCCTAGTAACCCCTCTATCTTATCTAAGTATGAGTACTGTGGAAACAAGTTTATTCAGAAGCTTAATCAATATGCTAGAATGAGTGTTACGGGATACATATTTTTTTTCCCCACTTGTTAATTGATGAAACTGATGATAAAAAAGTTGAATTAAAGAATCTCCACAGAAAAGCACTTAAGAGTTATTTAGAAATGAAATCTAATTACTAGTGAGTACTCTAAGTATGTGCCAAGATGAGATGGCATGTGCTAAAACAGAGTGTAAAATTTGGCCATTTTATGTAACTTCATATTTGCACATTAAAACAAAAATGGATATAACAACCATATAGAATGTAAGCAAATTCTTTTCATTACCATTTTATGATTTCTGTGTTTTCAGAATATTAAATAATAATGATTTCACTTCTAACAAAGGCAACTTAAAAAAAACCTCAATTAAACAACAGATGATTTTTACCAATATGCACTATAAAATTCACTTAAAATTCAATTTATAAAGCTAATAGAATTTAAAAGTATATTTTTTTTCTGATCTTCTCAGATAAAAACACATTCTAGTTTTTAAAAATTCTTTATTGGAAATTTTGTATCTAATAAATAGTTACGCAAATTACATTTAAAGAAATGTAGGTCACAGGAAAAACCACTGAATTAACCCACCTCCCTAAACCTCTCTGGGCTTCTAGCCTCTCTTAAAATTAATGAAGGGTTCAAAAATTGCCATCTTATGATGCCTATCTAATAATCCAAATCCTCCCAGTTAGCGTTACTGATTGATGTGTCCCATGTATGCAGTATTGCATAAGTCAGTGCTTTCAAAGGGTTAACACAGATTTGAAATTAATCTGCAACTTCAACATTCAAATTTTATCATTTGTAAACCTACGAGACTTTAAATGGCAATACTTCAATATGGCTGCACAAGACAGTGTTGAACGCAGATGTCTTACTTGTTTATACAAACAACACTAACTGTACCTACCTTAACTCTCATTTGTCTCAGCAACAAATAGTAGCAATATCCAGAGTAATTTGGTATACTATACTAACCATATGAATCATATCAACGCCATTTAAATGCTATTAAAAATTACTTCAACCACAGAAATTCAAACAACATTCAGGCAGAGCAGGACTAAGGGTGTACTATATAGTAGAAACACCAGTTCAAGTGAAATACCATACTCTGTACTGGAAAAGATAACATTTTACTTCCAACCAACAAATGTTTCTGGAAATAAACTAGCTTTATGGTCCTAAGGATTAAGTCACAACATTTCTCATAAAAAATGATTAATCTTTACAAAAAGACAGGAAAATGAGACAGCTACTGCCGCCCACTTTGACATTTTCGTTCTTTGAAAAAAAAAAAACAAAACAAACAAGAAACAACAACCAACCAACAAAACAAAAAAACAACAAAAAATTGAACTAGTTTATGAACAACAGCTATCAGTAACGCAGATTTCCAGATGAAATAATTTATCAAGTATATTTCGGAGATAACGATCTTTTATTCTCTGTATTGGGAAAGCACAGTGACATTAAACAGCTTTACTAAGAAATCTGATAAGCTTTGCCATTGAACACACAAGTCCTGAATAAGAGGTCACATTTTCTATACTAGCTACTTAAGCCTTACAAAACCACATACAACCGTATCAATGTTGTTGTTGTGTCCAACTGACACTTGGAGTCCCACTCATTTGTGGAAGGCTCACCCAAGAGTCCTTTTGGCCGTATGAACACATGCACTTAATTTCCACAGAAAGTAAAACAAACAGAAATGGTTCCCTTCAAGTAATTACACTTCATTCCAGTGCTCTCACTTACTTGAGTTATTTTTTCAACACCTTGAAAGCCATGTTTCTCAAAATGTTCAGCTATATTTAGGAAAGTATGACGTTCCAGATAACGGCAGTTGCTGAGTGCAATTAAAAGCCTCTGTTCCTAAAAATTTGTTTCAAGAGAAGAGAGTACAACAGTTAGAAAAAAACAGAAATATCACCGTGACAAAAAACTGTAAATGTATAGTATTTTATTGACCCCGTGTGTGTGATAAACATGCTGATAAATAAAGCTGAGTTTACAAATATTTTTGTCAATAAAGCACCAGGAACTGAGTGAATATCAGGTATGACAATTGAATACGTATGCTTTTTCTTATGGGATCTGGAGCATTCACTGGAATAGCTATGACTAATACAGAGCTGTGGTTAAGAGTTCTTTGCAAAATTTAGGTTTGGACCACTTTCCAGGAAGCTGTTTCTGGCTTTTATTTTGTTTCAAGAAATATGCTAAGAATTATGGCCATCATACACAAAGCTGGTTTAAAAAAGGGAAGAAAAACAGGTACTGAACGAATGCCCTCACCCATTCCGCAATACTAGAAAGTTCAGAAGAATATAATTTCAGGAGTTAATTTGGAAAAAAATCTAGGTGGTTATAACTTATCTCTGTTCTTAAATGATATTTTTTAATTACAAAAAGGTCAAGATATTCTGAAGTTGATATATCAGGATTGCCTTTCCCTGACCTCGGTGCAACAAGATGTAGTTTCCAAAGAGGCAAAGAACCAAACAAGATAGAACTACTATTTAAAAAGACTTGGTTTTTCCTCTTCCCCTCTCCTCCCTGCAATGGGAAAACATTTTTCTATCTCAGATGGAAGTTCAAAATCAACAGCAGTAAATATTTGGAAACACAAAATTATTTGGCAATGAAATCATCACAATACTGCAGATCCAATTAAAAAGGGTCTTGCTTTTCAGACCCAGAAGAACTCCTGACAGTTTTGTATTCCAGTAATAGCGCTGAGATGTGCAGTTGCCTCATACTTTAAATTATAATCAGCTGGAATACAGACAATTAAAAAAATGAGCATTTTAAAAACACAGTGACAAATCATACTCTGTTGATTCACTTTCTCTGTTCTCATTGCTCAATCAGAAAAAGAAGATAAAGTGTTCTATGATTTATAGAAAAAAAATTATAAGACAATGTTTGGTTTCCATGGTATCAAAATCTATTGATTTCTTCTTTTTTATTTAAACATTCATACTTATGACTTATGGAAGGAGGTCCCAAACAGCCACAAAAAGTTATTTTTTCAACAATTAATATAAAAAACTATGTGTTGAAGGAATAAAATTAAATAAAGATCTAATTATTATAGTATGCAATTCAGAAACTTGGCCTGATTTAGCAATCTGTGATTGTCTATTGTAGCAGGAATGCTTACTGCTCTTGTAAATGAGGCAACATTTAAAGCCTACACCAAGGAACATAAACCTCACAAGAGTTTCTTAGTATGTTTCTTGCAGGGAACAGCTACATTTTTATCATCAGCCACTGGACTAGAAGAAAGTATATTAACCAAAGTCAAAGTGTCAAGAATATTAAAAAACTTTTTTCCAATTTCCTAAAAAACAAAACCAAACCCAGACAACTCATACTACTTACTCTCAGTAAAGTAATTTTTTTGGGAAAAGCTATGTTACTGAATATCTGTATCCTCATAGGTTTTAAAAAGCAACTATAATCAGACCAATTCTTAACATTTAAAGCAAAGTGATAAATCAGAAGTCAAATCCTCAGCTGTTTTAACATCAGTGCTATTTTCACGGATTTCAACAATGTCATTGTAGTTTCTGAGGAGGACCTGGTTTCAAAAAATGTCTTAATTAGTTACTTTAAGATAGTATAATCAAGATACCACAGACACTGTTTTTAAATGAAAAATTTAAAAAAAGGACCAGATTCCTGTAACTTTGAGAAGCTTTAACTATTGCATCAGCTTTTTAGAAATAGAAGCCAAACTTACTGAAGAAAGACTTGAGTCTTCATGCATGCTTCCAAACAAATCGGGAGATGAAACATCAACTGAAAGACTAGGAATATTGTTTAAAAAGTGAGTAGTATACTGATTTTGATTATCTGATACATGGTGAATTCAAATGAACAGTTGGAATAGGAGACTGGAATCTTGTTTCAAGCCCCATCACACCAGATAATGAAGCAGCCCACATTGCTCAATATTTCTAAGATGTCCACAGGAGCTTTGTGGACAGACAGTACTATTCTAGCTACAGACCTTTCCCTCTTAAAGCATTTTAATTTTCAATAATTTCTCCAGTTTGCCACAGATTCTTATTGGTTTTTACGTCTATCCAGCCAATAGAGGCTTCCAAATAGCCAAAAAGAGAATGGCATTAGGAACACGGTTAATCTGCCTTTTTCTAATGCATATTTCAGGTACCAATATTTGCCATGTCTCCAAATTTTCAAACAGAGATGACTGGTACTCTTCAAAACTCAGGTTATTCTGACTTATTTTGGTCTTTAAAAGAAGTGGCTCATGAGCAATTATGGAACAAACAAACTTTCAAGAATTTATCAGAAATACCCATAAAATCAGTCAAAATGGAAGGGAAGAAAAGAAAGACAGAGGCTGTTTCTCAATGAGTAGACATTACTTAGTGACAAGGACAACTCATTCCATGTAAGGTTGTGTCAAAAACAACACATCTGCTTCCACAGCACACTATAACTCTTGTCATTAAATAAAATAGTATAACTAATACTGTACTTGTTATCTTGTGCAATATTTATTACATGATGTCACTGAATTGTTGGCATAAAAGCATCTACTCTTGTTTCAAAGCATCACTATCCAGAGGCAAAAGTATTCACAAGAAATATGAAATACCAGAGAGGATAACACCACATTGAGACCTGTCCCCTCAATTTCAGAGTACTATACCTAGGTCCTATTTATTTTACTTACTGTGCTGTATCTATGTCACCATCAGGTTTGGTGCTCAGTTGTTCCAAACAATCTATAAAGACCTAGGAAACAATAAAGCAAGATCTACATTTTCTGCCAGAAATAATAAAAGAAAAGTCTTAAATTCACCTTTACTGCAATCAAAAGAAGCAGAACAATCATCATCACCTTTCTTTGTCTTAAATCTTACATACAGTAACATTTGGGTTACACCTTTTGAATGTATATTTTTAATTTTATATACTTCACTGTTTACTTGTGGCAAAATACAGGAGTTTTAAATCCTGCTAATTGATTCTCATCAGGCATGGCTAAAATTATGCGGTGGTAATCTGCTGATTTGCAAAGAAGGCATTGTTAATAGTTTTCAACTGTTCAATCTGAACAGTTGGTCCCAGGTAAACATCACAGAAGCATCACCAAAAAAAAAAAAAATAAAATATCCATTTTTTGCTTTGGCTCATGATGTCTTATTTGAGGAGACTGTAAAAATGGTTCAAAACCCTAAAGCATGCTATTACCTAATTTCAAATATATTTTAAAAAAACACAGATTTTGTTAAAGAATATTGGTTTCCAATACAAAAATTAAAAGCTAGATCTTCAACTGATGAAAATCAGCATTGCTCCTTTTACTATAGTATATCGATGTTAGATGACATCAGCTCAGCAAGTGTCTCTCAATCATCGGTAAAATCTTGAACAGTCACAATCAGTAAAACACTTGAATTTGTCACTTACTCTCTGAGGATTTGATACCATCAGCTTCAGCTAATAAGCTCTACATACATTTAAAGTCAAACATTTCTCAGTATTCCAGAGTGTATCAGAGGAATAACAGAGTCATCAACTTCAGCTACCTTCTGGGAGGTGGGCAGGGTACAAAGCAGACATTTTTGTTGATCATTTGTACGCACAATTTCACACTTAAAAGTGCTTGAGTTACCTGCATGATCCCAATGCTTAGCTGGCACACATCCTCCTGTGTTTTCTGCTGCTGGAAAACCTGAAGATGCAAGCATATTATTTCAGCAGAAAAGCTTCAAGTGGCCTTATTCTCAAGGAAAGCCCGAGTAACCTATCCCTAAAGAGATGACACAATTACAGGGAACGGCTGCTGGGACACAGTGTCTCCTTATGGATCAATTTCAATTTTTCCCCACCCTAAAAATGGGGAGAGAGAACACAAGTCCCAGTAAACAGTTTGACAAGCATGAGGAGACAACACACTGAAAGGAAGTCATCGTACCTAGTACATGTGATACAGATCATTGTTGGCTAAGGGAATTGTAGCAAAAACTCCCAGGATATTCAAAGTTCTTTACATCCTAACAAGAAGGATTTGCCATGCGCTGCAGATTCTTTTGAATAGCGCTCATTAAGAAACTAGAAAAGCTAGCCATAAAAATTAAAATAAGAGAGGAAAGAGAAATAATACCCATACAGAGGGGCCCAAGGGACTTTGGGAAAGTGTCAAACTTCCTTAGATCACTGAAACCTGACAGAAAACATGAATATCACAATCAATCAGGGCCTCAAGGTACTAAGTGGATGGGAACAATCAGGACACCTGATTTAGAATAAAGTTTACAGAGGTAAAAAGCTCAATTTAAGTTCAAGTTCTGGGAGTAGTTTGCATGCAACACTGAGTGAAGAGTAACTCCTAGGAATGCCCTGCCTTTTTTTTTTTTTCCATGTAAATAAAGCTGCATCTACTGCTTGCTGAAAATTACATCAGTAACATTTTTCCAAAAGAACAACTTCCAAGAGTTAAATATAGGTGTAATCTGCCCCATGCACACACAATTACCCCTAACAAAGGAAACACAAACAGAATTCTGAAAGCTAGCAGCAGTGAAAAGGGTGCACATGGAAAAAAATAGAGGAAAGTTATACCTCTGTATCATTCTCTGAAAATTCTTGTTCTGAAACTCAATAGTAATTTACATAAGAACAAAAATAAAAGCATAAATCAAAACTTACACTGGCCTCTCCAGGTTTGCAGTCCAGCACAGTTTTAAGAGATTGCAAAGAATGGATAATGCACTGTTCAAACTGGGATGGCTGAAAGGCAAGTGACTTGTTAGTTTTAGCTAATCATGTTGAAAGTATACTACACAAATATATAAAAACTTCTATGTCATATAGCAAGCTTTTTCTCTCTAAGTTATCCCAAATAAGAGGAGGGGGAAGACATAATGATTCACATGATTCATATATTACCAAAGGACCCTTTTGTAGTGAGGTACTTTTGTACTTAAATTATCTGCAGAATTATTACCATAGATGAATGTACTTTTTTTTTTTTTATCTGAATGAGAGAATTCTACACCAAACAGACTCCTCTAAAAGGGCTGTGAAAGACTTTTATAACTTGTTTGTGGTGGCATATATTAACAATTGCATTATAGAAACCTGTGACACCCTCTCTCCTCCCTTTCTTGATCTAGGCTGGGATAGAATTTCACGTGGGATATCTGATATTTCTACATTTTATTTCAGCAAAAGGTTTCTAAGAAAAATGGGCTGAATTTGCTTTCACATGGAGGAAAAAAAATCCACTGGTTTGTGTGGCTGTTTTTACCTTCAGGTTTCCAAACCTGAAGTACGAATGTCTTGATGCATGTATCAATCTCACTCTGAAAGTGCAAACGAGTTCACAGCGTCAGAGTCATTAGTCAGTTTTTCCTTGTCTTTCTCTCTTCCCTGTTAAGTCACACCTTTTTTTTTTTTTTTTAATGAGGCTGTCTGCTGGTATTAGGCAGGAAGCTGTTGTACAGAGCAATGTGAAGCAGAAAAGAAGGACACCATCCTATTGGATTTGGATCAAAGAGATGGACAAAAGAAGCTTCTAAGGCATGTAAACCTGCTTTTCATCCAGTAGATAGTTTATGGCACATCACCAACTTTAGGCTTAGGAGTCACTTTTATTTCTGTAAATGCTGGGGTGGAGGTGGATCATGAAAGTGATGGCTGCATGGCAACCTGAAAATCATTTAAAAAGCCACTGAGACAACCTGTATTTATTATTTTTGGACCTGCTGAAAAGAAGAACAACAGCAGTAAATTGTTCCTCTTGGGTTTTGTTTTTTTTTTTTTTTTGTTGTTGTTGTTTTGTTTTCACATAATAAACCATCACCTCAGGAAAAGAAAGCTGTTCAGATATGCTATTCCTTGGACATTATGAAAGTGAGGAGAGTTGTTTCTGTGCCTTACTGTATCTCCTACCTGGAATAACGAATGCTAAAGAGGTTATCAACCAGTATTTCCAACAAACTTAAAATGTTTTCTACCTTAAGCCTAAAATTTCCCCAAATAGACTGCCTGGCCCTTGTTTATACTGGGTAATTTTTGCTATAATACTACCACAATGAACTCTAGTAGATAAATAACCCTGCTGTGACAAAATGTGGTCAACCGCCACCATTAAAATCTGGTGTGTCTGAACCATGACCTCAAAAGGTATCTAGTGAAGTGCTGTATATAAGGAATTTGTGAGTGATTTCTAAATATTAAAAATGGAGTTAAGCAGTTTTTAAACAAAGATGGATTAGGATGCAGCAAAAGCATACGGAAACAAAGCTTTTGTGGAAGGTCTTCCTCCTCTCTTCATTTCACAGACAAATTGTGAAAAACAGAAAACTTAAGGGACTTGCCCAAGTCAGCGGCAACTGAAACCAAGAGCAGAAGCTGTAAATCTGGTTATAATACTACAGTTGCCCAACAACACTCCTTCCTACAATGCGTATATTGTGATTGCTTAATGCCCTCCTACTCAACTTCGAACACGTATTTATAGAAGCAAATAAGAAAAACCAAAAAAGTCTGTGGAGCATTCTCTTAGATAATATACACAAAGCAACTCTCCCTCCCACAGGCCCTTTCTGCTTTCGCAGATTGTTTTTAAGTCATACCTACAACATGCTTGCTGTATGTTAGGCATTACTCATTACTGTTTATTTCCAGAAAGCATCTCACTAATTTATCTGAATTTGGTTTCAAGTTATTTGTTGTTTGTGTGTAGGCACTCTCCTAAATTAGTTGCTTTTCAGTTCAATTTCCCATTATAACATGTAAGTGACCTATTTATTTAGCTACAGAGCAATTCCATGGTAGTGTGCCTACTAAGTTATGAAGCATTTTGATGTGAACTAAACATGTTGTGACCTCAAAAATATTTTTTTCATCCATAAAATAAGATGCTTGACTATGGAAGTTGTTATTGTTTATCTCAGTAAAATCATGCTAGTGGTCAGCAGTAATCATACTGATACATTTAAATAACCCCAATTAAGGCAGAAAGTCATGCTACATATCTTGATGCCCAATTCTTATTTATTTTGTCTCTCAACACATTGCAAAAATCTGAAAAGCTTTTATTTATGCTTTCTGTTTTCTGTTTTTCACCTTCAAAAACATTGCTGTCTAGTAATACCATTATCACTTAAAGTTCCTTCAGATATAATATTTTAAGAAGGACAAATAAAAATTTTGGAAAAGGAAAAAAAGGAAAAAAAAATACACTTTGTGTTTGGCGATGAGATCTGTTAAGCCTACTGTAAATAAATACCCATCCAAACAAAAAATTTTGTATTTTTTATCTTCCTATACTTTAATAAAACTATAGATGCCAGTGTGAACACATATAGACAAAGTACAAAATAATTCAATTTTTGGAGACTATAAAAACCAGTTCTGTTACACTTGAAAAAAAAACCATCCAGCAAAGAAAATGCCTGCAAGACACACAAGTATACCCACCAAGGATGTCAAACCTTCATTGTCAACAACCCAGTCTTCCTTTTCAGCTAACCTCTTTATATCTGTAAGACAGAGCAAGAGAGGGAAGGGTGGGGGGAGGGAGAAGGTATTAATTTTCATCATTAAAACCTCCTTGAACTTGAAAAGATAAACCACAGACATTGGGACTGCAATGACTAGGCATACAAGCAAATAGCACTAAAAGCTTCAAAGTTTTCAGCATTCTCAAATGACTAAGAATGGAACTCATACATGGTATGCTGGTGACACCACATAGAGAAGCGTATCTGTGATACATGGCAAGAGTTGCATGAAGCACATCTTTTACTGGAAAGCTTAAAATTAAAGGAATATTGTGAAGACTTTGGGTTTGTTTTTATTTTGTAAATTTTTAATCACAAAATAAAATACTGCATTTAGGAACCCAAGTCTCTAGTCTATTATAGTCCAGCTCTTAATTAAAAATGAAAAAACAACTGCCTAGCATTTTAGCAAAGACAGAAAGGACAGCATATAATTCATATTTAATACCTATAAAAGGGGCTGAGAGTCCCCACTCAGGGTCAAGGACCCACAATACTAGACTTTCTTCAAAAAGACCTGAAGGCACATACAAAAAGCACTCTCTTCTGCTACCCAGAAGGTGCCAACTTCTCTAGGCTTACTGAAGCCAACAGGAGCTAAGTCAGGATGTGAATCCAAAGCTCATGCGAAAAATTCCTCTATGGATGCATGTATTCTGCATTATTGGTTTTTTGGGGGGCTTAATTAACTTGTAAACAGAACAAAAATGAACTGAGTGCAGTTTGTAGGGGCTTTGACATACACTTTTTCGCACACAAATTGCTCATCAGAACTGCCTCTACATCGTGAAATTCCATTTTAAATGAGCAAAAAAAATTCAGTGAATTATCATTTCTCCCCAAAATCCAAGCAAAGAGGATAACTAATGCATGCTGAAAGGTATCTTCGTTATCTTAGTGCTTCAATTAAGAAGCTTGGTTGTGTTGTCATTGTTTGCAATTCTATATCTCATGGAAGTATAGGCTTGGTGAGGATAAAAAGTGTTAAGGTTTGTGCAGAATAATTACTCTGTTCATTTCCCTATTTAATAAACCTCTTAATTCAACCGCTATTCTTGTGAAGCTTATGTTGCACTGGTCAGCCTTTGCATGCTTTTGTGGCCGCTCACTTTTGCATTCTGCGCTGAGCTACTACAAAAGAAACATATTTCTTTCTCGTATTTCATTGCTCACCAAATTCCAGTCAGATACATTCATGTAAACCCCCTGTCTAGTCTGGCATTCACATAATTTGGCTTTCATGACCTTTATGACCAGTGATCACATATGAAAGAGAAAAAAACCAGACTGCTTCTCAGGGCCAGCATGAGTAAATGGTGTTTATCACAACAAGAAAACCCTGTGCGTGGGCAGATTTGCCCTATTTAAATCATTAACGGTAGAGTCACTCTATTAAAAATTTTAATTGAGCTGCATGCGTTTACCAACTTTGAGCACACAGCAAGAGATGAGACTGAGCTTTATATCAGCAGTCTACCCAGCTCATATTTCAGAGATTATAGAGGTGAGATTCAAGTCCATGAGGAGCCTTTTTGGCTTATATATTACAGATATAACTACATCTGAGATCTACTTACGCAGCTCCATGAGAATATCAGTAACTGTTCTTTCACTGGTTCCCTAAAAGTACCAGCTTCTCCAAGGGCCCAGGTTAGCCTGATCCTGTCCAGAAAAACTATCTAAACACATTCAACATATGCAATTTTGCTCTTGCTGGTAAATAACATAAAAAAGGGTCCCATAGATAAGGCACGCAGTGCAACAATATGGAATGAGAGTCATCATACAGAAAAGCATCTTTTATCTTTTCTTGTTTGATGCTACAGCCCAACATGTTTGATGCTGCATAGAACTGCCTCACTGATAGGGGATGGAAGTAGAAAGACTAAGGACCGTTTGCAACACCATGCCATCCTTAGGGGAAGTCTCAGGAGAAAGCTCCATGAGGGGAAAAGGACCCCTTGGCCTCTTGCCACCAGGCAGGAGGAGGGGAAGTAAGAGAGGATGAGGGGGAGTGGAAGCAGGTACCTGCTTGAAGCAGCAGGAGAGTCCCCTCCAGACCTCCCCTGCCTTCCCAGGTGCCCGTACAGAACAGATACGAGCCCTTGGAGACAGAGGAGGAGGGGATCGAAGATACTGATAGTGGCTCATCCAGGGAGCTGCTGAAGCAGCCAGCTCCATGTATTAAGACTGCTCCCATGAAGAAAAAAAGGAGGGCAATAGTTTCAGGTGGTTCCCTTCTGAGGGGAACTGAGGGTCCCATATGCAGGCCCGACCCTTCCCAAAGGGAAGTCTGCTGCCTCCCAGGGGCCTGTGTTAAGGATATTACCAGGAAGCTTCCTGGCCTGATACGGCCCTCAAATTATTACCCCCTCTTGGTCTTACAGGTAGATAGATAATGATGAACTGGTGAGGAGAAGTCTGAGGGCAATCAAAAAAGATTTCAAGGCTCTAGGACAGCTAGTCAAGGGTTCAGGAGCACAAATTGTGTTCTCCTCTGCCCCTCCAGTTTTGGGGACCAATGAATGGACAAGCAAGAAAATCAGGCAGATCAATACATGGTTCTGTAACTGGTGCTACCAGCAGGGCTTTGGGTACTCAGACCATAGTTTGATTTACAGGACACTGGGTCTGCTTGAGAATGATGGGAAAACCCTATCCCAAAAGGGCAAAAGGGTACTAGGCCAAGAGTTAGCAAAGCTCCTGCGCAGGGCTTTAAACTAGAAGTGAAGGGGAAAGGGGATAAAACCAGACCCAATGGTAACGAGCCTGAGGGAAAAGGGCCAAGGATGGGGGTGAAATTGGGAGCCCAGCTCAAGTGCATTTACCCAAAGGCATGCAATATGGGCAACAAACAGGACGAGCTAGAGGCCATTGTACTGCAGGAAAACTACAATATAGTTGCCATCACAGAAATGTGGTGGGATGACTTACACAACTGGAGTGCTGCAATCAATGGCTACCAACTCTTCTGAAGGGATAGACAAGGAAGAAGAGGTGGTGGGGTGGCCCTCTATGTTAGAGACATATTTGAATGCCTAGAAGTTAATAATGGGAATGACAGTGTAGAGTGTTTATGGGTCAGACTCAAGGGGAAGGCCAACAAGGCAGACATCATGGTGGGAGTTTATTACAGACGCCCAAACCAGGCCGTAGAAGTCGATGAAACATTCTATTAGCAACTAGCAGAGCTCTCACAATCACTTGCCTTTGTTCTTGTGGGGGACTTCAACTCCCCAGACGTCTGCTGGAAATATAACACAGCAGAGAGGGAACAATCCCAGAGGTTCCTAGGGTGTGTGGAAGACAACTTCCTAATGCAGCTGGTGAGCGAGCCAAGCAGGGAAAGCGCCCCACTGGACCTGCTGCTTGTTAACAGAGAGGGTCTTGTGGTGGGTGTAAAGGTTCAAGGTCATCTTGGGCAGAGTGATCACGAGATCATAGAGTTTTCAATTCTTGCAGAAGCAAGATAAGGAGCCAGCAAAACTGCCACCTTAGACTTCCAAAAGGCAGATTTTGGCCTGCTTAGGAACATGGTTGAGAGTGTCCCCTGGGAGACAATCCTGAAGGGCAAAGGTGCCCAGGAAGGCTGGTCATACTTCAAGGAGGAACTCTCAAAAGTGCAGGAGAAGGCCATCCTCAGGTCCCGTAAAATGAGCAGATGGGGAAGAAGACCGGTCTGGCTAAATAGAGGGCTTTGGCTAGACCTCAGGGAGAAAAGGAAAGTCTACAATCTCTGGAAAAAGGGGTTGGTTACTCACGAGCAATATCAAGGTGTAGTGAAGATATGTAGGGGAAAAATTAGAAGGCCGAAAGCCCAAGCAGAACTTGGCTACCACAGTTAAAGATAACAAGAGTTTTTTTCAGTATATCAATAAAAAAAGGCAGGCTAGGGAAAACGTAGGCCCACTGACAAAGGAGGTGGGTGGCTTGGTTGTGGAAGACACAGAGAAGGTAGAGCTGCTTGAGTAAAAAACTTAACTTCATGTCAGCCTAGAAAATAATGACAAATCATATGTTAAAGATTAAAAAACGATTAAATTGTAAGATTAAAAAAGCCCTAATTTTTTTTAACATTGAGGGTAACTAGTCTTTTGGAAAAAATCCCTGCTAAGTCAATTAGTAGATCAATCTGCCCTGATTTTAAGACAGACATTTATTTCTGGAAGATTTACTTCATTCACATTTGCGTTTCAGAGGTGAATACAATATGGTTAAGATGAATGGCCTCTGATGCACACAGTGTCATGTTAGATTTAGAGAACACGTTACTAAGCCTCGACAATTCAGACATTTATGGTGAAAGCTATGCACACAGCAGGAAGTTTAGGGATTACAATGTTAGTAAAAGGTCTCAGAAAACACAAAACTAAAACACTTCATAAAGGGATATGGATTTTTTTTTTAATTGGGGATGGGACATTGCTTATTTAATTCTTCACTTTATAGAAGAACTCAAAAAAAGAAAATAAATGGTATTACCAGTATAGAAAAGCTGCATCATGAGATAAATCACTTGCATTGAAAAACTGTCTCAACCCAAAGGAAACAGATCTAAACTACTGTATTCATTAGAGTAAGGGAAGACTCATAACACACATTTCTGTTAGAAAAGTGAAATACTTGAGTAACTACAGAACTCAGAAGAGTCCACTGCCACCACAATACCTGTAACAAACGTGATTATCTTCCAGAATATGGTTTGGCCTAATTGGAGACAAAAAAAGTATGACAGTAAGCAAAAAGACCTGCAGCCTTCTATTACCTTCAGCTGTGTGTTGTAGGGTCACTATAATGCAACGTACACGAAGGTCCAAAATAAGATCCTGGATGATCTGAAGCATATCATTGGGTATCTCGAGTGCAGTAAGAGACTCAGAACTAAGCCTGGAAAGCAAATAAAGTTAGACTGAAGTGCAAATCTGCAGGATTTTTTAAACTGATATAATTTCATTGAGGTTTTTTTTAGACATTTTCTGTATATGTGTATACAGTAGCTCCACCCACAGTGTACCTTGGAAAACTGATTATCCCATTCAGACAAGATTAATTATTTGCTTAATTCAGAAACTTGCAAATACAGATTTATTTTTCTGTGACATTACAATAATGTCATCTCAGCAACATGCCAGCTTTTCCCACTGTCCTCTTGCACTTCCCCACCTGCCTTTTTGCATCCATCTCTTGTCTTACAACCCAAGAATAATCCTTTTGGAGTAGCTTTTTCTGCTGTTTCTATGTGAATGCCTAGATCAAATCCTAGGTCCACAATAGGGTTTCAGAGATAATGTTTACCCACATTACAACAGTAACAGCCATCAAGCTGCCATAAGAAGTGATGTGACTGGGCATCAGATTGCCAATATACACATTTAAGGAGCCAAAATACTGCATCACCTGCGGAGTGAAGAGTGCATTCATTCACTGTTTTGCTCCCAACAACCCTGACCAAGCACAAATCAACAGCTACTATAGCTGAGGACTGAAACATTAATTTCCACTTTTTTCCTTTAGAAATAGTCACACAGCAGCTGCTTGCAAGGAACAGCATTTCAGCTTTTAACTAAAAGGCCGCAGTTGTGCTCAGATTTTAGTTAGGGGCACAAAATGAAGTTCACTGTTTTTATTCAACTTTTAGGTATTTAAGCAAGGACAATTCAAATACAGTTCATTGACATTTGCCTTAGTGCTAATACTGACTAAAGCACAAGTACTAGAAAATACCAAAGAACAGGAACTGAAAGGCACAAACAAACAAGTCTGAGCAATAAGTGGAATATTATCACCCATCTTTAGGCTCCTGTTCCTTATCCTTGGAGTTGGGGCATAAACCATCAAAACCCCATCATTAATCAGACTGCTATCTGCTCAGCATAACTACTGCTGTATTAAAATCTGCATTATTTCAGCCATCCAGGAAACACAGGATGTAAATACACATCTGTGAGAAGTTCAAGTGACTTCAGACTGCACAGAAGTACTGTACTTGACCATGATCCCATTTCTAAGGGAGCACACAGCCGTTACATCCCTGAGATCATCTTTTTTCCTCAGATAACTCACTCTAACAAATACATACCTTTCTATCCCTACAATAAGGCGAGTCTTGCCAACAGTGGCTTCGCTGTGTCACATAGATCTAATTTATCCTCTAGAATCTATTAATATTGGGCAACGACAGAATGAGGTACAAGAGAAAGACCATGCAACCACTCCACTTTAAGCTGTGTGGTACATATAAACAAGCAGAAGAATTCATATCACACAGATATAATGCCACCTCCTTGTTATTTAGTTTTTTAAGCTTTAGCATTCTTAAATACAAATAGAAAATGGTAAATCATTCATGAGATAATTGAAAAGAGTAAAATTCTGGCACATGCTTCAAAATGACTTTGTTACAAGCAATAAAAATAAGACTTAAGCTATTACCTAACTTTGCAACACATAAGGTTTTTAAGCAATGCGTAGACTCTTCTTCATGAGAAGAGTCAGCCTTTATCATTGGTGTGACTCACAAGAATTTTTTAGCTAGTCAAAGCATGGGGACTCGAAAAGAAAAGTAACTGCAGCACTTGAAAAACTTCTGACCTGGTCATCACTGGTTGGTACCACATCACAGTACGTTCAGTTCCCTTCTTCAGATTTCTCCTTTTCTGCTCTACTTTTGAGTGCTTTTCATTAAAGTCTAGTACACTGTACCTGTGCCTTCAGCACAGGCATCAGTAACACCGTGAGGTGGGGAAAGGAGTGGGAAGCAGAGAGAATTTCCCCAGTTCTCAGTTCAATTGTTCATTACCAGGGCATCATTACCAGAAAGCAAGAGGAGATTCTCAGAAAAAGAGCATTCTTATATCCTATAGCTTCAGCCTGGATCACACCTCAGATGGCAGGACTCTGAAGCACAACCAACCTTTAGAGAATCTGTTGGTTAAACTGCCAAGATGTGCAAATGTTAAATTCTAGAATTTTATAATTTGAGTGAAATTGGATTGCTTCTCATAAAAGGATAACATCACTGCCAAAGCCTGTTCCCTTGTCCCTTTACATCTTTTCATCAAATGCCAAGTCAGTTCCTTCTTAAATCGGAGCTTTTCATAAAATTCAGCTAGAATAAAAAACTTCACATGGAATTTTTTTTCTAAACGGTTATGTAACTGACAACAGACTTCAGGAAAGTGTTAAGCAGACTTGACAACAGGTATATATCACTGCTAGTTCCATCTGCAATAAGAATATATACACGTAACTATACACCTTCCTTTTCTTGCTCTGTGCTTTGCTTCTTACCTACTTTGAAAACTGCAGAAAAAAGTACATTATCATATCCAGGTATTACTCAAGTTTCCAAAAGACACTGACCATTCTTCTATCCTCCATAGACAAGTGGAGGCAAATTCTATATATTAATGAGACATCTTGTAATTAATGACACTAAGTTTATAAAGAACCGTAAGTATAATCAGAACGGCGTTACAAGCAGAAGTACCACCTTCCATAAGACAACTGTAAAAGAAAATTACAATTTAAGAATGAAACTATAGGGCGAAGCATGCTATTTTCACCCATTTTAGCAGTGATGGGAGGCATGTAGCAAATGAAGCCGGTAACTGCTTTCTACCCTAAAGAATCAAATCCTGTTTCATTCATGGAGTGTCTACGCTGTGCCAGTCAAATACTTTATTAAAACTTTTTTATAAGATCCTATGGCAAAAAATGAATGTATCATTACACAATACTTCATGGTACAGCCATATTTATCAATTACACTTGCACACAGAATCCTAAATCTTCCACAAGCAATTTTTGAAAATGTTAACATTTTCACTACTCAGGGTATTTAATGCAATAAACAAAACAAAATTTGTCTTAAAGCACACATATTTCAGGAATAGCATCATTTTGTAGGCCACAGATCAATTTACCTTACAGTCTGGATAACATGTGTTAGCCACTGGCCAGAAAGTTCAGATTTCATCTCCCAGCCACCATACTGTCTAGATTCTCCTTCTTTGAGAGTGAATGGAAGCAAAGCTCCACGGATAAGTTTTACCAGAGAGTGCATCACTTCCTGAATCATCTTCTGCATTGGAAGAAGGGAAAGAAAAATCAAGAAAAAAGCTCTATCAATGTGCTTAAGCAGCCACGTACTTGCTATACAAAACAGCTTGGTATGTATGATTTACAGGTGGATCCAGATGGTAGAGAGTATATGAGGAAGTATAAGGGCACACAGGCAACTTAAGAAAGCTGATTTTCAAGGTGGTGAAACTAAAGTATCCTGCTATGAAGGATAACTGAAAGAAAGCAAGGTTTCCCCCCCATAACTTACCTTGAAATCATTCTGTCTTTGCCTAGCGTTTTTCTTTGATCTTTCCATTTGGCCAGATTTTTCAGCAGTCTTGTGAAAATGAGAAAATTGAAAAGTGTAAGTATCTCATAACCACTGTTAAAATAATTCCGAAAAAGGGGGTTTCAAAGTGAAGAAGTGAAAACAGATGAGTTTATGATGCAATTATAAAAACTAACTCATGGCAGCAGCTCAATAAGCAAAGACTATACAATCAATTAGCTCCACTTATTGTAGGTCAGTGCGCTAATGTTTAATTCTGAGGAACAACGTGTATTTCAGACAGAGACAAGCATAAGAGTAGCTCTAACAATATAAACTTCGTATGGTCAAAGATTTCTCACCGTAATCTTAGTGAGAGCTAAAACATATATAGTCCAATCATGCATCAAGTTTATATGAAGAAATTCTATTTTTTCAGCATGGAAGCTTCCCAGAGAAGGACACGGGTGTGAAGCAGGAGACACTTCTTGGAATGAGGGCAATTTGGAACGGTGACATGAGAGGGGCAAGGTTGAGGGGATTTTGTTTGTTTTCAGGAACACCATTTTGTTGACAATGCTCTTTAAACAATTCAACTAACTGTAAAAGAGACTCTGCAAAATAATCAGCATCTTCATGGACACTCACTTCTTCGAAAACCAAGGAACGTGAGTACACTTTGCATGAGACAGTTACAGTTGAACAAAAACATGGTTTGACTAATAGTCTTCCTGTTTGTAATTCTAGCTGCCTGTGGAGTCTACTGAGAACATGGTACAGCGAAATAAACCAAAAAAGTTATTTCAAATACTGAGTTAAGTGCAGGTGTAGAATTTTACAGATAGAACCATCGCCTATTTTATGTATGTACAGCAACATCTACTGGACAAGAAGTGCAATAACATGGACAAGAGTTCTAAAAAAGAATCAGTTTACTTTCAAATCATTAATTTGAAATGTTGTATTTTTCAAATTCCCCTGAAAAATGCTAATGCACTTCAGATTTTTAACATAAAATAAATAATTTGAAGTGAGCAAAAGTTAGAGAAAAATAAAACTGCTTAACAGTTTTGGAAAATACATCGCTATGAAACTCTTGTACTTTAAAGCTCTGAATTACACGGTTTCAGAAAAGAAGAACAACATTGAGTTATTGCTGCATGAAATACCCACTTCTCTCTTCTAATGCCTTAAAAAGAAAGTAAGCTGTATTCCTTTAAACCTCAGGTATCAACTTAAAATTCACACTTTTTTACAGCTGGATTAAAGAACAAAAAAATTCACAGATCTTTGATATCTTTTTTTCCCTTAGTGGTTTTGCTGAAGACCAATCTTAAACCTTTCCTGCATAGACAGACCAAAACTATCTTGTGGTAAGACCAACGGTTACTACTCACATACGCAACTTCACCTAGAGTGATTCAAAGAACTCAACTTTCTAAACTGTTGAAAATACCACATAAATCTTTAACTGACAATATTTTAAGGCACACAGATAACCTTTCAGAACTAAAAGAACACACACCCCAAGCCCTACAAACTGAACAAGAGAAAACATAGCTTGTTGTTCATACGTGGGGATTTTCTTTACACATTTTTAAAATGTCTTGAAGACTTGAATAGGTTAACTGAAATGACCCTCCACACCATTTTTGCAGGGCTTTTCTTAAAAAAATGTAGCAATCACCTTGCTTTCTCACTAACAATAAGTAGCAAGCAACATGGTAAAAGAAATTTCTTCATGGACAATTGAAATCTGTATGGTTTCTGATAAAAAAAAACACATAAACCTCAGTTTTGAATGTGACAATGTGACAGATATTGTTAGGTGCCCTAGAAGTAGTCTTCTAGCTTATGCCACCCCCTCCTCCCACTTGTCCTCAGTTGATAGTGGCATGCAGATGCAGAACACACAAAAGGAACTGTGGGCACCATCCCTCCTCTCTGCCCAAGAACTTGGGTGGTTTCCGTAAGGACCAAAGGAACAGAAGAAATCAAATGTATGGGGATTAATGTCTCACAAGCTCAGAATCTGGCCCAACAGAAGGAGAGTAGATATACCTTAAAGACTAACAGAAAAACTACTCCTCCTCTTTTTTTTTTTAAATACATGGAAACCGTGTTTTGTTCAGACATGACATAAGATCACTGCATTTTCCACTTGTAGTCATTTTCATGAGCATGATTTCTCAATCTTGTTTACAGTTCAAGTCTCGGTTTACTTAGAAATCGCTTTCTTTTTTATTGTACTCAAAAAAAAAATCACAATAACTTAACAGGTGAATTTGTAAAGTCTAATTTCCAATAGTATACTGTTATCAAATACAGAGGTTGTAATTTCCCTTATGAAATTAATTATTTTTGTGAAAGTCAACAGTACTAAGGTTTATTCTCTATTCTACTTCCTCCACTGAACGTTATGAGTCAATGTCATACCTTTCTTTTGATCTAGTCATGTAAAATGAGGATTACAAATAGAATCTATTTCACTGGAGCTATAATGTTCTGTATGTTGTGTTCAATATATAAAGAGCTATAGTACCTATTAATATCATCATATCATATGAAAATGTTATATTGATTTACAGACAGTGTCAATAAACAGAATGGCCACTTGAGAATTTAATTCTGTAGTTAGTCAGAGAAAAGCAAAATGACAAAATACACTTCCAAATTTCCTTTCCCAAGGTTTTTGTTTTATTTTCTACTAAAGCTGTGAAGTCTGGTAGATATCTATGGCTGTAGTTCTGCTTTAGGGATAATTTTGTAATGGAATACTGTAGCTGTGCTGACTTAAGGATTTAAGCACAGCAGGACACTGTAAGCATGGCAGGATAAAAACAATCTCAACAAACAAAATCATATAGCAACAGTTAAACAGAGAAGTTTTAGATGCACAAACCTTTAGGTTCAATATAGAAGGTGATCTAGATAATACACGTCCAAAAGCTTGCTTATTTCCACCTGCTCTGTATTACCCCAACTGTCTCCATATCTCTTGGATAGAAGACCTTGTCTTCAGAGTTTTTTTTAGTGCCCAGAATGAGTGAGTGCAAACTGCAGTCAGCAGGACTTCTCAGGGATAGCTATGCAGATGGGGTGTGAACTAGTGCCTTATCATCTGTTGATGGAACACAGAGCTGCCTTTCACTACACTTCAATCACGTGTTTGTCAGACTTGCTCCTTGGAAATACGCCATCACTACAGTTCTCCTTCTGGAGAACAACATGGCTTGAGGACCAGAAGTGCAACTGCATGTAAAACATAATGTAATTCTGTGACCAAATTTTAGCACTAACACAAATCCCAAAGCTATTGTATTTATCTGGTGATGATTATGATGGTAAGCTGCATACTCTCCATATCTGATTAATTATGAAAGTTATCCTTTCAGAATCTGTTAACAGTGTGCACATAAAAACAGCCCATCACGAATCATTACTTCCCTGGCCTTGCTTCCTGGATTATCAAGTTTATATTTACATAATTTGTAAAAATCAGATCGTTGGAGCAAGAAGGACTAGAAGCACAGGTGACTGCACTTCCTGATGAGACTCCCTATAGTATGTCTGTGTATACCACTCTGGGCCTTGGTCATTTTGCAACTCTGGTCCTGAACCCATCCTCACTTTCAAATACTTAAAGCTTGAGAAATGAGTACTCTTGTTCCAAAGAAAGGAAACAATTTTTTTCTGTATGACTTGTCTTTTACATATCTCTGTCCTTTGTGCAATTTGCTATTTCTTCAGATCACCAATGAAGGACAGCTGGCCAACTATGAATAAGAGGTAAAACTACATAGATATTGACTCCAGCATCTGGAACAAACACAGACGTTCTAATTCCACTGTATGCTTTTGTTCTTTTAAAAACAAAAAGAATAATCACACTTCTAAAGGTTAGTACTGCAAGACACTTTACTAGTCAAAGTAGCATTTCTCAAATGTGTAAGTCTACATATTGTTATATAAAACTTTCTGATTAAAATAAATCCAGTAACTTCTTCCAGTGAAGTATAATATTTCAAACATAATTATTATGGAGCATCGTTACTCAAAAGTCAATTTATAAAGAAGAATCCATACCTCACTGAATAAACTTCCATTCACATAAGAAATCCAGAGTTTCCAGAAGTTGGGCAGCTGACTTACAACAAGTTTTGTCAACTTTTCAACAAATATAACTTGCTGAGGAGCTTTGTATCGCCAAGCTAAAAGAGGTAAAGGGGACAGAAACAGCAAAATTAAAAAACTTCAAACTAATAAAAAAAAAGCAGTACTAGATTCCTGCTGCTTTGTGTTATACAAGTGATTATACAGTATATGTAAAAACTTTCAGGTAGGAATGGAGAAAATTAAAGCCAGGCCCATATAGGCATACAAAATTGGTACACATTACAAGGTCTTTCTCCCCTTCTTATATGCTCACAAGGTGCCAGCACTATGACAATATATACAGAATAGGCCTTCTTTGTGCGGGTTTCTAACGCAATCCACCTAACAATCCATTGAGCTGGTCTTCTGTCTTCAAACCCCTCTAGAAGTTAAGGTAACACAAAAGGAATGAAGACATTAGAAGTTTTAAATGATGAAGTGGTGATGCTGAAGAAACATGGCTGCTAGATGGGCTAATGATTAAGGCAAACAATGGAAACTGGAAGATCTGCTTTATTTCCAGCTCAAAAAATTTTCCATTCTGGCCTGCAGCAAGTTGCCAACCTCTCATCTTAATTTTCATTTGTTTGGTAAAATCTTATATCTGCTAACAGGGGAGATTCCAACATTGTCATTAAAACTCAATAAATGTATCACTAATTATATAATGATATTCTTGGATGAAGAACACAATCATAACATATAACACTGCAGAATCTCTCACTTCACGAACCTACCTACAGTCCTGGTACACTGGCAATTAAAACACATCAGCAAAATACCTTACATTTTTGCAGCAGATAACTTTTCTCAGTTTCTTATCAAATGAGGCAAAGGAAGGTGGGGGGGAAGGGAAAGGTAAAGAGAAAGCTGAAAAAGGGAATTTAAAAAGTACTAATTAACACAGAAAATAAAAGAAACTGTGAAATACTCTTCTATAACCACCTGCCTTCTCCACTGAAACTTTCTTTTATGTTGTTTTAACAAACACCACTGTTATACTGATACCCTGTTAAGAGACTTGTATTTAACCTCAAGAATTAGACTAAACTTCAGAAAACTTGGAAAAAGAAAACACAGATTTTTTTAAAAAACCCAAACCAACCAACCAAAAAACCACAAAACAAACAAACAAACAAAACCCTCAAATAAGTCCATGTTTGTTGGTGTGGGTGTTGTTTTTTTTAAATATAACTCTAGTCTTTCACAAATTATAAAGTTGAAAACATGATGTTATCCTACATAACTCTGTGGAAGTGCTGTAAAATGCTGGGTGAAACAGGACTTTTTGTCTTTATTCTGCTAGAGCACATTGCCTACATAGAGCCAGAATTCACCAATTAGGCAAAAATAGCTGCCTAATAGCACACTAGGTAACCAGTAGGCTTCATCAGGGCATCACTATTTTATTGTGTTGGTAGCCAGCCCTGAATCTCCTTGAAGTACAGCACACCTTCAGCAGCATCCATCTGTTGAGGTGCGGGTCAATTACTAGTCCACTTCTTTAGTGGACAAATAAATACCTGCACTACCAAAAATGTTCTTTTTCTCATGGCCAAAACATTTAGGGACTCTGGATTAGTATTTGAAAAACCCCGAAAAACCTAAAACAGAAGCCCAAAATTTGGAGAGAGACTGGCATGACTGAAGCATAACTCTGCTAATAGAGATGCATCTGCTTGGGAGGCATGAAAACTTCAAAGCTCAACTAGCAAAGCTCAGTGTGGACCGGATGCGAGAGCGCTACTTTTGCCAGCTTGGTTTATGACTGTCAGGGAACTGGTCCGGACCCAGTAGCAGAAAAACTCATTAACATAAGCTGTGACTATGCCAGGAAGCTGTGCCAACACTGCTATAGCAACAGAGGCTCTGTAAGGCCAACAAACCCAGAGTTCTTACCAAAAGATTTCAGCTCCTTTGAGAAACCATTTCATCATTGCCAAAAGCTCCAGCATCAACCCAAGGTTATAACCAGGGATGTCTCATCTTAACTGGAAATACACTGGCAAGATTTACTTCAAGTATTATATTCTTTTCCCTTCCAGGAAGCACACTTCAGTCCTATTTCAAAGGCTGCCTTTAGTCCCTAGACTGCAGACAGCAGATATTTATTAGAATAAGCTACTGCACATCACGTCAAAAGGACATTCTGGCCAGAAATTCAGTATATTTTGACTGTTGCTAGAGAAAGCTCCAATCTATGTTAAAGCAGAAATTTTCTTTTATTCTATTATAATCTGTGCTATAACATCGTAAAGATTAAACCAGAGCTATTGTTTACATATCCTCCTGAACACGTGCTCAAGCAAGAGCTGAATGTTATTTGAATGCTGCAGTTTTGCATTTAAAGTAATTTGTTCAAAGAATCACCCTCAATCATATTGGGGAAAAAACCCTCACACCAAAATACCAAAAAGACTAAGAGATGCCGTTCCTCAAATTTGCTAAAAACCAAAAGGATGCACGAGCAACTTGAAAACAGAGGACATCATGGCACATTTGGAATGGCAGCTCCTGCACAGGTATCCTAAGTGGTTGGCTTGCTTTGGCTCTCCACTCAGAGAAGAGCAAGGATGGTAAAGTTTTTAACTGTTCTCAAGCATCCAGTGGGCACATGCACCTAAGTGCCAATAAACTCAACTCAGAGGCAACTCATTTTAACTCTTTGCAGTGGGTTATTACGATGCTCTGATCAATCCTCCAGTTTTCCTTTGAGTCTTGGTTTAAACTGGTGGCTACAGAATCTGCAAAGCTTGCTGAAGATTTCTCCAGTTTGTAAAAGGTTATGGAACCACAGATAAGACTCAAAAAGCAAAGATAACCAATTGAATTGGAATTGCCTTCTGTAGATGCAACCCTTTAAACAGAAACACATGCAAAATAATCCAAACAGGGAAGACAACCCCCGGATTTTGGATGTTGCTTGCTACATTAAGTGTGCCATGTGTATTGTTAGTGGATGGTATCCAACAACAACCAGGAATTTACTGTTTTGCTCTGTAAAACTTGTTAAAATAACTTCATGCAAGGCTTCGGGCTGAGAAAGGACAGAGGTAACAGTAATACAGTAATGTCATTACTTCGTATACATGTATATTTTGAAGAGTCTGTGTAATTTACATTTTGAAATACAAACATTCAACCCCAAACTGTGACACAATTTAATTGTCTTGTATATGAAGATACCCTGTGGCAGCAAAAGAATGTACAATTCTCTTTATTCTTCATTCCACGCTCTTGAAAGATTCCTTTCATTCCTCTTTTTGCTAAAAAAATTTAGATCGGATATTTATAGATGGTTCTCAAGGAAGTCAATGGAATTGGGAGAAGAAAAAACATCAAAGCAAGCCAAAGCCAGAAAATTCTTCATAAAAACCTGCTTTTTGCATAAAAAGCACTTTGGTAAGAAATTACCTAGACTGTGAAAACCACATTTTCTGCCTCCTGTAATGTCACCATTGAAAGACTCCCGAGATGAAGCTGTTAGGACAAGGGTGTTGAAGACACTTATGACAAAAAAGGCTCAGCCGGCTGTGGACACACTGCTGGAGCTTAGTCACACACTTTGTTTCCCTTTCTGGGTTTGCAGAATTAGAGAACAAGGACCAAATATGTAAAGTCACAGAAGGAGTAGATGCAAGGAGAGACATCTTAGCAACCACACACAAAAGGCATAACAACAGCAAAAGGTAGTAGGCAGTAGGTGGTTATGTACACAAAAAAATATATATATTCTAGTTTGTACAAAAAAAGACTCTTACTACCTTGACCACATTTTAAGAAAGAGATTACAGCTATGAACTGCTCTTGGCTTGCAAAAATCTAGGGGGAACCCCTTAGTAACAATGGTAATGCATGAGAAGAAAGAATTTTATTTGGTACCAAACCAAAACAAACACAAAGAATCTGGGTTTCTGGGGTTTTTTTTGATTGGTTGGTTGGTCTTTTTTTGGGTGTGCTTTTTTTTTTTTTTAATTACACCACTCACTGGACATAGGGAACTGCAGCTTCGTTTTTCCAAATAAAACAGATACCTACCATCATCACGGCCAGACTGAAAGCTGCTGCCCCTTTTCAGTGAAGCAGTTTGACTGAGATGGCCAATTGGTGATGGACGTACATCGCTGTCCAGGTCTAACATGGGGCTGTGGAGCAATGAGTTGCCTAGGGAGGGGTGAAAAAAAAGTGATAAAGATTTTACACATCAATCAACATGAAACTGCATGCTGCTTGTGGAATTCCAATTTAATTCAGAAGTGATACAAGACAAAAGTTACATAGCAAAAACATTCTTAGTCTCGCTTATTTAGACTGTTCATCTACATCAATGCTACTCAATAACACCACTGTTGACTCCTGTAGCAAAGCCAAAACCACAAGTACCACGTGGGAAATACCATTCTTTGATCTGTATGTTTCTCTGGTTTTACTTTAATTAATGCCCTAGAATTAGTTGCTTGAAAGCCATAGATAAATATGTATTTATGCCATTAGTGACACGGCACACGCTTTTTTCTGGTGTATGTCTAAATATACTTTTCAACAGCAAGTTTCTTGTGCCTCCAGCTGAAGCACTTAAGGGCAGAGTGTTCAACTACTTCTTTGCTGCTTGACCTCTGCAGAGATCAGGTAGAAAGAATCCATCCACAGATGCGCTGTATGCTTGTGCATGTCTGTAAAACACACAAAATATTTCCCAGTGTATCAAATATTATTTTTTTGCTTTGGGTGTGTGTCTATATGAAGGTCACTATTACCAAGTCCTAAGCAATGATCTAATCTGATACAGGTGGATACTTGGAGTCTAATGTACGTTTTGAAAAACAACCATATAATAATGAGCAGATCACAATGATTTTTTTTTTAATGTACTGTAACACTGCCAATATTTCTTTTAAAGTCTATATTGCTACTTTGTGCATTTCACCTTGCAGATATATTTCTGAAAGTAACCAGCAAAAACTATTTCTGCATTGGACAACTGAGCTGCAACAGCTAAACTTTAATTGCAATTCGCTGAATTATAGAACAGCCCAGGTGGGAAGGGAACTCGAAAGCTCATCTGGTCCAACATTTTGGGGGAAAGGGAGCCTAAATTAAACTATCTACCACTCTGTCCAGTCATGTCTTGAAAACCTCCAGCAATGGGGACTGTACCATGTCCCTGGGGAGGTTACTCCAGTAGTTGGTTGTTCTCACAGTAAAAAATTACTTTCTTATATCGAGATCGAGATGAAACCTCTCCTGGCAATTCATGCTGATTTTTTTGTGAAAATATCAGCATTTGAGTTTATATTGCTTGATCTTTTCCATCAATACCTACACTCACTTAAAGTAACAGGAAGGCCACACGGTAAGAGCACCAGCTGTAACACTGCAATACTCAGATTCAAGAGTAACACAAAGTAAAATGGATTTGAAGAATATTTATTCTGAATTTATGCTGCTGTCAGACTAGTATGGCAATAAAGATATATCTAGTCACTTTACGTCAACAGCTGGGGCATAAAGGGCAGTATTAAGTATTGTGAAACTTATCACAAACTTCCAATAGGTGACAGTATTGAGTCTTAGTTCCTTTTGAAAGAAGTTCTTCCTCCCATAATCTTTAAATGGCTTTTAAAGAGATTTCCTGTGGCATTGTGTGGTGGGGTGACCCTGGCTGGATGCCAAATGCCCACCAAAGCCACTCTATCACTTACTCTTCTCATCTGGACAGAAAATAAAAATTATAACAAAAGGCTTATGAGTCAAGATAAGGACAGAGAAGTCACTCAGCAATTACCATTACAGCCAAAACAGACTCTACTTGAGGAAAAATAATTTAATTTCTTGCTAAGATGGGATAACCTCATGAGAAGTAGGCAGGGACTGGCAGAAGAAGAATCATAGAATGGTTCAGGCTGGATAGGACCTTAAAGATCATCAAGTTCCAAACCCCCTGCCATGGTCAGGGACATCTCCCACTACAGCAGGTTGCTCAAGGACAAATCAGAATTGTCACAGGCATTACTCATTACAACATGTACTAAAAGAAACCCTCAGATGTACAGCAATGCTATTTTCACAAAAACTACAATTAGAAAAAGCCATGATACGCCACCACAACTTTCCTCTTTGATGTCTTTGCAGAGAATTTATGTTCCCACCTTTCAAACATCTTGTTAATATGAGGAATTTCTTTTAAACAGATGGTCTCTAAAAATGACAGTGCCAATTAAACCCCAGAATTAAGAAAAACAGACACACTTACCAAAACATCTTAATGTGAATTAGTTCAATTAAAACCATTTGCCTGAGGTAGCTGAAAACCTGAAAATTCTGTATTGCTGCTGATACACTAACCCCACACCGCCCAAATGGTTTATATATTCACCAGTAACAGAAAACATGTAAAGAATACTCTCTTGTTCCACCAGAAAAACCACATCATCAGTTTGCAGCTGTACCAGGAAAAGAAAGTTTAACATGAACTAATTTCTTAATTGGTTGTCTAGCATTACAAGCAAGTATAACACAGCAGCAGGGAACTACAACAGCCCATATACCCTCAGGACTAATAAACATCTGGACTACATTAGCAAAGCTGATTCTGCTTTCACCCTACCAGAAGATAGCGCTTGAAGACTGCACACTAACGCATAAATCTTGTGAAAAAGTGAGAGTTAACTTACAAACAATTTTTCTCCCAGCCCAACTCATTCCCTCTCTGGAGCCAGCAGCTTAAATTTAAGAGCATAATGTAATACAATGAATTAATATTAGTATGGACTGTAGACAATAATATTTATAAACCTAAATAAACTACCCAAATAATAATTTACTGCCTATTCATTATTTGATTTGTGTACTATTTCTACATTCCTGGATCCTGAATATAGGACAGCAACAATCTAAAGTTTCAAGAAATTAACTTTTTAATGTGCTAACAGGTTTTAAGATGTTGTATAAACAGTATGAACAATTCATTCCTGGCAGATCTTCATTTTTTTAAATATACTCCATCTTTGAAGTTACAGAAGTATTTTTTTCCAAAATACAGCATCTACATGGAGCATATCTGTCAGCGACTCCAGTGCCAAGTGTATATTTAACCAAGGAAACATAGGAAAAATAAATTTACCACATTCTCTTCTTCTTCTACCAAATAGTCATGACAAACCAGAACTGTAATTAAAGCCTTATTTCATTTAAAACCGTAAAATCATTAGAAGATCAAATAAGAAGTTTTAAGGATCTTAACATTGCTTTAATTTTTTTTTTTAAAAAAGATTTTACTGGGTTTCAACTTTCTGTGCACAGATATTTTAAAGGTATGTAGAAAGAAATAAAAACACTCAGATACTGCGTGAAATATAAATAGTTCAGTTTTGTTCAGACCTCTTCTGTTCTAGTGCAGTAAGACCTCAACAAAAGAAGGATCTAAAAAGAAAAAATGCTTTTTGAGGTCATTTATTTAATTTGCACTTTCACTTTCTGTGAGTAAAAAGTCACCTGTGTTGACTCTTAATTGCAGGTTTACTCTAAGTTTATCAATACTGGTGTTGCTACAGGGTACCTGTGTGCCTACAGTACCTATGGCTCATATACATACCCTGACCCCATTTTTTTTTTGTAATGTTCCTGGCATGCTCTTGGCACGCAGCATGTTACAGTCTTCATTAAAAAGACAACTAATGTGAAATTTGCCCAAAACGGATGTTTCCACAATCTGCAAACCAGTCAATGATTTAAATCTTTAAAAGCAGCTTCACTTTCATATTTTCAAACTATTACCAAACTGAGTGTAAAAAAAATCGTTCTGCGATATCCATCGCTCCGCAACTCTGCTTGTTTTCTCCCCCCCCTTTGCAGTCTGTCAGGCAGAAGTTTCTTGTGGGAGTCACACGTCTCTCACCTCCCCTCCTGTGACCCAGCCTCAGCCACTCTGCAATTCTGCCAGCTCCATGCACCGCTTACGTGACATTCAGTTAAAGCTTTTTACAAAACCTACTGCTTGGCCAGGGGACAATATAGCGCCTGTACTTTTTTTTAGTGACAAAGAACTTCGTTAACAATGATCAAGCTCAGTCTGAGCAGTTTTTCAGGGCAATTTTCCATGTTAAGTCAAACACCAGTCACTCCACAGGCTACACGGACACTACACGTATGAGCAACGTTTTAAATTAAAAAAATGACTCTGTAGATGGGCAACCAGGTGAATACAGTTACTGTATTCTTTCATCCGTTATGTATCTCACAGTGAATTTTCTCACAGGCTATAATAGCCAGGGAAGGCTGATCTGGAGCCTCCCAACTCTCTGAAGGGGCGGCAGACTTCCTTACCACCCTTAAACACCTTTGAACATTTTTTCCTGTGCACAGCGGGCCCTTGTCCTGTGCTACAGCCTGACCACCCACTGTTGCTTGTTGACCAAACACACAGTGCCTGGAGCCCGCACCGACACAACCAGGATAAGATTCCTTTCAAGGGCAACGCGTTGAGAATTTCAATTTGTCTAGAAAAGAAATTAGGCGAGCAGGAGAAATTACCAAAAAAAATTAACCTGCTCAACAGATGAATGACCGCTTTTCATTCTTTTTCTTGAGCAATTTTTCTTTCTAACCTTACATTTATTAGGAATCTGACATTTTTAAATGATCAAGAAGAAAATGGGTTGTATTAAAGGAAGTGGAAGATTAAAATTGCTGCACTTTATGAAAAAGCCCCAATTTTGGAATACATTTAAAAAATGAATGATTTTTTAAATCTTAAGACTAGTCTTAGTTATACTAAATACATTTATACTAAAACTATTTTTCTGTTTATGACAAAAAGGGTAATTGGGCTGGTTGTTTCTAGTAGTGTTTTAAGTATTTCGCAGCCTAAGGGTAAGCCTTATTGTCAGTCCTGCAAGCCAAAAAATACCGAAGCAAGAGCCAAACACTTCAAGTTCAGCACATAAATAAAAATGATGTCATTTTACTAGCACTAGTAAAATGCACCAGTGGACATTAAGATCTTCAGCAACTTTGAAAACAACTTGCTTTTACTTAATTGCCCGAATAAGGGCTTAGAAGACTAGTGCAGACACCAAGGGAAAATTGCGGCAATAGAAGTGTTTCACTGTATCTTCAGTAGTACTGAGCTTTTCAGTTTTGATTTTAAACTACCAGTGCTGCTTTTTAATCACAATATTTTCTGCCTTTATAGTACTTTAAATATTATTTAAAGTATATAAAATCAGAATGCCACCTGCACTTCTGAACATATTCAGAGTTTTTAGTAGAACAAGGTAACAGCAAAGTTAGAGATATGAGTGTTATAAGAGGGAAACAAATCCAGTGTTACGTTTTATACTGAGTAATTATTTTTTTTTTTTTTTTTTTTTTGTAATTAATAACCCATTAAGGGTTTGCTTGACATCTGCTGTCAAAAGGGTATTTCTGCTATGGACAGGGGATGTGGTTTAGACATGAAATGGCTCCCAGCTGCAAGAAGTCTTCTTCCAGATGTACAGTAAGCAAAGGCAATGGAAGAGAACCAGCTGCTAGGATAACAAATTGAAAAGGCCCTTTTGACACAAGCCTTGCCGGCCTGTCTGATCTAACAAAGATGGATCATTCATTGCAAGGTGAATAGAATCTTAGTGTGGCACAGAAGAAAGAGCAATGTGGTCTAAGCATCCATCTCTCTCCTTCACACTATGTACAGCTGCTCTTACTCTGGCACAGAAAACCCCTGCATAGGTTTTTAGGTTTTGGGGGTGTTTTTTTTTTGTTTTGGTTTGTTTTTTTACAATATCTGGAGAGCTATGCATCATATTCTGAGTGCTGCAAAAGTGAGTACAAAATAATAAGCAATAAGAACTACAAAAAAATAAAATCACAATGACTGAACTAGTATATTCCAGGTTTGAGAACTGTCTTCACGTTGGGAACTTCAACAGGTTGTATATTATACATTTTGCAACCCAAAGGGAAGGAGCAAGATCACGCTACAACTGTGGTAATGTTTCCATTTACGGTTTTAGTTTCTAAACTATAGTAAGATAGCCTATTTGCAGTAATGTTACATAGTATCTCAGAAAGATATATTAAGAAATTAAGACTTTTTCAGTCAGTTTGTCAATAACTGGACTACAGTCACTATACATTTCAGCTGAAAAAAATCACGAAACCTACTAAGTTGCTACTAAAGTCTAAGCAAATAACCATTGGCCACACAGTAAACAGTCTTAACCTCCATAGCTTCTTTCCCTGATACTCATGTTAAGAATCCCACTGCTTAACTCATTTTGGCTATCGTCCCAGTGCCCCAGGCGCATTTTAAACTAAACCTCATTTATTTACATTTATTTTCATGTCATTTTACGTCATTATATCCCCCGTGTTTCCTGTACTCCAGTAAGTCTGGGAAGCATAAGCCATACTGCAAAACTACAATTATGCCCTAATAATAGGGGAATTGCCAAGTAAATTTAAAAAGTACACTTATGTAAAAACTTAATTGAAGGAAACCATTTACTATTCTGATACCAGGTTTGAAAGTCCCTAGAATTCTACAAATCACAAGTTCAATGTTCAGAAGAAGAAATTCAGACTTTAGTCAATACTAGGCATAAAATACCAGCACAGTTCAGTATATCATTCAACTATCTCTTGCTAGAGATTTAAGAAATACTGTTTTGAGTGAGCATAGTGCTCTTCCATGCTACCCTTTATGTTCATAGCCTTCAAAAATGCTCTTTTCCCTGTCTGTTTGGCCTCATACATCTCCTTCTCTCTATCATACCTACATACGAAGAGCAGCAAATCAGCTTTATCTACTTCAGTTCCTTCCAGTGGCAGCGATCAGATTCATAACAGGAATCTATCAATGCTTCAGGAAATAACTTCATAACCATTAAAAAAAAAAAGGTGTAAAAAACAATAAAGGTGCACAACTGCATATTCCATTAGTAAGGTAGACAAAAATTAAACAGAAAACATAAGAAGTTGATAAATCCATGTATTTACAAACTTTTTGATCTGACATGATCTGGGTGGTCCTGCTTCAGCAGGGGAGTTGGACTAGATGATCTCTATGGTCCCTTCCAACTCTAAAAGTTCAGTGAAATTCAGTGAAATTTACATCAGCAGAGCTAAAGCTCCAGCCAATTGCATATGGGTACCCTATCTGCAACTGCACCTTTAATGGAAGAGTCTGACCGTCCGAGAAGCAGGAGAATGGCTTGATGTACAGACACAAACACGGAAGCTTTATGATTTGGGCATTCCCCGTACTGCCTCATGCTTCCACTATGATTTTGGCTCTGCTATTCGGTCTCTTTGTCCTGGCTGCTCATACTTCAGAGCAGGATAAATTTTGGTGTGCTGTCATATACACATATTCACTCACTCCTTGTGGGCTTGGATTCCAACAGTTTCTCATAATATGAATATCATCTTCCTGCATTTTTTTACCTCACAAATGAGGAAGATCTACAATGGCTACACAGAGCAAGAGATAGATAGGCTAAAGTTGATGATGGGTGAGTAACAACAGCCATATCTGAGCACGTAATGAAACATTAATCTACATACTCAAGACTAATCAGCAAACCAGAGTTGTTTAAGACCGAGGGAAAACAGTATGTTAATACAGAGATATTCCTCCACGGAAATACATTTCAAAATGCTGCTGAAAGTACTTCATACACAGGACTCAAGAATTAATTCCCCATCCTACTTGTCCCTGTTGAAATAAATTCAAACGATTAGCTAATGATCAGGTTACTGCATCTTTTACAATTAATAATTGTCTATTAAAATCAAAGGAAACATCCAACTGAATAATTTGCTGTTGGTAGTTGCCAGCCTTTAAGCTACACCACCAAATTATCTGACAAGCTTAGCACAGCTTGATATATCTTTACATTTTTGGGACTAATATTAACACAAGTTGGATTAGCTGAAAACAGACAGTATTTAAAACACATAGGACTTAAGCTAACCCCAGTTGGTTAGAACCCACGCATTCAGAGTCAGCAGAACTAAGCTAAGAATAGCCAAAAATTGTTGCTATGTTCAAGGTGGAACTGTAATTGCTGTCTGTCTATTCCACCATCTGCAATATAGCAGAATATTCTAGCAGAATAGCATTTGCTAGAAACAATATCTATCATCCTCACTGAGAAGAGAAATCTAGAAAAAGATTTAATACCCTCTTCAATTAGAGTATCAACCTTATGATCCACCTCTTCTTCCAAATGCTTGATATACAAAATAATCTTTTCTGGAAGCATGTTTCAAGAGTGAAGGACTACAATGTTTGAAAAATTATTACTATTTTCTTCTAAAAATAGCCTGTGACTTTATAAATGTAAAAACCACATTTCTGACTTAAGTTGATTAGATTCCTCAAAGTCTTGCATAACCGATTTAAGTAAAAGCCCATACTTTTCCATCTATTAAAATAGATTAACAATACATTCCACGTCTCTGATCACAACCAGCACTGTTCTACTAGGCAGTTAATACCAATTCTTGCAAGTTTTTCTTTCTACTGTCTGGTGTACGCCAAAATTAAAGATCTATGAAAAGGAAAAATCACGTTCAGCAACGTTCCTTTGTCCTACTAGAAACTAAGTAAGAAATTCCATCAACTAGGATCACTTGAGTATATTACAATCTGTACAAAAACTACATCAATAAGGATCACATAAAAGGCTTTGAAAAACCTATTGAAATTTGATGAGCTCTTTAATAAAAGCAATATTAGCATTTGTTTCATATATGCACTAAGTATTAACTATTCATACATGCATTTACCGGGCATTCAAGTTAAGTCCCCTCTTCTGTGAGCCAAACGAAGCTGCTAATATAATAGCCCCTTTGATATTAAGGCTGAGGTAAGAAGATTTGTTGCAAGAAAAACACCAAACAGGTTGAGATTTTCAAGACAAGCTGAGGAATTTAGACACATTTTCCATTGGTTTACTGGAGCCTGCATATTAAAATTACATTGCCTACTACAACAAAAAAGTCTCACTTAGTATCTTCATGCCCTTATTTTTCCCACTAAAAAGCCAGAAGATGGCTATATAACATTTTGCAAGCAAGTGGAGAAAAAGCAAGCTTAGAATTTTTAACCATGACTGTTTTTACAAGTGAGTTTTGTTCCTGATATCTGTATGTTGGGAGGGTAAATGTGGTGTCTCAGGATTTTGACAGGGAGCAAAGATAGGGAAGTTTTGGAAATGTTCTGAATTTTGACCAAAAGGCTAAGAAACCAACCTGGTATTCCAGCTGGTCCCACAGAATTCCCCACCATGTTGTGGAATGAAGACGGTCTATGCATGCTTTAAGCTAAAACTTACTGACATCACCGTCATACGCGATGCACCCTGTGAACTCTATACCTGATGTCGTAACCTCTGCTAAAGAGAGTTGAAGCCTCCTGCAGCAATTTTACAGCACATTTCTGCAGCAGTTCCAACTCAGTAAAATTTTTGTGGTTTCTCAGAAGAGAACACGTTATTTGGTTTGGGATACACATGCACTACACTAAACAGGGGCATTACCTATAAGCCAAGAAAGGCCAGATTCCAATATGCCTACTCATTTCAAAAGCGGCAGCAAACTTGCTAACACTTCTTGAGAAACAAGGCACTACTCATCATTTTCTAATTTAAAAATCCAGTTTTCAGATTTTACTACTAGAAACACCAGACCAATACCCTCCCTCTTATTCCTTTTTGTAAATATGCTAATGTGACAGAACATGTTAACTGGTAGCTAATTGCTGCACACCTGAAAACAATACCTATGAGCACATGTTTCTTTGAGGAGCAATGCTGGCAAAGACAAAGACAGAATAAAATTAAGTATTCATACTGGTCTTAATATAACATTGTTTAAATATCTCATTAATCCAACTCACAGGCCTGCGCCTGAACAGTGTAATCTGAATTTTGAAACTGCACACAAGCAAAAAATAAGAAAACACTGTATTATCATTCACTGCACTTGAAGAAATTACACATTATTCCACTATGCCCCAACATCCTGCATGTCCATATACTAACAGCATATCTTTTGACAAAGAAATCTAACTGGCAAATTCAGAAAACAATCCAAACTTCATGTGACCTCAAAGAAGTATTTCAAGAGGACAGTAGACTTCAGATAATTGATTGAAATTTAATGCTTTTCCCATGTGAAGAGCTTAAAAGCTATAAATTAAACAAAAACTCCAACTGCTGTTTTGTTTTTATAATAGAATAAAGAAAAAAAAATACAAGTCAGTATTCAACTTTCTAAAAATCTATCAAAATTGATGGGAAAAAACCCAAATAACATTTGTACACTAAAACTTGTCAAATAAAAGGCGATGCCAAATTCCAAAGTGTCAAATATATATATATTTAAAACAAAAATATATCCTTGCCTTTTTGTTCTTTAACGTAGCTCTCCTTACAGTTGTGCATGAGCTGCAGAATCCACTGATGTTGAGCACCAATGCACTGCCAAGCAGGGTCCCCAGGCGCATGAAGATCAGAAAGATATCTGTAAAATCCAGGCCAAAAATCACAGCTCTGACTTGACACACTGAAGGCCTCATTAAAACAGACCAAAGAGGTACTAATACTTTTTTTTTCCCCACATAATTTTAGAAATTCAAGAGTAGTTGTTAAGATACACTCATACCCAACGGAAACACAAGCTTTGCATTCTCCCTCATTTAGTGAGGCAAAATTCCACCAAAAAACTTGTAGAACTAAACAAAAGCATTTATATTTAATTTCGTATTAATATGTATTTTCAGTTGTGCCTTTACTAAAGTACTTTTGAAACCAAGGTCTTTATTTGCCAAGGTTGCAGTTCACTACACCATGTTTCACTTCAATTAGTGATGACATCTCAAGCACATAAAATATGGTATTTTTCTTCCCGCTTTATATGTCCTGATTGTATCGTCATGTAACCTTAACAAGTAAGTACAGAAGGAATTAATTTTTGGTGGCTCATTAATTTTAGCACATGCATGCTAAATGTAAACCAAGCTCCTGGTTGGGGTTTTGTGTTTTCTTTTTATGGATTTTTTTGGATTTTTTGTTGAGGGTGGGTTTTTTTGCATTAGGATGTGGACACACAGTCAGGGGAAAAAAAAAGGGGGGGGTAGGAGACAAAGAAAAGAGTTGAGGCTTCTAATACACAGAAGCACAACCCCCTCTTGTCTTTGGGGAGAGAGAATTATTAGAAACCAGCTGTTGCAATTTCGAAGAGAACACAGAATATAGTCTAACATATGACATTCCAGACTATCTGACAACAGTACTTTCAAAACAGTATTTTCAAAAAGCAGTGGCTGCTCTACTATTTCATGTACTCCATTACATTCTGCATTAATGAGACTCGGGACAGGTTCAAAAATTCAAGATGCTCAAGGTGAAGCACACTGATTTATTATCTTAAGCAGCGCAGGGAATGTATAACTCCTTCACAAAAGCTGTATTACTACAATAATAACTAACATTAAATAGGACCATGTTGCAAAATTCTGTCTTATTTGAGAACTGTCTGCAGTACTTGAACAAAAAATAAACTGTCAAATACGATCAGTTGGATGGATGAGAACATTACACAAGCACCCATTTTGATAGAGTGATATTTATAAATTATGAGCTCAAGTCCCTCCTCAGTGTTGAGGGGGACTTAAGTCTTTGCTTAGACTCAAAATAAAAACAAAAATTACCAGTGGTCTTGGAAAAAAACACATCTACTTTGCTGTTAAGTGATATGGTAAACTGTTTCTGAACAGTATAAAATAATTTTCAGTACAAATATCATAATAAAATAGAGGAAAATATGAATTGAAACCTAATTATAAAGATAAACATTGAATATCTGAGGGGGAAAACCACAGTATTTCAGGTCTTGCTCAGCCTTAGACATTGGAGACATATAAAACAAACATATCAAGGAACTTCATACAAATAGCAGATTTTATGCAAATAATTTTGCAATTAGGATTTTGTTAATATCCTCTCAGCTGAAGTGTTCTGAAGAAAGCTTTCTTCACACCTTGCCTCCAGAAAATTTACACTAGTATAACCACATTAGCATATCTAGAGTAGTTGAACTAATTTAATCACTTTCTAGGCTGGGATTCTGTTAATCCATGAGAATTAAATTGTTCCACATTTGTCCACTCCCTGCTCTTCTTCATTGTACTCTTCGACATGCGAAATACATTTGGTAGTTACACTAACACAGTCTGATTTAACATAGGCTGGAATATTTTTAAAGATTCAGTACTTCAAGGTAAGGCGCTAGAGAAAAATAACAAAAAAAATCCCAAACCAAAACTCTCAAGAAACCACAACCCAGAATCAAACACATCTACAACTCTCATCTTCCACAGCATCCTTAGAAGAGGTCATAAGATTTTGGTTAGATAAATAAGCTGCCCTGTAAGGTTTTGAAGACTGATGTAGAAAGGAAACAGTAGTGTCCTCTTTAGAGACACAAAATGCTTAACTACTCACCTTAAAATGCAATTCCAGTAAATAGGAAATATTTATATAGCATCCCTATGAAGGAGAAGCACTCTACGTAAATGTACACTGGTCATTGTCCTCATAAACTAACACAACATAAAGGGACCTAAGATACCAATAATGCACTTTGTCCTGTGCAACCGGGCCTGATAAGCATACAAAACATTGAAGACATTACGTAGGTGTCAGAATTTTAAGAATGCTTCTCACACAGTGCATATTTTAAAATAACTGAAAAAAAAAAAATCACCGAGAACGTCAAGCGATGCTACTAACGTGCAAAACTCAAAAGCTTTCTATGTAAAGCCACCAAAAGTTCCAGAGCACACTAAAATTTGGCTCCAATGACTGTAAAAGAGGTTCAGATCTACCAGTAGAAGAAGGTCCAACCAACTCACGTCAGTATATCTACAAAAGACTTTGACATCAGCTTTGCAAATAATAGAAAACCTAGGAATTTCAATGAAAACCGGGGAACTGGTTTGTGTTTATGAAATATAATGGAACTAGATTATTTAAACTGAGTAACAAAAGAGCCAAATCCAAATTTAAATGAGAGTTTGGATTAAAACTTCCCTATTACTGACTCAAGATGATTCTATTTCAACTCCAAGTCAAGCTGAAGTATAAGACAAGTTAATAAGGAATCTAATTTGAGAACTACAACCTGTGAGCAATCATTTCAGACATAGCTTGCAATATGATGATTTACAGGAAGCAACAGAACCTAAACATGCCTTAAAGATTTTAAAAAATTAAATTCAATCTCAATTATCCTTCGTTAAACTGCTCTCATTCAAAAACTGGTTTTCAATCATTAAATAAACAATCAAAAAACAATCCATTGCCATTATTTATATAATCATAAAAATCTCAAAATACTTAACAGCTTTAAAATTAGTATTTATACCATAGTGAAAAAAGTCACTACCTTATTTAGGACACAGATTTAAATACACATCTAAACACCATATGTCTTCTTCACCACCAGTCAAGTAATTACCTTATATAACGTTTCTGATCATGCAATGTTGACGGAGTTTCAAGCAGCTTATCCAACAGAAGTTCTCTTAAAGCTTCAATTCTGGTTTCAACTTCGGCATAATCTAGGAGTAGGGAGAGGAAATAAACCTAATGTGTGCCTTTGGCAGTGGTATGAACTGAAAATTATATTATTTTTCTAGGACAGACATTTCTGGAGTTAAAGTGGAAATCAAGATAATTTTATTTTCTAACAAGCCACATCTGAAAATTTTGAATACACCAGTTCTACAAGAACAGAAAATTGGACTTTGAAGTCTTTCCAACAATATGCCAACAGTGAGAGACACCCAAAGTCACTTTTTAATTACTGTAACCTTATTTATGTCCAGTAATACCAATTCTTAATAAAATTTGCTGTGATTTCACATTTTGTAGTATATACCTCACTCAGAAAACTTGCCAGAAATACTGCTTAGAGTAATTGGTTCCTATAAATCCATAATTTTCATTAATTAATATCCACATAAAACCTACATAAAGCTCTTTAGATTACTATGTGTTTTTTAGACTGTAAGTTAAAAAAAAAAAAGAAAAGCAAATAACCGAAACAGGATCTTACATTTTTTGAATACTTGAACCTCTGTCTTTCCAAAGAGTGACTTGGCTTTTTCGTAGTCATTAATAACCACATCATAATCGCCCTTAAAAAAAAAAAAAAAAAAGTGAAAAACCACACACAAACAATAAATTTATATTTGTCAAGAAAAAGGTAACAGACTAATGTCAGGAAACAGAAAAGCATTTTTAAAGGATTATACCTTCTGGATATTTCTTTCAATATTTAAAGGAAGGTTGAAAAGAAATTTAAAACGCTGAAGAACATTAAGCGCGTTTCTCGTTGAATCAGCTTTGTCCTTGCGACCCAGCACTTCTTGGAATAAGGTATCTGCTGTGTTACTGGCTCCTATTTTAAAAAGAATGAAAATAAGAAAAAGCAGAGTAAGTAAACAGTTCAAATGACACACAGATTTTCTCCATTTTAATGACTCATTCAAGTTTTAGAGCAAATGAGTAATTATTGCTCAATTTTTATACTTTCCTGTTCAACTGTGTTAACATTTTACAACTGATGAAATACTATTTCAAAGTGAAACACTTAGCATTTTAATGTGGTAAGACCCCTGCGCAATTAAAAACAATCACTCTTTCCTATTTCAAATGCTTAACTGTGCTGCAGATATTTTATAGTTTGCTTTGGCTCCCGATCTACATTTTACGACTAAATTATGCATTTCAGGATATGTAAAAAAAAGTCATAGAAAGTTTTCTTTTTAGAAAAGTATAATTTCATTATATTAATTAGCGTTGTAGCTTTAAGAGTTATCACTGGTTTTGCAAACAATTTTTTTTGTGTATCCAAATTAAGTTTTAAAAATTATTGACAACATTTGATATTTGAATCACTTAAAAGTATCAATGATTAAGTCAAAGACAATGGCATGGGTGAAAAAAGTCTAACTAGCTGGTCACTGTAACAGAATGAATACAAATTGTCTTCACATTGCATTAAAAGTCTTACTGGCTTCATCAGATACAGGATCAAGCCCTGGACAACAGTTTCATGCAATTAAGTTTCTATACTATCTTTGAATATTCTTTAATAACTACATTAAATATAGTCTTAAAACCTTCTCTATCCAGACTAAAAAGCATTCTGTTTTGTAATAAGGATAATTTCCTAACACAGAATAATAAATTTCATTTACAAGAGGGAGGATTTACATTGTATGTGAATGTTTGCATTTTTCAACTTGTGACTTATTTTTAATTAACAAAAAAAAAAAGTGGGACTGTTTTAGCCTTTTTGATCATTGCGTGTAGAAGTTTCTACATTATCTGGTCTAGTGACTATACTTTAAGCAAAGATGAAAAAAAAAATTACATCAGTCTCGCTGGGTGGCTTGCATGCCATTTTCTCTAGTCAACACTGTGGGTGGCCTGCTCATGTTAAAAGTAGTCTTTGTAAAATAATTGTTATATCTAAATAATGTTTAAACTTTGTTGAAATTTTGAAGCCTTGGTGTAAAAAAATGTTTTGTCAGGATAGCTATTTCTACCGCATACTATTTAGCATAGAATACTTTAATCCATTAAGGAGAAATACACAAAGAAAACAGCTAGCTACACATTTAAATACAGACCACTGATAAAGTATGATTTTTCTCTTGAGGTTATAATAAATGCCTGTTTTGTAAATCCTTCTAGTAAGTAACATTTGTTTTGTTTGAATTCATATGTTTCTTGTCCATTCTTTTAACAGCCAAGAAGCCACGTACTGTATCTGGGAATTAAAATTATAGTCACAAAGCTTTTTTTTAAATTCAGTACAAATGTTTTTAAAAGGTAATTGACAACTGTGGGAATAGCACAATGATTTCCATCTTTAGTTTATTGCTACACGCCTTTCTCTCTCTATTAATTAATATGCTGTAGAAATTCAGGTACATTATTTTACTTTTTTCTATAGGTACTTTGTGTTTTACATCAAAAATGAAATACATAAAACTACTTATTAGGGTCTTAATGAAATTCAATATTTCATGCAAAACAGGTCTGCCTTTTTAGGTTTAAAAAGTATTGTAAAATTTCTCCCCTCCTGACCCCTCCAAATCCTCTCTATATTAAGAACCTTCATCTCTGATAAACTGATGAATAATCTAAACCTAAATAATCAAGTCCATGGATAAAGATTCAGGTCCTATATTAACTATGTTTTCAAAATAGAAGATTCATCTACTGTGTACTTCAAAATAAAGCTCTAGTTATCTAGCAGTTGTCTTTCGTAAAGCCTGACAAAACCACCACATAACAGAATTTGATTAACCTCCTTGAAGATACAATTCTTCCTGAAATTCATTATAGCACACCATATGTGTCTATAAATATATTTAATAGCTTGTTTAGCAATTACATTTAACAAATACTCCAGACATTTACAATTTCACCTATAACACCAGACCGTGCTTCTACTATCCCATGCCACTTCAATCCAATAATTCTGCACACTCTTGACATATATTCAGATGCTGTGGAAAACATCTCTATTCTTAGGAATTTGTAATCAAGCTCACACCACCAATTGCCTCTCAAAATATGCACCTAGAGTCCATAAAATGTAAAATTCGACTAAAGATTTTAAGTCATTTTTGAAAGCAGGTCCTGTTACTCATGGATTATGGAAGCTTTTCAATGGTCAGACAAGAAACAAAGCTTTGATCCTGAACTACTTTGCATAATATTATTTACTCTTTTTAAATCCTTGTATTCCTACTGCCCTGCCTCCCACCCATCATGACTTGCAAAGTATCAGGAGGAAAAGCAGCCAATTCTTTTCACAGCAGAGCCAAACTTAATACCACTCTGAAGTGCCTGGCACAAGTTCCTCTACGGATCCAGCTTGAAAAGGGCAGTTTGCATTATCTGCATACAGATTTCAGCCACCATTTATCAAATGAAACATGATAGATAGATTCTATATTATAGGTAGATTTTTCTCATATTAGAGTCTGTAGGAAAAAAAAAATCACAGACCCAATTTTTTTTCTTTCTTATTTAAAAATCTGACACATAATTTTGTAAAAGGGAAAGTGCTCTCCAGTGAATCTGTGCTTGGTGCATGACATGGCATAAATACAGAGCACAGAGCATTGAGGATTGCACTGGTAAATTTCAGCAAATGCTTTTTTCTCCACCCCTAAATATATACAATATTCTACAAACACACACCATAGTCATTATAAAGTGTATACGTGAGGTTTTGGGGGGAGGTTTTTTGAATTGCAGGCAACAAGATGGGGGAATAACAATGTTCAAATTACACCTTTATTGTGAGCATTAATGAATCTCTACTGAAAAGAGCTAGAGCTGCTCACAAAACCCCCCACTTTCTTTGTGCTCCCCACACAAACACACATACAGTCACTGCTTTCTTCATACAAGAGAAGAAAAACAGTGAACTTCCATGTCACTTTCTTGATTTCATAAAACACACTCAGACTTTCCAACACTGAGTCAGCTATCTGCATGTCATTCCTGCTTATTGATACAGCACTAAGGGAAACATCCCTTCCTCTGTGAAAAAAATCACAATGAAACAAAGTAAAATTACCTTGGCAGAAGTCCCAGAATTAAAAAAAGTAACTTTTTTGATCTGATGAAACACATACCAAACTGCAGTAAATTCAAGCCATCTCTCTCAATGCAATCCTACAGCCAGTACAGAGAAACAGAAAAGAAAGTACTGACAGCTTTTCAAAGTTTCTTAAAAGAAAGCTTATTCCAAGTAGTCTAAATGGCAGCACGTTAAGTGAAAAAGATTCTGTTCATAGACCCTGTTATTACAGTTTGTATTTGTGTTTTGTTTTTTTCCTTTTTGACTCAAAATTCTTACAGTTGTGGTATTTAGCTTTGCTCATCCTTCTACAGTGTCTATCCTATCTATATATATAGTTTCTGTTTTCTTTGAGATGCCACCACAATTCATTTGAAGTGCTTTAGAATTTGTTTGTTTTAACATGTATTCTCTTTGTTATCACAAACACCAATGAAAGTCATGGCAAAAAGGTCCCACTTATTTCAAAGGGTGCACCCTAAAATCACTACCATCAAACAGGAAAAGGCAAGAGAGACTGTATTGTTTTCTACTTTCTACCATATTCCTAGGAATATGCTAAAGCTTGTTAGAAAGTCCAAAGTCCATAAATAGTTGCTGCTGGAAGGACAAAACTTACTGTTCAGTACATTCTCCAGTTTTTGCGTCATGGATCCTTCTACTTTTTCCGTTCCATCCGCTTCCAGTTTTTGATGGATTGCTGGAATAAAGCGTCAAGTTAAAATGCAGAACATTTTAATAGGTGGGAATACATTACATCAAAGTGACATTTTTAAACATTTTTAAAATTAAAAATAAAGTGTTATTTTTCTTGTTAGACATAAAAAATACAAACATGCTTCATGGCAGCAGAATCTAGTGGAGGACAGGGCTTAGAGCCAGAAATTGCAGAAATTTTAACCATTACTTTGACACAGACTTTTTGTATCTTCTTAACAAGACAGAAATGCTCAAGGGAAAAAAAAAGTGTAGAGAATAATCCCTATTAACTACCTTGCAGGACAAGTGTTATTTCAACTTAGTATTTTGAAAAATATAACTCAGCGACAAAATACTTTTGCTTTGTAGAAAAAAATATTTTTACACCAATCTCACCAAAAAGGAATTACCAATAATTAAAAGGCAGAGAGTCATGGGCAATTCAGATGATGCCAAAAATGAAGTGCTAGAACAGTCCCCCAGCAGCTGTTTTCATCTATAAAAATGTACTTCAAAAACACATGATATAAATGTATCTTTTAGCAACACACTGCATTAGCCATTACACAGAAGCATTGTGGTGCTTTTGCTCAAAATCACAAGAAAATGGAGGGGAGTTTGGGTTTTGGTGGTTTTTTGTTTTTTTGTTGGTTTGGTTGTTGGTTTTTTTTGAAGATGCTTTTTTCTTGTCTCAAAATGTCAAAAGCCCCAATTCTTGTTTCCACATGGCATTACTACTGGATGTGGAAGTATCAGCATTAATTTGTTATTTTATTATAATTTCTTTTTCAGGACAGGGGAGATTTACCAGTATACCCTGACTACACGATGTCACTCTGGAAATATGAACAGTGAATACACTGCAGATACTCCTTTCTTCTACTTCCACTTTCCTACACAGCCTTCATTTCCTCTTTTTCTGTGTTCAAAGCAACTGGCAGAGGTTATTTATTTATTTATTTTTAAAGGTAGCATTCCTGTGTATATGCATATGGCATATATAGTGTAGTTACTTAAAAATATGACTTTCCTTTCAAATTTTTAATCTGTTAACATATGTAAAATCCTCTCTATCAAATAGCCATCAGTTCCTGTTGCTTTAGATAAAATTAAGGCTTCTAAAAAGCCTCCTGTTGCTTCCTGCTGGTTATCAGCCAAATGAGCTGAAGCTAAGCTACCCTTGAAAACAGTGGTGCTCTGTGCTTTCATGAAAGTGAATAACCACGTATTTTAGTTCAGAACACAAATACGGTTCTGAAACCAAACTCCCAATTATCTTGCTTTGGTTTGTATGGCAAAGCAATCCGAGTCCCTCAACTGGATTTTTTTAAGATGAAATCATACTAGAAGATGCATTCCATGAGTATACCTAATGTCCTCCAGCAAATACCAGGAATTCAATCCACTGATACTCGAGCTACTCTAAAGTACCACCCCAAACTACATACAATGTGCACACTGATGTGTCATTGCCAGCTGTTTTCTTCTACAACACCGTCCCTACTTGCCCATGCTACATAGATGCAGATTAAAAACAACAACCAAACACAGAAACCACCTTCAGTAAGGCAATCCTGTGGCCTCACTCCTAACTGTCAACAGTGAGAGAGGGTGGCTATTATGAAACAGGACAGGCCCTGATAGTCTCCAGCCTCCTTCAAAGGAGGAATTTTTATTGGGGGTGTGTGTGAAAATTCCATTAATCTCAAACATTTAAATTTGACCCTTAAAATGGATCCTATGCAAAGAATTTCAGTAAACTTTACTTTCTCGAAAGCACAAGAGCACCTCTTTATTTTTGGTATCCAAATCATGAGAAAAGAAAACAATATCTAATTTAGGACACCATATTTCTTAAGGCAATCAACACTGAAATGAAGTGAAACTAACAGATTCTTGCATGTTTTAAAGAACAGAGATCTATCTAAAAAGATGGTGTATTCTTAACCGTAGGACATTTTTTATATGACACAGACACCACTGATCTACAAGCATATCTATACAATTTTATATCATTAAAAGTTCTAATGATGCTATTCTATTTATATACATCAGTTCTGGTCATGTGCAGCCAATTACAGTATTACAATTAATGTTAGATACTGAGAGGCAAGTTCATCAGAACAGCAACCACAACATAAGTGGATATTTTAAAACCAAATGGTGCAAGCGCTATTAGAACCACATTAAACTATAATGATTTGAATTTAAATATTTTTAAATCATTCTATGAAGCACATTTTTGCAAGATATTTTCAAACAGATGTGGAATGAAAAAAGAATAGTTATATAGTTATGTAGTATCTCAAAGTTTTTTAAAAATTTATTATTTTGGAACAATTACATAGCAATATGGAAATAATAAAAATAAAACAATTTTAATAAAACAATTAAGGTCCAGAAAGGTGGAAAGCACTGTGGAGTACAGAAAAAGGCATATTAAACATATGTAACAGGTAGCTTAAAACAGAAGGAATTTTTGGACGACTGTCTGAAAAAGTATAGACCTAAGTTACTCTGTACACACACTAGAGGATTTGCTGTATTTCCTTGTACATGTTTAACATGCTGCTTTGTTTGGGTACTGAAGCTATTTTTACACATTATATTCAGATTTAGCAGTAAGTGCATTCATTTGTGTATCATAGTTGGGTCATGAAAAAAAAAAGGTTTTCAGTTTTCACTGAGAAAAATGTTACGAAAATGCTTTATCAGACAGTCTGAGCTTACTTTGTTTGGATGAACTGATTTTAAAAAAGCAGAGTACATATTCCTTCCATGGGGAGCAAATAAAAAGTCTCCGAGTTAGAAATTTACACAAGCAAAACCACACGCAGTCAAGAAAAAAAATCTGTAGACCAAACAAGACTGGAAAGCACCTCGAGGTACTCAAGTTATTTTTTACCTTAGAGTACCAAACCTATGTAACAGCGGGCTGATGCTGTCTAGGACATTCTCTTGCATCCATGTATTTTCTTCTTGCTTGATGTAGTAATCACACAGCTGCAGGGCAGCCATAGTGAGAAGATTTGGTGGAAAACTAACACAGTTCTTTATTGATCAGTGAGCTTGTCTAAACCTTGCCTCAGTTGCACCACTGCAATATAAGGACAGAGGAAGGAGCACGTGGCCGAGGGCAGATGGAAAGCCAGCCTGTACCCCTCACAGCAGTTAAGATGAACTTCAAATGCAACTTCATACCCTCAACTCATCACTAGCTGGAGTAACAAGAGCAAGGAGAAAACTTCAAGTCTTTGAAGGCATGAAATAAAGGATGGACAGGATTTTTTTCTTGAATTGCAATTACCCTGGGTCTACCCAATACTAACCACACAAGTTGGAACAGTAGTTGGAAACCTAGGAGAGCCTGTTTACTATTATAGAGGAGCTTTACTGTAAGGACCATACAGTAAATAAATATGAGAGGCTAAGTCTAGATGCTTCAAGCTAAGGCCAGAAAATTAACTGTATTTTGTATCATCTTTGCCAATAAGCGCTCAAGTTTCTGAGCTAAGTCAGAATATTTTAAAGGCTTGCAAACTTCAGAGCTGCAGTGAGATACTAACTAATAATAGTGAAGAGACTAATTTTAGAGCTCACAGTTGCTAACCTGTGACTAAATACTTGTGAACTGGTTATTTTTGGTCAAAAACATGCAAAGTTCAATCTGGCAAATAAGCCATAGTACAGGCCTTGTCATAAAATAAATTGCAATTAATTCACTGCTCTTGACAACCATAAATCTAACAAATTAAACCACACTTGCCAAGATCACGCTCCTTTTGACTTCCAAATTTCATTCCTGATTTAGTCATTAGAGATTTTTAAAACATATTTTGAGATAGGAACAAAGAGTTGTATTCTCAAAACCTCCTCAGCCTAGCTCAGCTCAAAGCAACACAGATACAGGTTTTCTACCATTTTCTGATTTAAAGATTGCTAGAAATGCATTTGGTATATCTGAAAATCTTACCCATTTCCACAGAAATATGGTTAAAGAAAAAAAAAATTAAAATAATGTACCTGAAAAGAATCAAACTCTTGAAGTCAAATGCAGAAAATAAGAGGGGAAAGAAAATACTTAAAGGAAAGACTGACTCAGCAAACAATTCCTGAAGATCTGATGTGGTAACTATAAACAACTTGGCACCAAAGCACAGCAACGAAGCGATGAAGAACACATGTTGACACGCTGCCAAGATTCACGCCAACACATGAATAAAAATGCCTTTGGTTCCTTTTATCAAAAGATTAAACATTTTCGGTAATTTGGACAAAACTTAAGAAGGTTATTGATGAGAACGGCACTCCTGTAGGGTGTAGGGTAGAAACTCTTCTGAATGGATTCAACAGGAGTGCAGTGCTGTATATAATGACCAAACACAAAGGTAATACAAATATGAGCAATAAAAAATTAGAGCACGTCATGAACAGAGCTGGTAATACATTACACTATAAAAATCTAAAAACCCCTAAAGTTTGTCACTATGGCCATTAGTCAATACTGCTAAGGTTTTTTGGGTTTGGTTCAGGTTTTTTCCCCCCAAGATTTCTAGATATTTTTGCAAATTGCATGGCAAACTTGGCTTTATTTTTGCAAACACTGCTAATCCAAGCAAAAATTACAAAACACTGAAGTAAATGTAGTATTGTCTTTAGTTGCCTTTTTGTGTTTTGTTGCTATAACATTTAATTTTTTAAGCTTGTTTATCCAAAACAGTGGCAAAAATCAAAGAAATTGGCCAGACTTAAAATGATACAATAAAAAAAATTAAATTAAAGCACAGTTCTAGGAGGGGAGATTTTATGGAAAGAAGAGACAAAAAATAGTAGTCTAACAACATCATGAAGCCTGATAACTTTGTTCTCAGACAGGCTTATATTGTGTCAGGCGTGACATTTCTAGGCAAATATCTCAGAAACAGACAGGAAAAAGGGGTTTATTATTCTGCTTATGGGTCCCCTAAAAATTCCAGAACTGGACCCAGGCCTTTGCCAGGACACTTCAGAATTTGAGAGTACAGGAAATGCTATTCTCTTTTTAGCAACACAGTGCTAAACTTCTGGATCTATGAAAGCTAATGGTAGAAAAAAAAAAGCAGCTTTTAAATGTTGCACGTATTTTAGAAGTGGTATGGAAATCAAAATGGAATGATGTAACATGAAATAAAGCTGGTTTTACGGCTTGTAGGTCAAGTCCGGCTCAAATTTAATCGTAAGCAATTTTTTGTAGACTTGCAATCAGCTGCACTATTTGCTATTTGAAAACTGCCACTGCAAAACATTCACTTTTTTTGATGTTTTACTATTTTTCAAATGCAAGCAAAAACATTTAACCCACCTGAAAAAAAATAAATTCATAAACCATGACAGCCACACAGTAGCTAAAAGCTGCCATGGCTGCATCCATTTGGAGAAATTCTGCTAGTAATTAGCTTACATGTCTAAAACAAGTACTTATTTAAAAGAGGCTATACGAGCAGTCAGCATAAAACCAGGTACAGGCTTGAGCAAAGAAATTTCAGTATGGACTGAGACAACTTCTGCTGTTTCACCCTTTTTGAAATCAGACCACGTCTTGCTTGAGACACTGAAAAAAGCCACCCCCTAGGTAACATTACACTAGAACCTGCATGAAAGGAAAGTTTGAGCCTTTTCTCAACCATGATCACAATCATGAGTTTAGAGTTGCATTAAGATAATAATTGGTCTGCTACAGACATTGCACGAAGAGGAAGCACCCACCTGAGTCTAATCTACCTACCACCACTTACAAGATCAGAACACAGGTCTTCAACAAGCAAACAAATCAGCATGCTTTTTTTTTTTTTTTTTCACTGTGTGTACATTAGATGGCTGATAAATGTAAGGACAAGTAGGTAGCAATGACAATGCAACTGCTACTTATTCAGCTTTTGTGTACAAGTGTAGCATAAGGATATCTCAAGCCTTCAGACATGAGCATCCACTTGAAAAACTAGACAGTGAGCTTAGAGTACATGAACTATTGACTAATGATCTTAATACTTAAAGTGAAATAATCTAACTTGCATCTACTGTGGGGCACACACATGCATGTAAACTCTTACTCTGAAGCACTGATTTACTGTTAGATACATGCCTGATACACGCAGCATCTTAGTTTATTTGCCAGCTTGTTCCCACTGCCCTGTTCTTTCTTAACCTCTGTGAATTACCATATTGAAAATTACTAGCTATAATAGCAGGCTGTTCGTACCCTGCAAAGACTACATTCTGTCACTTTCTGCAGGATGAGGAAGATAACGTTAATAGACACATGCCGCAGAGCACCCAGCACTCAATACAGAACTATTCCAGCCATTTCAAGTCAGCTGCGTAACATTTACATAATAATCTTATGTTTTAATTTGATTTACTCAAGTCCAAATGTCAAATAAAAATTAATACTGTTTGGGAAAATGTATATGGGACCAAAGTAAGGCAAAAACGTGAATTAGATAGGTTACAAAAGAGGAATGTGGCAACAGCAAAACCTCCTATAACAGTCTGATGCTGTACTACCTAGCAAAAACAGTCATGGACTGGCATTTCATTGGACAAATACACCAAAAGAAAAAAAGACTGAACTGAGGGAAAAGCTACCAATGCAAAACCACTTCAAAATTAGTCAGTTATCAGTCTATTTTGCAAACAGAATCACTAATGGAAAATTAAAGGGAATATATACTCTCTTTAAATTCAACCATGACTTAATTCCTCAAAAGCCAGAAGCAAAGGGACACTTACGTGACAGACAAGCATCAGATTTCAGCTTCTCAAATTCCCAGTCTGACTCAGAATTGAATATAGATCCAGTGGATTTTTTTATTTTAGTTTCAGAGAAGATTGATTTAGCAGACATAACGGCAACAGAATACACTTATTCATACTGAATCAGATTCTAGATCGCTGGCATACTCATTCTAGAACGGGCATTAGGGGATGAAGTGTAAAAATATCCTATAGGAAGAATAAATAAAAAAACCAACCCAAACCTCACCAACCAAAAACCTAGGCATTGACCAGATATAGGATCACTGTAACTAGATAAACATTGTCCTAGCCTATGCATCAAGTAAGGTATTAGACAAAAGGCCAACTACAGTCCAATTCCTTCATCCTAGTGACATTCCCATAGGCCACATATCCGAATAAGAGTGGAAAGGAAAAAAAAACCACAGTAGTGCTATAATAGCCAGCAGTGCTGCTTTTTTTTTTTTTACATGATTTTCAGAAAAAAAATCTATACAATGTGTTTGTAGTTTTAACTGTGTAAGAAGAACTGCTGACATGACAAACTATAGTCACATCTAAGTCTCAAATTTGTTCAACATACCTGTGTTTCAAAGACAACACAGCATCTTCTTTACTTGCCAATACAGATGTCATACTTGCTTGTTTTTGCATAACTGAGCGACTGAAGTGGTCATTTCCCTATTTTTTTCCTTTCACTTAAATAAAATGAAACTCTGCAGTCTAAGGGTCTTTGTAAAGAGCACTTCTGAAAAAGTATATTCAATGTAAATTTATTTGCTAACTTTCCAAAGACTCCTGTGCGGGACATGACTTGCTCTTGACAATAAAACACGACTTGTCTACAAACATCTAAACAGCAGCCCTTTTAGGAACGCTACTTGCTAGGTTGCCATTAGAATTATGGGAAACAAATCAGCTGAGCTCCCCGATGTCGACAAGTGGGTCAAGTTGAGGTGAGCCCAGTTCCCCTCAGCTCAGCTTACAGCTCCCTTCAGCTGACGAAACAAACTTCCTGTTGAACATCTCCTCTGCAGCAAAGCCGCTGTCAAACTGTCAGCCAAGCTGACGGGCAGAGAGACGTCAGGATCTGATAAGGCAATTCTGTTTTCCAAGAAATTAAACCAAACAAGGAAGCGTTCTGGCCTATTTGACCTCCTATTTTCTTAGTAAACGGTTTCCAAGTCACAAAATACAATAAGCATCTCAGGATAACCTTTTTTTTTTTTTTTTTTTTGGTTTTCATTGCTTACTTCTGAAAATATTAATACTCATTTAAATGCGTAACGCAGTCTGATGGCACACTTAAGATCAGACTGATCTTACTGATCCCAGCTAATGAAAAAAGCTGCACCATAATCAGAAATTCACGGTTTCCCAGATTAAGTTAATGTATTTGAAAACAAACAATGTTAAATGTGGGTGATTTTTAAAAAGCAGGTATAAACAGATGTGCAAACAGATAAATAGGAAGTACCTCATAAAGTAAGTGTTATTCCTCTTAAAGTGAGCCTCCTACAAAAAGTACCAATTTAGGGAGACCTAAGAAAAATAACTGTATGCAAACAGGTCTTCCAGAACAACAACAGAACTGACCTGTAGTTAATAAAGCATAACTACTGGCGTTGGAAGTCGCGTTCTAGGATATCTGAAGAAGAAAACTGAGAGCCTAAACTTTTGTCCATCAAAAACGTATGATCAGAAAAATCATCTGATTTTAGAAATCTTCCCAAAGGAAATAAGTAACAAATAAATCCAAAGAGAAAAGAAGCAGCTCAGGAAATTTAGATCATATTGCCAGACAACTAGATGGATTCAATAATGATTTTGCCTTGAGTCACTTTTCATTTGTGACAGTTGTATGCTCAGAATCAAAGAAAAGCTTGCATAACCAAGGCTATGTCCCTAAAGAGTTTGTGCTGAAACATACCTTCAGCTTTCAGATATAAACTTTTCTCCATATAGTTTTATTTAAATGCATACAAAGTGTAGTTGCACCTTTTTAAAGGAAAAAATAAGACACACAAATGTGCTCTTACATTTGTGAGGGCAGAAAAGTGCTATTATATAACCTAGCACAAATACTGTACAGCCAGAATATAATAGGATTTTTAATTTCATGTTCTTCCACTAAAGAGCTTGGATTTCATAACTGCACATCTAAGAAGTAATGGAGTTTTTGATTTCCCTAAGATTTTTTTGTTTGCTTTTGTTGTTTGGTGGTTTTGTTGTTTTGTTGGGTTTGTGTTTGTTTTTTTAATTTTGCAACTGAACTGTCTTTCTCAAAAATACTAATAATGCTTACACTTAATTCTTGTCATCTTTTTTTTGAGAAAACTGTAATGATCAAACGTTCTGGAGAAAAGCTTTGCCATCTGGCAGGAGGGCTGGATGACGGTGTCAGATACCCCTTTTTCTTGCTACTACTGGAAGCTTCTCCATATCCAACTTAGCTGTTGATTGTACCTAACACAGGTTCAAGTCTTTCAAAAGTTATGCAATTGTCTGCATAAGGAGGAAGAAAGGGCAAATGAACAGTTCTGCATTACAAAGCTGAAATTTGGCAATAAGGATTTTTGTTTACTGAAAAGAATCAAAAATACTTCTGCACATGCTTAAACAGAGTAATGCATATTAAAACGCTACAGACGGTAGCCGTGACCTGCACTGCATCCTCTTTAAGAATTTCATTTCAGAAATTAAAAACTAAATATTGCATTATTAAGTCCCTTGAACTCCAGTGTTAAAATTTTGAATTTGTAAGAGATTAAGACTTCAAGTCTCTAATTTTCTTCCAGAGCAGCATCAAGGCCATTCTTAGTATTGCTTCAATTCACTGTTTATAACAACACAAGTTACAAGTTTGCTTCCTTTGAGGACTTAAGGGGGATCCATTTTGGTTACAGACAAAAAGTGGCACTAAGAAGCACATGAATCATCCCAAGTTTTGAATTCACAATTTATCTAAAGGACTACAGTGATAAACTCTAATTTTAAGTATAAATAACACTCTGATACTCTGATAAGAGATGCAAAACAATATTAGAGCTCTTTTTTTTTTTAATTGCGAACATTGTGAAATAAATGAATTTACTTTCCTTATCAATATTTTACTAGTATTTTTTACATTCCTATTTGCTCTCTGATCTCTTCATTTATCAGGAAATCAGTCTCCAAAGGCAAGAAGCTTACATTTTAATAAAAGGGACAAGAGAAAAATCACTCAGTTGTGTTCTTTCTAAAACCTCACAAGATTTATGATTTGCATTAGCTTTCTCTAAATCCTACTAAGCCTTTGCTGGTCCAAAAAATAATCTTACAAGATAACACATATGTCCGCCAGCACTACTTCTTATCCATAGCAGTAACTGTTTGGAAACAGAACTCTGAATCTTTTAGAGTATTTGATACTTTACATGCAAAGGAGATTTGGTTGTAAAAAACAACTCACATTTCAATATTTTTTCAGGATTATTTAGGATTTTGAACTACTTAAGAAAAATTAGGATTTCAACGTTTTCAAGATATTCAAGACTTATAAAGAAACAGTCTATTATCATTTTTCCTAGCATTTAATAAAAATTCAGCTTAAAAAAAGATAAAGAACGCCAAATACTGACTCTTCTTAGTGTCTTTTTCTATGAATACCACCACATTCTTTAGTATTTCCATTGAATGCTTTAATACTTTAATACTTTTGTTACTGAAACTATCCAGATTTAGGGCAAAGTTTGTCAAAACTGCTCAGTAATGGGTCAGTTTTGGGTGGGTTAATAAAGATGTTCAGGAGTTAAGATTCTTCACAGGAAGAACCTTTCGATGTCCCTTCAAACTGGGACAATGTCTCAAGAAGAGGCCTTCCCTACCAAAGCATATATATCTGCATTTGTGGAAAGAATTCTCCTCTTAAAAATTACCAAATTTGGCAGGTAGCCAAAAGCTATCAACCGCTTTTGAAAATGCTGTCACCTGAAGGGCAGGTCAGAGGTTAATCTGCCTGAGGCAGGAATACAGCTGGACCACCAGGTGAGACAGCACTGCCTTCCCTTTTCTCTAACACACAGAAGTGGGTATCAGACAGACAGTGAGTGGCCTGCAAGTGCATTCAGAGAAAACTGGTATTTCTCCAAAGCGAGGTTCCTAAAGCCAACAGAAGTGCTAGTTTAACTGAGGGTATGAGAATATATAATAAGTTTCTTACTCCACAGCACCCATAACACAGTAGCAATGATCAGGAGTGATAATCCTGCAATATACAGTACCTATGAAGAACATCATAGTGGTGTCAAACTATCCCCTATTGGGGATGGTCCAGCACGGTCATTTTGTTATCCAGTATAGTCCCTAACCAGACAGGACTATGGCAGCCCACAATGAGCTTTTACCCGAGAGACATTTTGTGCTTTAAGAGTGTATATATATATACACAAATAAAATAAAGATGAATATATGGCACAGACAACTAAACTAATCTCTCTAGTGTCTCTCCCTATGGCAAGCAGAATTTGAAGGCCATCTGATTTCCCAAGTCAGAGTGTACTGAATATTCATATAAGTATTACAGTCTATGGGATAAGGCATTATAAAATCAAGTTTTTAATGTACCTACAGTTTGTAAGTCATTTTAATTTATCTCCAGTTCAACATTTCCTCTCTTTTGGATTTGTGGTCTAAGCAGTTTCATCAAAATGCCTCCAATTCCTGTAAGATACATTTGGTGCCACCTTTTGCAAATATACCACAACAATCAGCTAGCCAGTCCCAGCTTGTGACCAACACGATACAGATTTTGGGCTCATTATACAGTTTTAAAAGAGACTGTGAAGAAAACCGGTATCTTTTAATATTAAATTCAACCATATATGCAGATACTGTCTTTTCTTTTATACTGTATTTAGTAATTGCAAAGCATCTTTACCTGACAGAGCATCTTGTGCTTCAAAAAACGTGCTGAGACCTCCTTTCACATAAGCTAGGCTCCCCTCATTTTTCTTATTGGCTTGTTTCTTCAAATTCACAACAGCCGTTTTAAGCTGATCAAAACTGAAAACAAATAAGAAAACCCCCATGACATTCAAACAACAAATAAGGTCAGCTAATGAATAAACAGAATAAACTACTTGGAAAATGAAACCAGCTACTTTTGCAACAACTGTTAAGGACTGAGTAATTGCTAGCAAGTATGCTTCTCAATAACGACAATTTACTCCAGTGCAAAGAGTTTTTGGTTTTTTTCAGTTTTAATCCTAAATGGAGGGGTCCTATCATTTCTGACGGAATAGAACTCTTTAAGATACAAATTAGTCAAGAAATGTCTCCTAAATACACAATATCACTCTTCGTTAACTGTCAGTACTACATTAAATATGCGATAGTATAACTCACTACACTTGGTAAACTACATTAACTACATAGATTATAGAATTCCCTTTAATAACAACATTTGTTTAACTTTGCAGCATAGTTCAATACCCTTTTCCATTTTCAGCTTCTTAATTCTTCGATATTTTTTATGTTGGTTTGAACACACAGTTCAGAATTGAACACAGTATTAGTGCAAAAATAAAGAAAAGCTGCACAGATTCCTGCTTCTTGAAAGTATGTTTTTTTATATGTAGTCTGAGGAATTGTTTTTGAAAGACATTTCCTAGGAGAATATTAAAATCACCAACTCATCATTGTTCTTTGTATGGTAGGTTTCTTTCTATATTAGTTTCCTAATATTTCTATATTATTGCCAGTTTACATTTGACTTCACATATTTATTTTTTGCAAGCAGCTGCAATTATTTTACAAGTTTTATATTGTGACTATTTCTTCATTAGTTGCATATAATTTTTTTATTGATGATGATTAATATGGTCTCCCTAATTATGCTACTGGATTCATTATAAAAGCACTATCACAAACAAGCTCAGAAATACAAACATAATACATTATTTTCATCCTTAAAGTCTTTTCTCCTACCTGCAGGCCAAACCTGGCTCCCTCATATAAAAAAAAAAAAGTCAAACAAAAAACACCACTGTACCTCAGTGAGGAGAGGGAAACAATGACGTAAGGAAATTAAGACATAAAACAATTCCACCAATACTCTTTATCTGTTTTAAACAGTGGTAGAAAAAGACATGTTAAGAAAACAAATCAAACTTTAACCCAGGCAGTGAGAAGGCTATTCCCACCTGCTGGGAGACAAAACATACTGGTGCACTTACAGGCATTTTTCTTATTATACTGATGATGTCACAACATTTTGCTTTATTTCCTGTTTCCATCTGCTGGACAGAAGTCACATTACTAAATAGCTGGATTGGTTTACTTGGGCATACAAGAAGTACTTACCAGCAACATTTTCAAACTAACAAAAATCTGTACAGTTCTCTTTCTAAGTAGAATTTTATGTTATCTGATGATCTAATAGTACACCTAAATCGTTTACTTGTATTTGTCAGGATATTGCCAGGGGTAAAAAAAAAAAAAAAAAAAAAGTTATTTTGATTGCTTAAAAAGAATTTCCTTCAAGGAAAAAACAGACATAAGCCAACCAAAACATCAGTGCACCACACATTTAGCACTCCCAATACCTGAGGTTACATAGAGGACAAGAACTAAACCATTGCTGTGAGTTTCTGGAAAAACAGCACAAATGATATGGGCAGATAATTATACAATTCCAGAATACTTCTAAAACTACACACTTTGAAGTGGGAAGAAAAAAAACTACCCAGTTTTGCTGCTTCTTTATTTAAAATGCTATTTATAATTAGATTCAAAACACAATTGGATTCATCCTACCCTTTGAGCCATTCTTTCTTTTGAGTTCTACACAGCTTCTGCACCTTCAGCACTAAGATTCAGATTTTACAAACTGAATTAATATGCAAAAACCCACCTTTTGCTTTTTACAACAAAAATTAATACTTTTTTCCCCACTGGACTGAGGGGACCATGACTTGAAATTGTTGACATGCAAAGATAAAAATTAATGGAAATTTACATGAGAATGAACTTTCTCCAAGGTACCGATCCATTGGCATAGTACAAGTTTAAAAGGGGCCATAAAAGTTGATGTAATTAGTTATCAATTCATAGTACTGATGACCAGAAAAATCAATGTTTTTACTGACTTCTTGTCATATTAGAGATACAACCATTATGCTGTTGTTCACGTTCCATGGTAATTCTGGTAACAAGAGTCATTTAATCAGTTCTAAGAAGTCACTTGATTCATTTTATGGATCCACAACATTCTTAAATGTACCTAAGCCATTTAGGACAGACAGCTGTCAAATCAAACCTCAGCACTCTCCAGTGACGGTGATTCTGCAGCTTTCCAAGTTACACTGTCCCAGAACTTAAGTAATGCAATATTGGCTTTAATCTGCACCTAGCCTAAATCTCCCTTGTGGCAAACTGAGACAGCTTATTCTACTCTTGGTAAACCAAGAGCAATCAATGGCTACCCTTGAACTGCCCGTTACATATTTCTATGCATTCTGCATTAATTTTGTTTCTTTTCTAAAAGCACCTAATTCTTTCAAGCTGTATATCCACACATATTTATATACTCCTATTTTTGTGGTCGAGCTCTCATATCTGTCTTAAAGCAGTGGCCAGAACTGGGCAGAGTACTTCAACTGCAGCTTTAATAATGTCAAGCAGAATAACTATCCCCATATCTAACATAACAGAGTCTTGCTGATACATCCCAGAAGATGATTTGTACTAGACAGCCAACTGGTATTTATGGCATGTTACAAACACCAGATTGTCTTCTGTACTACTGTTGCCCAGCCCCAGGTGTGTACTCTGCTGCTTGTCTTCCCCACACCCTGTAGAGCCCTGCACTCAACAGTTTCACAATTGCTACAGCCAAGCCTGCCACTGGTTATCACAGCTCCTGCCTTCCCTGCAAGAATCATATTTTGGAAAGCAGCACTCCTGATTGCTCACCTAGCAGCTGCATTACAAGTCATTCCCAGAACTCTCTACAAGCCTCCTGAATTGCTGCCCTTCCTGTAATTATCAGAGAGGTTAAAGTCTTGTCCAGGTCTGCTCTCTCGAGATTTCCTCAAGTTGCTTAAGGAAGATTTTGTTCACTTCCTCATCCCACTTCGATGTCACCCTTTCCAGCCTCTTGAACAATCTCTCAACCATCCTGCTACCTGCTCCATAAGAGGGACCATATATTTATTCAAGCTGTTCCTTTACACAAAGGTCAAGTCCCTCTCTTTTCTGGGTATCTTCCTCAGAAGACCTCTTCCCATCCATCACAGAACACTAGTCACACGAGCTATCCCACTTTATTCCAGTGATACACTTGTCTAATCCTATGTGTGGAGCTCTGGCTCCTCTTGTTTGTTTCCCAGGCTGCATGTGAGTGTGTAAAGGTACTTGAGGTTAAACGCTTCCAACTGATTTGTAATTTCCAACAGCACTCTCAATGCCATCACTGAACCACACACGTAGCCCTCTGTCCCTTCAATTAACTGCAAACTGTTATCACCATCCCCTGATATTCCTAATTTGAAGTCCTTGTCTCCGAAGCGCAAACCTGCTGGCAAAGATGCTCCCACCCCACTTTTTCAAATTAATCTGATTTCTCACTAGCAGTCCATGCTCTTTAGTAAAAGATCCATGGCTACAGAAGTAAAAAGCACTGCCTTTGAAAACAGTGATACAGCCATCTCTGAACCTATAGGACTCATCCACTACTACATGAAGTTTTTCCCTTCACCTGTAGATCAAGAAAAACACCTGAGCTCCCATGTTCTTCACTTCTGTCCCCGGGGCTTTGCAATCACTCTTGATCTGTTCTACAACACTCTTGGCAGTGTCACCGATGCCAACGTGAATAACCAACAAAATGACACACAGTCTAACATATAAAGGAAATTTCTTAAAAGCAGCTACATCAAGAGCTGTCTATTCTTTCTCACTCTAATCCCCTCAGCTTTTTTAAAAACCTGATGATCCCAGAAGATTGTGATAGATAGAATTAATTTTGAATCACTCTTCTTTAAGTTACTAGATTTCAGAAGATGCTGTCACTACATGTGTAATAATAATGTTCTCTTGCTGGTTTTTGGCCCTTCAATCTACCAACACTTCGAGAGGAAATTAAAGTACTTCCCAAGTAGAGTGAGTTATTTTTGGAGCTCCTAAAACCAAACACCCTGCCCACCCATTCCCCCCAAAAAATCCCACCAACCCACATCTGTTTCTAGCATTATACAACCAAAAAAAAAAAAAAAGCAATGTGTTTCCCTTCAAAATGCTAAATCAAAATACCCAGCTGAAAACAAAATAGTTCATCATCACTACTAAAAATGACTTACAGTATTATCTGAAAACCAGCAGATAAAAGTTTCAGAACTCAGTTATACATGCAAAATATATTTACATAGCGCATTTATGTAAGTACATATTATGAACTATATTTAAAAATTAAGACATTAAAGGTCAAGATTTTAAGAGATTTACCTCAAAAGATCTTACTCACTTGTCCAACTTCTTTTACTATAGCATTTTCCACAAGAGTTGACTAAAAGCTAACTGTTACTACTAACAGTTCTACTCTTAGTCGTCTGTTCAGTGCCCTTATCCTGAGCCTCTAGTTATGACTTAACACCTGGAGATTCCACTCACAGCCATGCTGCCTGACTTCATGATTCATAAAGGACTTCAACCTGAAGAAAGACAACTTCCATCTGACATGGGGAGGTTGTGGCGGGGGGATGGACAGAGAGGCCACAAATTAGGTCTGGTTAAAACACGAAGTTTTCCTCATAACTACATTGAGCAAAAGAGTTGATTCAAGTTTGAGCCAAGCAGAAACACCACAGGCAGTAGAGACTACAGGACTAGTATTGTAAATGTCAACACCAATGACACATCTGTTTTATAATGAAATAACATCAAGTGACTTGCATTTAAAACAATTACTTATATGATAGCAACAAACCTTGTTGTTGAATGATTCTCAATCAGGTACCAGGCAGCAGAAAAGTTTTCACTAGTGAAATCAGCACTCATCCCAGGAAACAGTGTCTCTAAATCTTTTTGAGGAAATCTGCCTCTGAAAAATGAATATTAATTTCTTCAGTGAGACATATTCTTGTGAACAGCTTACAATTAAAAGTGTCATGTAAAAAAAAAAACAAAACCAAACAACAAGACATAAATATAAACTTGCATCCAACCATGAAATTAAATCTGGTATTACAGACACATGTTGCGTGACTGGGAAAGAAAAGATTGCAATCTAAGTAAAACTAATTTTACCATTTTGATTTCACCATTACACAGGCGTAAGGTACAAAAGACCTACATAGATAATGACACAGCACAGAAGTCTTTCATCAGTAGCACCTGATTACAGCACGGGCATGAAACAATACTTTTTAAAAACACACAAAAAAACCCAAATGAGATGCAAGGAAAAGTGATGACAGATATGGAAAGTAGAAAGACAGGGAAAATACTGTGAGAAACAAATGTAGCAACTAAAAATGAAGGTCCCAAAATTTCTCTGTGTTCAGTGAAACAGTGATAATGTTAATATAAAAATTTATAATCCTAGGTGGTGAGATTCAGGATTACTAATGACATTGAATTTCATCAATGTCAATTACTGAGCAGAATGCTCAGCAGATGTAAGAATGTGAAGAAATTGTCAATTTACCCTTCCTTTAAAGGCATTTTAAGATATCTTATTTTTCATTCAAAGTAGTCAAAAAGCGGTCAGTAGGTACGTGGATTTGCAGGATAGTACTTCACATGTGATGCATGGCATGGCTGTCAAAAAAGATTTTATATTAAATCCACGCATTGTGGTATCTTTGTGGTCAACTACATTTTTAGTGCTAGAAGCCAAAACCAACAAAAAAAATTCAGTTACCTCAGAAGAGACTTAGCCCTTCAGTACAAGCACTATATAAATGCATGCACACAATATAGAAGCAGAAATATTTTCGTATTTTTCAGAACTTCAACGTATTTTCTTAGAAGCCAAAAGAAACAGATCTCACACAAAAAGTACACACACTCAACAAATATACCACTTCCAAATGGTACTTAGTCTTGCAAGACTAAGACATATGCACAATGGTTTAAGCTTATGCATGAGCTATACAATTCCTAGGGAAACCCTCCCTATTATATATAAATATATATATATACAGAGAGATAAAGACCAACAATTTAGCTAGGGATGTAATAAATTCCTGCAAATGGGTTTTGCCCACAGACAGTGGGACAGAAGTGAAGGGTTTTTTCAGTTTCATGTTTGACTGCATTGAAAAGTTATTAGGAGCTTTTTTCCAGCAGATGTATTTGTGCAGAACCATAAATTAGCAATGCATTTTCGGGTGCTTTTATCTGTGTGGACATATTTTAGACACAGTCACAACAGAGTAGAAACATGAATGTGAATGTGTGCGGTATGTTAACAATATGTTATACTCTATGGTGTAGTATCCTTATTTTTATCATAAATTTTACCAGTAGTTTTTCCACTAACAGATATGGGGAGCTTGGAATGACTTGCTACAGCTGTCTTCACAACAAGCTGCTCACTAAAAAGTGCAAACTGAAAGCAACTGTATTTCTAAAACGTCTGGCCAGATGCATCTAAAAGGAGACTGACTCCACATACACACAAGTTTGTTTCATTAACTTCCATTAGTAAATTAAATAAATAAGTCCTTGGAAAACTTGCTTACCATTTACTTATAAACAAGCACATATGTGACTTGAGAAAGTATTTCTGTCTTACTCATTACAGCGTGAATATGAACTAGTAGCAAAAGCCGAGACCATACTGACATGCAATGAAATTGTTGATCATTTTTCTGCTGATTTGCTCATTGTGCAAGAATCGCTTCAGGAATCAACTCTGAATACTTAATAATTGACTAAAAAGCAATCACTGCAAAAGAAACTGGAAGCCACAAATTGAATCCAGAAAACCTCAGAAAAAAAAAGAGATTGTCAACTCTACCTATTCTGCTATCTTTACAACTTCAGCAAAGGTACACACACTGGATTTATGTAATAGTACTTTCTGCTAGGAAGACTATTTTATTTAAAACAGAATCGGATCTGGTACTAGACTTATAGTTAACATTTTAAAATAGTCTTATTCACACATCAGGAACAATTTTAAATATAAAAGTAATTAAGATTTCGCATACTGTTTAGATTCATGAGAATTATAATAAAAATAAGTTTGTTTTCAAGCCGCTATACAGTTTTACTTCCCTCAAACATATTTTGAGTATATTTAATATAATCACGCAGTATTCGATGTTGTGGTCCTTGCTTCTACATAAGTGGCACGTACATCTACTTTGGATCCAAAACACATGTGGTACAATCAATTCACTTGTGCCGCATGTGCCCATCAACACAAGTCCCTCCACCACCCCTAACTTTAGGTTCAGTATAGCCTGATACTCAACAAATCTAATTTACATCACAGCTTATATCAGCTCTTTCAAATTCTACTACAAAACTTGTGCATATACAAAGCATTTATATTTTCCAGAGGTTTAAGATTAGTTGTAATCTCCCCAGGTAAATTACAGCCTCCAAGCAGTCACAACTGAGTAAGAGCAACAGAATGCAATGGGTATTAATGAAAAGCCTGACTATGAATGCAGCTTAGCAAACTGTAAACTTTCCTGTAAAGATTATTTTGCTCCCAGAGTTTCAGGATCTCTTAACATGCTTTCCACCATACACGACAATATTTGCAGATTAAAGGCAGGTCCCAAAACAGGATACAGCCACCTAAAGGTAACTTGAACCTCAATTCCACAGAAGTTTATAGGTCAAAAGGAGCAACTTTAAATAAACACAGATTCTGAATAGCAACCAGCATAAACAAGCTCCAGCTAGAGCTGCTGTACACTCCCCCCTCTGTCTGGTACCAGTCAGACTCCTAGAAGCAGGCTTTGTACCAGCTGTACTGTGTTAATAATGCATGCAAGATGACCAGCATAAGGGACACTGGAGTAGACTAAACACAACAAATCAGAAGGTGTTAACAAAGGTCTCTCCAAAAGCAAAAAGACAAGGATGCACTCTGGCAATTACTCCCCAGTATTCTTGGTTTATCAAAAATATGACAACAGAATGACAAACACATTTGAGAAATTGAAGACTGTCATAAGAGAAATCTACTAAGAGATTGTAGGCTGGAAGCTGCAACTGATGCATCAGCCTTACAAGAAATAAGTGTTACTATATTTTTTAACATCATAAAACTATGACTATATACACTACTATATACCGCATTTCTCTCCTGCAGGTTTCATGGTTTTTATCACTGACGCATCTCTGTGATACAAGTTTCCACAAGTTCATCACGTTCAAGGATGACACTGACTGCATTTAAGTGGCATACAGGCCACTTAAAAATAAATAAATAAATAAATATCAAAACCTCCAGAAAGTCTCTTGCTATGTCATTTACCTCCAAGCTCACATTTACCATTAGGTGGCAGCGTAAGATCATCTGTTCCCTCCTCCCAGACGAACTGTTTTGGAAGCTGGCGTGGGAAGAGGGAAGCATCTGTATTGAGTGGGTGGATACAGAAGTATGTGGAATGTACTTAGCATGTTAGCATCTGCTTTCATGTACGAGATGGATCCACCATAATGACCTCTGCTACATGCAAACCAACAAACACTATTCAAAAATTTTCTAACCACCACTAGGCCTGACTGCTGGTACTGCTTTGCAGAGATTGGATTTTCTAGTCTGACAGAATAGGTAGAAGAGGCAGGGAGCCTTTGATTAAACAAGGACTTGACAAGCAGGAGAGGGAAAATATGTGGTAATCTGAATAAGCAATTCATTCACAAATTCTATGTAGATATAAATTTTCCACCAACAGATTTCAACCATTGCCTTTATGAAAGAGCCATCACATACTGTCTCCCAGTAATATTTAAAATTCTGAACAATCCTATGCTGGTAGGACGTAATCTACCAACTTACTCTTTTAACAGCTCTAACTGCTAAAACCAACCCAAGAGCTGCAACATCACTGTTAATGTTGGCATTTTCATACCAAGTTTCCACATTTGTTAGATTTAGGTGACTACTCTGTATACTCTTTTTCTTCCTGCAAGCTATTTAAGCCTTCTGTAAGGGTTTCTGGCTACATCTGCATAACACCACAGCCAGGAACATTCCTTGGGGAGGAAAATGCAAAGCAGGTCTGTGCCACCTAAAGCCAGCATAAAAAGATGGCGATAGAAAACCAAAGCTTTATATCAGTTTTACTCCATTCTGAAAATTAAAAAACTAGAACTCAAAGATTAAATATTTTAAGTACTTATTTTCTCATGCAAATTAAATACTTCATAGCATATACTCAATATGCACTAAGTGATAGCAATGTAAAAAAACCACACCTCATTTGTTCATCTTTTAAAAGACAGAACTGATCCAAATAAAAAACTGCTAGCAAGGCAGGAGAACAAATGTGTGCAAACACTCTTCTACAAATACATTTGTGACTTTAAGGATCACCACTGAAACATAATAACCAGCAAGTTCAAGTTTCATTACAATATGAATAATTGTTATTTAGTAACTGAGATTCTAAGAACGTCATTTAATGCTTGGAAAATATGAAGAACTTATCAGCCAGAAATTATGTGTACTTATTACTTGATAAACTTGCAGGCTGAAAGACAGTGGCTTGCACGTTGTGCATACATATAACATTTAAATTATCTTGACTGTGTAAAAAATACAACCAGGAAGGTGAGTGTATATCCATAGTTCCTTGCAACATTTGAGTATGAAAAGAGAATTCCACTGCATATTTTGAGTATATGTATTACTCCTACAATATATCTACAGGCAGTATTATAATTATTAATAGAATGTGATAGACCCACTATTATTTACTTCCCTTAACTGACACTTCAAACCTTTTGTTCATTTAAATCCCAGACACTCTCAATTAAACTCCAATCTTAAGTCTACTGAGTCAGAATAAATACTTATTTTGTCCTTGTGCTCACATAATAGTTTAATGAAACGCTGTACTAAAGCACTTTTGTTCATTACTTACAGGATCTTTTTTTCTCTTATAACAATGTCTCATTTGCAACACCTTGAAGTACCCACCCAAATGATTCAAAAGCTATGATTAATTTTTAAACACATTTTAATTGGACAAAGTACCATAAAGAATGTTTTAAAAAGCCACAAAAGGAACATTTAGAACTAAGCATAAAGCATATAAAAATAATAATAAAAACCATCACAACAGATAGGTGATCTAAGTCCTTTCCATGCTGTAGATTGTCTTTTCTGTATCACTTGCTGATGACTGGCAACCACTTTCTAGAGGGAGGACTTCTTTCTTTCTTTCAGTCTGCAGTCTACTCACTTCGTGCCTTCTCTTCAGTGTGCTCCCATCTAGCTTACTTCTATCCTCTTTTTTCACAACTGTTTTTCACTGGTTTTCTCCCTGGTCCTCTCTTTAAATGTTTCTTTTGTTTACCACTATTTGCATAACCAATACAAGGCACTTCTTTCCCTTCCTTATCAGTCATCAGACTGCAAGGGTTGTAAATCCCACCACAGTCAGACCAATGCCAAACGCTTCAGCTTCAAAATTAAAATACATCCCAATTTGCACACATTTAAAAATAATTTAATGAAGCCAAAGGAGAGACCCATTACGCTGCAGACTCCCATCTCCTTGTATCCACAACTCTTCTTCATATTAGACTTTATTTTAAAGCATCCCAAAATTCTAACAATTTTTATCACTTCTAGTGACAAATTATTCCCATGTCTAGTAATGTTTAATGCTAATATATTGCTTACCCACTCCCTTTCTCAATTTATTATTGCCTTTTTTCACTACCTCATACAACTTAGTACCCATCCCGAATATCAGGTATTTGCAAACATGTGAGTTTAACTACACTATACTGTATTAGAGATTATTTTGTAAAAGTAAACATTACATTTTACAAGCAAATTAAAAGCTTCTCCACTGGGGAGGCATTTTGTAATCAAACACAGAATGGCCATCTATAGTCACAACCATTAACACTGTGCTGTCACCCATAACACACGGATGGGACAGACCAGGCTCTTCCTCCCTACACCATCACTTGTTATATTGACTTGTGTTCCTTCTCTCCAACTGGTCATTTTCAAGAATCAGTGCTTGCCATAATCTTCATGCTTCACCTCCAGTGAACTTGCAGATCAACAAACTAGCCTTGATATTACGCTTGCCCAAAGATTTCTCTATTTTTCACTCACAAAAAAACTTATTTCCTATCTGCATTTAGATATTTCTGACATTTCATTTTCACACAAAATCTGAGGTTTCATTAACACTGTACTTTCTAATCCGTCCAGATGGAACATTTAAAACATAGTATCATTGGTTTCCTAATGCTTTCAGATGAAACATTTAAAACATAATAGCATTGGTTTCCTATTTAACAAACATCAAAATAGATGACCCTAAATCAAACAAATCCTAAACTAATGCTGCTTAGGTTTCTGGAAGATAATTCTTAACCTACCACATTGACACTGTCTTAACTGTAAGAACTATCAATTTTGGTTGTGAAGTCAAATCCTTTATTAGATTTTTTGTTAAAATAAGAATAAATTAAAAGTAACTCCGTGATAACTATTGCATTTACTGAAAGAAGTATTGTGAGAAATCTATGAGTAGAGAACTAGTTATCTTGACTTAGATCCCTGATAAAATACTGGAAAAGTTGTTGCAGGGTTCAATGAGTACAGAATTAAAGCAGACAAAATTAGTTTTTCATGTCAGCCAGTCAATACTGTTTCTTACAATGTTTGAAAACATATTATATGGGCTTTGAGATTAAGTGTTTCATTCAAAAAAGCAACCAGACAAAATGTGCAATGCCCATAGAATGTATTACATGGATTAAAGAACTAACTACAAAAAAAAACCAAAACAATTTGTGGAGAAGCAAATCTGAAAACATCTGAAGGTAAAGTTTTACTATAGTCCACATTATTTTCATCAGGATTTGTACCATTACCAATAATAGCTTATCACCAATAATGTTTTTATCAACTATTTATAAAAAACTTAAGACTACAGACTGTCATCTAGACTGAGAAGACAGACTTGTCAATTAAGCAGCAAGTAGAGGAACATGGTCAAATGCAAGAAGATATAGCTAGGACAAAGTAATCCAGGTCATCCCTACAAAATAACAAGTGACTTTGCCAGCAGCAAAAGTAGCAACTCAAAGAAAATAAGTTAACAAGCCACTCACTGCTAGTTGCCAGTGCAGCACTGTGGTAAGAAGTATTATGATATTTTTAATTCACGAACAAGAAGGGAGAGTGGACGAGAGACAGGAAGTCTTCTAGTAAGACTCTCCACAGTCCTAGAGTCCATATTTTAACAGGGTTGGACAACTGGAGAAGGTAAAAGAAGAACCTGTCAGAAGTTACGTCAGAGGCTGGAGAAAAATACTTACAAAGGGACAAAATCTTCAGCTTACTACAAAAAAATGAGTTAGTACTTTGAAAAGAAAGAAAAACACATTTTCAAACTAGGAAAGAAATGCATAGCCAGAGGCTGGAAGCTGATGACGGATCCACTAGAGATGCCACACAAATTTTGCAAAAGTACAGTTTCCCCATCAGAAGAATGTAACAATGGACACTATAGATTTTCTCCAATGCACTCTGCCTCACAGAGTATTCAGCCGATGTATATTCTGGTAATAGTTTAATTTTAAATAGCCTTTGGTTTTGGTAGAGCTGGGATCTTGATCAAGAGAAACAGTATACCAGATGCTACTTCTAGGTAGGTTTGGAGCTGTAAGAGCATCCCATTTAAAGCCCTTCAATTCCATTTATTACTCACTATAAAGTTTCTATTTCAGAAAAAAACGTCATAAATTCCACCATACTTACGAAGAAAAGTAAAGAAGTCTGTGGGTTGGAAAACAGTACTAATATTTCAATGAAATAAACTAGCTGATGTGATACAATAAATCACATTTTACAGTGCAATTTTAGCAACAGATAGCAATCTAAACATCCTTAAAAGCCCCATGAAACTCAAATGCAACGGTAAGTATTCCATAACTACAATGTATAAATCCAAAGCCTTAGGTTATTTACCAGTCCTCAAAAATCTAAACATCACTGGGATTCAATATATCAGGCTTTCAGATTATCCATGGTTCTAATTGATGATCGAAAAATGAGGATTATGAAATAGGATAAAATGTGCACCAACAACTCTTTTGAGTACCAAATAGCATACCGACAGCTAATACGTGTATCTAGTTTTAAATCTTTCCCTTAAACTTTTCTGGAATTCACAGAAGCACATAGAGAGAATATCACTAAAAAAGTGGATTAAAGGCATTTGGTACTCACTTGTCTATCTCAATACCCAGCGGATTAGCTGGACGTAGGGACAAGGGGGGAATCCCTTTGTTCCTATCAGTGCGCATGTCATAATAGTTCATTTCATCCACCCAGACAGCAGACTGATCCAAGATACCTAGAAAAAACAAAGTGCAGATCCTTAAAACAACAACGGCGCTCCAGCACCATCAACTTCTAACATACTGAATTAATTTGAAAAATCCTGATAAATATAAAATGCATGCCTAGGTAATATATTGGAAGATACATGGCAAAACAACCTGGATGCAATTATGCTAAATTATTATAACTGCTGAAAAGGTATCCATTGCTGAGCATCAAACATTACCTTCTTACAGACTGCAAAGTTTCATGTATGTTAACAGCATTTTCCTGATCATGGACTATTAGTATTTTTCATTCCTCCAAGTATTTTGGTATCTGTCTAAATCTTTTCTTCTACTACTTTCAAAACGAGCAATTACCTGGAGGTCTCCTTATTTGCATATTTTAGAGAAGAACTCTTTTCTGTTCCACTGACTAACCAAGTGAACTTTGGCCACGTGCCAAGATGGATGACTCAAAGGACACAGGACTGACTTTGCTTCCAAAGCCTTAGCACAGACAATCCATAAAGGTGAGGCATAAAGGTAGGTCTCGGACCTCAGCCAAAAATGCAGCCAGCCATACTTTTGGCCGTGCCCTTCTTTAACATCCCCCTCAGATAACACCAGAAATTATCCCATCCCCACACTTATCCACTTTTTAAAATATCGATTCTCCTCTCCCATCACCAATAGCTTCACTGTGTAACATTTACACTTGATTAACCTTTCTGTTATTAAGATCCAAGTACAGCAAGGGAGAAATTATGTGCCATTTAACTGTCACTGAACCTCAGAGAACAAAAGCTGAACTATGTTAGAAAAGGTAGCTATCCAACTTCAGCAATGAGGTGTTCTAAAAAAAAAAATAAATAAAAAAGGGCACATTTTCAATCCAGAGGGTATTTAGACTGGATTCTAGATTAATCAGAGGTCCTAGACTGCTTGGCAACACCATTTCAACGGTTAGACATCTCACGAGAAATAGTTAAGACTTTCTGTCTTGCAGGATGGTTTGAATTACAAGTAAGAAACAGCAGTGAGGACTCAACTTTATTTAAAGGACTGACTGTCAGCTCAGGATTTAGGTGTAAAGCTCATGAGCTGGTTTATATTTTGTATTTCTCTAGCACACTTAGGAGTACCGACTGGATCTGTTATGAATTTTTTTGAAATTTTAGAAGTTTAGTGTTACTCTTACAGAAAAATAACGGACTACTTTTCATTAATCATTGAGGGCCTTATCAGGATATTGAGATAGGGGGATTAATTTCACATATACCATGAGTTTAGCTATGCATTTATTTGCACATTTTATTGATATATTGAGCTTTTTCTAGACAACTGACGATTGTCCTGAGGTGGATCCATTTTAAACATACATTTTATTTAAAAGAGGCACTACATCATATATTTGTTTAGCAAAGAAAACAGATGTGAATTTGAACAAAAAAAAATACCTATTTTTTCAGGTTTAAGCAGTTTGAAGGAAACTGTTGAAGTTCCTTTGCCACCAGACTTTGTAGTAACAATAATGTCTCCCTTGTCATTTTTAGCCTGTCCAACTCGACACACAATTTTACTGGCAGACATCCATTCAGCAGTCAGCAGACAATTGTGCCCACAGATTGTTAAACCTGGGAAAAAGAAAAAAAAACACAAAACAACCCTATCATGAACAGAAGTATCTTTTGAAATTCTGTAATGCAAATACATTTATGATGCTTCATATATTTTACATAAACATATGACTCTTCTCCAGTCCCTTAGAGTCAACTACAGTGAAAGAATCACAGATACGTTTTCAGATATTCCCTAGGTGACTTAGGTCTTTTGTCCTAGTGACACTTCACGAGACACACACAGTGCTGCTTGAAGCTTATTTCCATGTCTTTCACCAGTCACCGGCTGTTTTAACTTTTACTTCGTATTGTACAATAGATCTTCTGTTTGCAAGACACTAGAGAACTGCTGTTCAGTGTTGTACTTACATGTTAACTTCCATCAAAACCACATGCAAAAAAATCTTTTATAAGACCACTCCATTTCACTTTGTTCATTGGGAATATTTTGCAGAGTTTCTTTATTTTTTTTTTTTTTCCCCCGCTATGCAATGTTTCTTCAACCTTACTTTTGTAAGTACTTGTACTTGTAAGTACCAGTACTTTTGTGGACACAGAAGGGTTTTTTTGGTCAAAAAAGTATTAATCAAAAAATATTCTGTCCCAATCTCTCTGTACAAAATCCATGATGCAAGACTGTGATTCTGCTGATTAAGTTAAACTGCCCTTGTTGTATGAAAGAACAGTCAGGTAACATTCGTCTATTTCCTCTTCTAAACTTTCTCATAACAGAAGTACAAATGACAAACTATGAAATAAAAATCATGGAATGGTTAGAGTTGGAAAGGACCTTCAAGATCATCTAGTTCCAACCCCCCTGCCATTAGCAGGGACATCTCCCACTCAACCAGGTCGTTCAAAGCCCCATCCAATCTAACCTTGAACACTTCCAGGTATGGGGCATACATAACTTCTCTGGGCAATCTGTTTCAGTGTCTCACCACCCTCAGAATAAAGAATTTCTTCCCAATATCTAACCTAAATCTATCCTCTTTCCGTTAAAAACCATTACCCCTCAATCTATCACTACACTCCCTGATAAAGAGTCCCTCCCCATCTTTCCTGTAGGTCCCCTCTAGGTACTGGAAGGATGCTATAAGGTCTCCCTGCTATAGGGGTCTCTTAAGAGTCAAGGTTCACTTTAATATAAGGTCCAAGGCTTCCTGGTGCTTCATGTCAAATCAGTCTGACCAGCTGACGAACCTGACTGATCAATCTGATTGATTCTGGTCAGATCAGGACTCTGGATGCTTGAATAGATAGATTGTTTTCTCAGATCTAGAACAATAATTTTCATATTCCTAAACGGAGTATTGTTGTACTGAAGAATTGGCAAGATCTTAATTTGATAGTATCAATTTGGAGAACATCATCATTAGGTTCTTCTTAAATAACACCCTTACCTAGAAACATTTTGCCTTAGGCCCAAAATGACAAGGTCGTACTAGTGTGTTGGCTGTACTGGAGCATAAATTAATGAAGCATGGCAGTTCCTTCCCTGTTGGCTTAGCTTTTGTTTTTCATTTCTAGAAAGCTCTGACCAATTTAAAAAAATACTTACAGACAGAGAAGGGTCAGCATATGTGGCTCAGTACCAAAGCTTCACATTTACTTTTTCTCACAATTTAAGTCTCTGACATTACACAGCAGACAAATTTGGCAGTTTTCATGGTTGTCAGATGTAAAAATGCCTTACTTCCTGCCAAAAACTATTTTGAAAACGAAAACAACAAAAACCATCCAAAACAGAAAGGCACTGACTCTTATTATAACTGAAAGTAATTTTACTTGAGTAAGGACAGTAGATTTGTTTCTTGAAAGATGCAGAATAGTGGAGGGTGCGGGGGGAGCAAATAGAAAACAGACACAAAAAAAAGCCTGAAAAAAAAAATATTTTGGTTGCTATTTATTTGCAACATTTTAGCCAGGCCAGTTTGAATTTTTCAGAGGGGAATTAAAAACCCACACATTTACGATGCATGCGTTTTAACCTTAGGTTATATTATTACTTCTGGTTTTACGCGAGCAACTTCTCTGAAGGAAAAAACACTGTGGTAGGAACTAAAACTAACTGAAAGAATTTGTCTGAACCATTCTTAAAAAGGTTTTCACCCTAGAATTTCAAATGTCTAAATCCACCCTTAAATTAAGTAACCAGTATCTGAGCTATCACAATTTGATAGGGTAAAAATTTTTGAGCAACTGTTTTAAAGATCCTTGTATCAATTATTTTCTTCTCATCAGAGGTTCCTAAAGCTCTCAAGAGAACAACATCACAAGATCTGACACTTCTGAAATGGAGGGAAACAGTCTTTTCTGTATCTTAAAAATGCAAAAGAAAGTAAATCTCTGTTAACATTTTACTTACCACATTAAATATAGTAATGACACAAGACAATTTCTAAAACAAATAAAGGTGTGTTGTGGGAGACCTTTTGATAGTAGAGATACAAGGGGGTTTTCCTCCAAAAAACCCCAACTTTCCTTTAAATAAAGTTTCGTTTTTGTTTGTTGCATAGTACAAAGATCTTTTGAGACATCAGACTTGGGTTCTAGCTTTTATGTGCCTTTCGATAAATAGGCACAAGTAATTATCTCATTGAGACTTTCCAATTTTGGTTAAGCTTATCTATTGACGATTATACAATGCGCACAGAATACAGCTGCAAATGTCTTAAAAGACAAAACTAAGTCTTGAGAGTATAAATGTTACAGGTATCTCCTGGATTTCACCTTTTGTACCATGAACTATAGAGCTACAAATAAAAAGTTCATTTGGTTTTAATGATACAAAGGGATTATTAGAAGGCTCTCTCTTAAATGAAACAAAAAGGCATATTCTTCTATTTTGTGATCTTCCGTTTGTATATATATGAAAGTTTCTTGCCTTGCATTTTACTCTAATGCATCTCAAATAGCAGATCATAAACTTTATAAAACCCTCACTCAGACTTGCTTAAAGCTTATGCCTACAAAGGCTCGCTTTTGCAAGTATTTCCATTCAAGTCACAAGGAATATTTACATGCCTGAATTAACCATGAAAAGAAATCTTTACACGTCTGGGGCCTTAGTCACCTACTGGAGAGAGCTGAGAACTGAGCTAAGGAAAAAATATAAGGCAATCCATTATTTATTTTTTTTTTATTTTTACCTCAAAGCATGAGATTACTAGCGGCTACGTGCTACCAGAGTTACTCTGAAAAAATTATTAGAACAAATATTAGCAGTTAGTCAGCTGATACCAAGGCACAGTTCAGGAGATGTCTTCCTTCCAAGATTTAGCACTTGTCCCTTCTAAGAGAATCGTACCAATGAGCTAATGAGGTTATCGGAGTACATCAACCACACAAATACGCAGAAATGTACTCACCTCTAACATCATCAGTTATTTGTTTATTTCTCAATAAAGATTCATTACTGTACCGCAACCTTGTCTCGCAGCTCAGGAAAATACTACTTCCCCTTTTGAGAGACAGCGAACTGAAGGGAAGGGGAAAATTGCAGTAGCTTATGATTGGCCATAAAGTTCATTGTGGTGGCCAAGAATGGAATTCGAGAATCTTGGTTTACAGCCACTAAGTGAAATATTGTTTCTAGCAAAGCCAAACAAAATTCCAATGGACTTCAGAGGAGTCATGATTCCACAACAAATTAGATAAATTGTCTCTAACATGAATACTGAAGTATACATATGCTTAACTTACAAAAAGAAAAAGGGAAATTCCAGTAGCTACAGTTAACTCATATTTCCAGAAGATTTTACAAAGTCCTTCTCAAAAGGCTTAAGAAAAATAAGCAGCTATAGGATACGATCCTCAAATGGATAAATAGCTTGTTAAGATAGAAACAGAGTTACAGTAAATGGTACGTTTTCACTGAGGGAGGTTTCCACAGGATATATGCTGGGATCACTTACGTTCAATATATTCACAAATGAAAAAATAAAGAGGTTACAAAGTTTGCTGATTATATTAATTTACAGAAGGCGGAGCAGACCTTATGCGACAGTGGAAGCATTACAATGTACATGCTACAAAACAGCAGCTGAAACCCAACGAACAAAAACACGACGCACACAGGCGAAACCTTAAATTCACAGATGACAGGCTCAAACTGACTGCTAACCCTAAAGCATTAAATCATGGGACTATAATAGGCAGAACAATATATATATATAAAGGCAAAAAAACCTTAGCTTGATACTTAGTAGGAGTTATGCAGGAAACAGAATCATATGGAAGAAATACAACACAAGTGGGAGTACAGCATTATGCCACAGTGCATTTACATCCTGAACACTGCACGTAACAAAGGTGATGTTCACTCATGACTGGTAGTGAAACCAAAGAGATTCACTGAACACCAACAAGAACAGTCAAAGATACATGCAGGAAATTTAAACATGCTAGGACTTTTCAGCCTGGAATATAGGCAACAGAGCAGTGATGATGAAAATCTGCGTGGTCAGGAAAATTGGAGAAAACCGCTTGTTCCCTCTTTCAATGCAAGAGCTACAGCGATTCAAATGAAATTACTATGTTAATAGCAAAACAGTGAAGGAAATGGTTCTTTGCATGATGTGAGGCTAAATCATTGAGCTCGCTTTGTCATAACTGTTGCAGACACACAAACTGACTTTCATGCTAGTTCAAGGAAGAGCAACACTCAGTGACTTTCTCAATACTTTGGAAACACTTCTGATAGGAAAGTCTCCATGCTGAAATTCTCAACGCCTGGGAAAGTAACAAAGGAGCATCTTGTTACATGTACCCTCTTCGAGTACACTCCCATTTAGGCATTCATTCTTAGTGTTCAGCATGGGATGCTAAGTCTAAGGGTTCATGTAGCAATGTATGGTCATTCTGATTAGTTGCACATACAGCAGCATCTCTGAATTTATGGATTTAAGCACGTACTTGTGAAAAGGGCATTCCTCATACCATTCAACCTAGATCTTACCGTGCAAAAAAGATTATCTCTAATCATACCCTAAATGTGATATTCTACAGTCTCAAAAGAAGTTTTGGGGTTTGACTGGTTGTTTGTTGGTTTTTTTTTTTCAACTTACCTATGAGGTCTGTAGGCCCAGTTCCCAGATTTTCTCCTCTGATTGTCACTTTTGTCCATGAGATGCCTTCATTGGGAGAGATGCCAGTTACAAGTGGGGGTTGCCGTGCTCGAGACATGATGTCTATTCAGTTACTGAAAACTGAGTTGCTTTTATCTGTTCAGGAAGAAACGACGATTAAAAAAAAATAATTATATTATGTGAAAAAAATATTAAAAACCTTTTAGGCTGTTCTTCTAAAATTGTAGAGAAACATGAATGTAAATACGAAGCATCAGTCCCAAAGCCTTTTTTGCCACAGCCATAAACCAATAAAGAATATAGTTTTGAACTCTAAAGAAAAACTCTATTCAGAAAAATATTAAACCCTCAAAATGCTTAATGAAACTATACACACACACTCCAAATCACTTATGTCAGAATTCAAATGAGTCTATTCAATCCTCTACTAGAAAGTTATTTTTGTGTTCCTTAGAAGATTTAGAATTGCTAAGCTAAGTAACAGACTATGATTACACACTGGGATACCTTCCCAATCAAAATCAGACTTACTGGCACAGACAGCCCCATGAGAAGAAGCCCCCAGCACTTATTTGTATAAAGCATCAACGTTTACATAAACTGAAAGAAAATTAAAACATTACTTATAGACACTACACTAGCAGAGAACATCAACAAAACAAATACTATCCCCACAGAGCAATAAAAACGTATATAAAATTATCAAAGCAGCACTTCCAGAAGAGTATTCCTTCAAACCTGAAATTAGGAGTCAACTCAAACCAGTTTACTTAGCTCTGTAACACCAACATTAATACGGTACGCATGTTATGGGCATACATTTAGTTTTCTATGCAACTGATCACAAATTCCTATGGCTTATTAGCAGCTCTGCAGCTATAAGAAGCAGATGAGTATAACCTGAAGCAGATTAGGTCCCACCAACTTCACATTTACAACACTTCCTAAACATAAGCACACAGGTCCTACAGAAGTCATAAAAGACAAAAAAAGTTTCTTTTAAGGATTCCCACCGGAATTTTGCATCACCCATTCCATTTCATGACTCCTGAATTCTTCTACTAAGACAACAACATCCTTAAAACTCCTAGTAAAAAAATTTAATTTGGTATTCTGGAACTTCACAAAGTTAGCTATGCTCAGCTTCTAATAGGAATTCATCTGCATTGGAAAGGTAAGAACCAAAAATAACCTATAGGAAGAAATGTTTTTATTTCTAAGAAAATCCAGGAATGATGAAACAGGTCAATATTCAAAAATCTTAGGTACATACGTAAAACACTCTAGTGTACACAATTTTTAGAGTCCAGGTTGGTAAAAAATACGTGGAATATAATACAAGCTTCTTAAGACCTCTCTTACCTATTTGTATTTTGCATCAAGGTATATTTTCTATTTTTACTTGCAAATAGTCAAGTCCATGATACCTACAACCTCCACAAATTATCCCTAACAATGCTGTAAATGCTTTACAGCATTAAAGCCGCAGTTTCCAAGCACCTGCAGTTAGGAAATACCAGAATTAAGTAAGATATATTTGTTGCAGCCAGTTCTGCATATAAAAAATACATTCATTGTATCATCATACACCACACTTCTATACAGCTTCCCCAAATTTTTCAGTGTTAGTAGACAGATGTGCCACGAGGACCAAAGAAGCTCCAACTGACCAGTTTCTTTCTTCATATTCTGAAGTTGGAACGCACACTGAACATGAAGATGGAAATCAGAAAGCAGGAAGATCTTGTGGTGAAATTAATCAAATACTGTCCTCGGAACAGGATCCTGTCTCTATCTATACTACAGATGCATAGCAGGTCACTTATAATAAATCTTTACAGTAACATTTTTTTCTTCTCAGTTTCTGGGTATCCAACTTCAGAGCCCACAGCCACAACCAAAGGGAGTGTGAAATGTACCCTGGACATAAGGAACACTGCACAATGCTTGGAAACATTCAGGTCCTAAATAACCGCCTCAAATCTATAAAATAACCACCTCAAATCTATAAATTGACTTGATCTTAAATGCCAGTTTCTCTTTTTCACATATTTAAAAGAGGAATGCTATCACACATCACAAAAGCTATTTTGAAGACAAATTCATGAACATGGAAGAGGGATTTAGATACTCTGAATGCCACAGTTAGAGAACTTGAGACTACTTTTGAAGAGTCTGCAATTAATAAGAGATGCAGATACCTGTTGAATGAGTACAAACATAAGTTGCAGTATGTGAGCCATGTCCTGTACACAAAGGAAATCTGATAAGAGTCCATGATAACCGACACAACATACATCTGGAACTTAAGGGTGTTTGGTTTGGTTTTGTGTTTTTAACTGGCAAATTTCTTGACTGGTTGACTGCGCAACATTAAAAATTACATTATGTTTTTAATAAAACATTCATTTCCCAGTTTTTTTGTAAATAAAAAAGGAATTAAGTTATACAGTATCATATGGATGCTCTTACAAGTCCACATATGAAATACTGGAACCTTTGACATGAACCCAACATGAGAGAAGTGAGTAGTCAATAGTTGCAGTCTATAACCTTGTGGGTAGAACAGCACTGAAGGAGAAGAGGATCCTTATCAGCAGATTACAAAGAAACCAGCTAACAGCCATCTCCAGCTATGAAAAAGAAGGTTGTGCTCTGGCAGGCAGAGTCCTCTCCCTCATGCCCTACTCCTATTTCTTTCCCAGCACTTTTTCCCCCCTCTGACAGTCTCTGCCGCTCTTCAAAACTGAGGCCAGGTCCTGGTCTTGCAGCCAAACTATTTCCTGCCTCTATCCTTCCGATTCTCCCTCTGACTTCTTATCTGTAAGTTTGAGCAGGGAGGGAGAGGGGAATTAATACCCCAATTCTCCTTTCAAACCCAGACACCTTGGTAACTCCTCTTCATTACCTCCCGTTCCTTACCCTGAGCTGCCTTCCCGAGGTAGCCCACCTGCACTACAATTGATTCACTTCCTCGCCACAGGTGAAAGTGACAGACCTGGTCTTCTCTCAAGATCTCTGGTCCTGAAGACACAAGGCTTGCCCAGCTCTCCTCTCATCTGTGCTGTATTCGAAGCCACATTACCACAGCATCACCTGACAAAACAACAGGCAGCTTAATAGAAATAAGCTTCCCGGTTCCCACTGTTAAATTTAATAGTACCTGGAGCGATCAGAATACGAAATTGCAGGGAGAGCCTTGTTTAGTCCTACACAATTACAAGATGTATAAATACAGAAGTTCAGACCTCTCAGAAATTGACATTTCCTCTGGAGCTCTGTGTAAAGAGGATGTTTGAGAAGAACCAGGTGCCTAAGTTTACCTAGAGCAAGGAGGACAAACTGCATCTATTCCTCATGATCTTACCTACGTAGTCTTTGTAGCTTTTCTGATAGATCCTCAGCAGAGCTCAAAGATATACAACAGCTGTAAAGAACAGTGGGGTTACGTCCCAACGTTCACACCAAGCCACCTTCTGCAGGAAGCAGCTCGTGTCTAGATACCAGTAATACAACATAAAACACCTCTTTTCCTTTTGAGCAGTTTTTGTAAAGATTTATATACTATGTTTATCAGTAACACTGATGTAAAAAAGCCATCTTCAGGAAATCAGTGGTAGCATGGAGAGGAAGAAACACGGAGGAAAATAAGTAAAATAGAAGCTACTTCGGTATTATTTGGTTGATTCCCCCTTTCCCTCCCCCCCCCCAAAAAAAAAGTTATGGTTCCCTTGAATTGCAGCCATTGTTCCTTTCAAAATACCTAGGCGCACAGGTAATTTTCCTGAATCAATAACAAAACTCAAAAGTAATATTACAACATATTTTTCTGGATTTCTAAAATTGGCACTAGATCCCTCTTCATGATGAGCTAAATAAATGTAATAAAAATGCTGAGCCTCCTGAGGTCTAATATTTCTTTTAAAGTATTTCCATACTTACTGCAGAATTGCTTTAAAATACCTCACTGGAATGAGAATACCACAGTAAATCTCAACACATTACAAAAGCACTACAGCACTGAAACACTCGATTATTATTAAACAGCAATTGGTTTCTTTTATTTCAAAGAGTAAGTGAAGGAACTCTATGGAATCTGCCTTTACTACAAATACTAAACAAATGTTTGGGAGCTTCCAATTAATTTATAATATTTCGCCTCCTTCATGACAAAGATGACAATAGTTAAAATAACTGAACTGCTTATTGGGAAGTCTAGCCAATACACTACTATGGCCCCAAAGTAAGTTTCTAAATTTTCAAAAAATATTTAAGGCAAAGTTGAAAAGAAAATTACTTTTTCATTTCATGAAAAAATACAATCATTTAACTAAGAGCTTTTGTTGCAATTCTATACATTGCCCTAAAGAGAAATTCTATTATTTACAAATATGTATTATGTAAATAATAATAATAATTATAATAGTTTTAGAAGCAGCCCTCCTACTGAAAGACTGTTTCTTATACAGACTAGGGGATACTGCAGAAAGACAGTTTTCTATACAAGATATTTCCTCTAAGGAGCCAGGCTCACTGAAGAAGTGTTAACAAGACTATTCTTTTTACAATGGACAGTCTTCTACACTAACAGAGATCTCTTTCCCTTTATACCTGTCTCTTATACACATCTTAGGAAGACAAGCACTGACGTTCGTATCCGGATCACCAAGGATCGCCATAGTCCATGCTAGACTGGTATGGGAAGGAGTCAC
>JAHREE010000131.1:2607465-2645324 GCA_033628505.1 Tringa tobata | reverse complement strand
GAGGGAGGGGGGGGAAGCCGCTCCTGGCCACCTCCGTGCTCCCCCAGCCCCGCCCCCTCGCTGTCATCTCCCTCGCGCGCCCCCCCCGGCCATCTTGCCCCTGAGGGGACGGTGGTTGAGGTACGGAGTGGGGGCAGCGGGGGTTAGTTCCCCCCGTAGAAGAGAAGCCAGGGGAGGATAAAATCCTAACAACACGGCGTGACAACAAGGACAACGGCAATATTAAATACTGGTAATAAAACCGGCCCCGAGCGGGGTGTGGGGGTCCCAGCAGGCAGCATTAGGACACATACCCCCCCGTGCTGCAGTGTGAGGGGAGCGCTCAGCAACGCGAATCCGTCCTCCTTTTCCAATGAAAAAGTAAAAGCGTTTCCTGCCAAACCTGCTGTCTGCCTCGCGGGGGGAACACCTCTGGACACTGGCACTTCGTCCTTTTGCAAAGGCTGAGGAGACCTCCCTTCCTATTTTGGTTTTTTTTTTTTTTTTTTTTTTGGATTGTTCAAAATTCAGTTGTGAACCCTGCCAAGGTCAGACAAAATCTTAATGGGAAGGAGAGGAAAAGCAACCGGAGAGAAAACGCAGAAGGAAGAATCTGTTGCTCGGTTTTGCCAAACCAGACCTAAACTGGGACGTTAGTGGGAAAACAAATTGCCTTTCATAAAACCTCAAAGAATTTAGGCACCGTAAAAAGCATTTTGGCCAAGAAATTTTCCTCACTTTTTTCCAGAGGTTAAAGCCGCCCAAGTTAAATTAGCAGGCTCTAATATCTTGTCATGTGAATAAACAGCACTTTTCTGACTCTTTCCTCTAAGCTCTATAAAATGTGGCACAGCATCTCTGTGGGAAAAAAATGAGAGTGTCCAGTATCAGTTTTTTTCTCTAACTGTCTCCAAAGTTGTTACTAGCGACTCTGCAGTTTTCTGCTAATACCTGATGCAGAAAGAGATACTTTTCCTCTGAGAAAAGTAAAGTTGGCATCACATTAAAAAAAAAAAAAAAAAAAAAAAACGAAAAAAATGTAACTGTTTCCCACCCATTTCAAAATTATGTTTTTCCTCTACGACAGCTTGTTTGCATTTTCTCATTAAACGCCTGTCATCAGATGTGCCAAATAAAACTGCTATTTGGAAGGTTTGGTTGATACAGAAGGTTTCACCAGCACACTACATCCCCGAGTCCCAGCCTTGCCCAATGCTCTCTGGGAGCAGGTACCTGTGCCCCAAAACCCCCTTGACTTTTGTGGGGGTCTGTAAAGGGAGCTGTCTCCCCAGAAGACTTTGTAATAAACAACTGAATTTCGATTTAGTTCAAGTGACAAACTGCCATGCCAGACAAGTTTTGTTACGGACTTGGCTGCATCTTCACCTCTGTTGTAATTGCAAATACCCTAAAGAGGTGAATCATTCAGAAGAGGGAAGCTGAACATGAGAAGAGAAAACCTCCCCAATGTTAGCTGAATTGAGAAAAAGCTGCAAGGCCTTTTGCTTCTGAAAACGTCACCAAGCCCCTCTGCTCAGAGGTTTTAACCTGCTGTTTCTAAACAGCTGCTCAGCAGCGTTTTTATCCAGACCTTAGTCCTGGGGAACCTGTCAGAACAGCACAATCAGGCTAAACTCTGCAACTATAGAAGCCTTCTAAATGTTGTATGTAGGTTCATCAAGGCATCCACACAGGCAAATCCCCAAGAGCAGCATCCAGGACTCCTCTGATCTGCAGAGGCCCTGGATAATATTGTTGATGAAGAACTTCCTGTGTGCTGCATTTTGTTGGATCTACTGTGGTTGGTTTTCCCAGCTGATGTACGGTGACTGTGTGGTAACCATCACCTGCCCCTTCATCAGTGACTCCAGAGCAAAGCTGATGGGGACTGACTGTAGATTTGACCCCCTGGAGAAAAGAAACACTGCCTCACACATCTCTTTAGAGCAAAAGGAGGAAAACTAGTGCTATTATAATATATATATATATATAGCTTATAATGTAGATACCATAATATATCGTATTCATTTGCTGTCGTATATAATGCTGCTAATATAAATATGTTACCCCACGGAACTCCAGATGCTGTTAAAGAGATTAATCAATGCTGTTAAAACTGAGGAAAGCAATGACAAGTTGTAATATAATGACCTGGTAAATAGTAAGCACTTCATAGAGGTCACAAGAGTAATTGCTCATTCATGCCTTTTTCTAATCCATATATGCAGATTTGACAGTGATCTATAAACATTACATCTCTCTATAAAGTTGGGTAAACAGATTTGAAAGCCAAGAGAGATTATTATGATCATCTTATCTAACCTGAATATTGAAAGCTGTAGAATTTCCTCCAGCCATTCCCACACCAAGTTCTTTCTGTAGTTGTTTCTTAGAAAGGCATCTTTATTTTGTTTTAATGAGTTGGAGAAATGTTGAATCCATCACTACACTTTTGAAGATTTCTCCGTGGTTACCCTAACATGTACCATGCTATTCTAACATGTAAAAAATATCCAGTAGAAATACAAATGTTTTTTGAAGAAATAAATTCATTTAGCTGCAGCAACTGTCAATTGAAATCCTATTTCTTGTTAACAGAAATATCTTCCTTTTGAAGATGTTTGTAAAATACAGCAGATTTACTCTATCACCTTCTCTTGATAAACTGTATGGATTAAACTTCGATTCTGCACTGTATAACTGCCTTTCCAGAGCTGTACACTCTTCTGAATGCCTTTAAGCTTACAGCTATCACCTTACTTTTTTGACATGTGGACAACCAAACCAGGCCTATTTCTGTTTGAGTTTGTGAGATGAATGCTGTAATCGGGGAAATCTAAGGAACAGAAAAGAGCTAAGAAGCATAAGGTTGAAAATGACCTTAAGAAATCAGCCTTTCTTGTCCTTTCCCTCGCCTCAAGACAGGATCAACTACTCCTTTGTTATAGCATAACTGTTTTTTCAATCTTGTTCTTAAAGTCTTCCCAGTATGGTGCTTTTGCCATCTCCTCAGGCAATCTTTCCCAGTGTTTCCCTACCCTTATCACTAAAGGTCTTTTTTTTCTAATGTGTACTCTGGATATATCCCCTACAGCAATTTCAGTCTGTTAGTGAAAGGACTGTCTTTGCTAGGTCCAGAGAACACTGTTTGCTTCCTCCCTGTTGCAGCCTTTTACATATTTAAAGTCCCTTGTATGTTCTTTTCCTTATTAATCCAAATTGTCCCATTAGTATCCTGATATTTAATGTCTTCCTGGTAGTCGACCTTGATCTCCGCTGCTCTCTTCTCCAGTCTCTCAATATCATTCTGGAAGTGCGGTGCCCCAAGCCAAGCATGCTCCAGGTGAAAAACATTTTTAAAAAGGAAAAACTAGAATTGAAATCCTACCAGGGGTTAGCAGAGTAAAATAATTGCTTTGCCTATTTTGCAGCCTGTCTTCCTGTTCCTACCCCCTCGTAGGGTATTTGCCTTTTTATAACAGCATACGAGCAGTTACTCGTGTTTAGACTGTGATTCACTTTACATTTTTTCTATGCAACTGTAATCCTGTTTACTTTTCCCCTTCCTGTATCTGGGGAGCTGATGATGCTGTGTCTAATAGAGCACACTTGTACCTATTGAATACTATCTTCTGTGGTTTTCTTAAAAAAAAAATCCTTCAGTTTGACAAAATCCCTCTGAATTCTAATTCTGTTCTCTAACACACTTTTAGCAGCTCTCTTCATGTTGTCTCCAAATGTAATAAGCTTAGTCTCTATTCTGTTCTTCAGATGGTTTATAAGTAGTATCAGATAGAGCATAGACCCTCGAGGAACCCCTTTCAATAAACCTCTCCATTTTCATAGTTTCCGCATTTTGCTAACTCTTCCTCAATGCTGCTTCTTCTGATCCCATGAGTTTTTCAATCTGGACCGTATCGTCTTTGCTTACTCTTGAGAAACGTGGCCAAAAGCTTTACTAAAATGAAGATACATGGCTTTTTAATACTTCCCTCCTTAAAATAACACCTGTTACCTTATTGTAAAAGGAAATCAGATTGGTTTAACAGGATTTGTTCGTGACAAATCCACGTTCGTTGTTACTTGTCTGTCTGTCTTCTAATGCTTACAGATGGTTTGCTTGATTTTTTCAACAAACTGAAGCTACCCAATCTATAATTCACCAGCTCCTCCTTTTTTTCTAGGTGTACTTAACTGTAAGCCTGATTGATTGAAATTAGGAAGGCTGTTTCCATGCCCATGAGAGGTGCCTTCTAAACCAGAGATCAGTAACTTGCCAAAGCCGTGGCAGTAGAACCAGGAGCAGAGCCAAGAAGCCCAACCTGGCCTGGCCTGCTCTAACAAATCTATAATACTTGCCCAACCTTTCCTCACCTCCTTAGTTCCACTTCCCTTTATTTTTCCTGATGCATTGAGGGAACATTCCTACAGATGTTGGCATCTAGCAGCTGCCTTAGATTTTATGAAAAATTCATACAGATATTTCAGTTTCCAAGCAGATTTCCCATGTCATATTGTGCACCCAAGACCACCTGCTTTCTCCTGAATTGAAAATCACCTGGATCTGTGTTGCGAAACCAACATCCAGGAAGTGATCTATTTAAATCTCACACTTCCGTTTCTTTTTTAAACAAATAGGTACATAAATAAGTTCTTTGTCACTTGCAGCATCTTGACCGTTATCTGGGAGGCTAAGCCAGAGAACTTCATTATGGAGTGAAATATATTTATCTTAGCTGAAAAGCGAGAGAGCAAGAAACAACTTACTGATCAGTGTTTTCCCCCAGATGATTTCTGGTATGCTTCAAGAGAAACAACATATAAATTAATGCACACAATATTTTGAGATTTCTTCCAGAACAAGTACAGTCACTTTTTCCACATCAAACAAAAAATATAGTCTTTGCACTTTAAACCATTTCCAACAGTACACAAAATTCTCTCACTGTTTTACTTTCTTGGCTAACACCACCCTAATTCTTCCCTTTCAAGGCCTATCCAAGGAATCTGTGCACTACTGACCCAGAGGCATTGTTTCTCTAAACAGCACCAACGAAACAAATTATTAAATTACTTTGTGCAGCTAAAAATACTGAATGCTGTATACTACAGCTCTGTCAAGGGTGTCACTACTAAGTTGCATCGGTTTAAATACTTTTTGGAGCCAACTTTCATCTACTGTGTGTATTTTAAAACAAAAGATGGGGAGGAAAAACTTGAAACCTAAACCAACTTAAAATTATGCTACATTTCTTCTCAAAGGAAAAAAACCCCAACACTTCAAAGACCATTTCACAGTTTTTGTCCCTCAAATTCCAGCTGAAATTCTGCCCCTCTTTGCCACAAGACCAGACTCTAGCACAACTGCTTTCATTTCTGGGCTTTCGGGAATAAGCAGAGGAAAGCTGTCCGTTAGACACTTTTTAACAGAAAACTTCAGAAATCGTGGTGATTCAGGTCTCCTGATCTGAACTGAGCTGCGCCTACTGGACGGTTCATCGCTGCCCGTGCACCCCAGCTCCCCCCCACTGGAAGCGAGTGTACCTCTGCACCAGCACGTCCCGGGGCGTCCTGGTGGAAATCAGCCCGAGTAGCAAAGAACGATTATTCACAGCTGGACTCGTTTTGGTGGAACCAAGCCGTTTCCCTCGCTTGCCCCATTCAGTGGCTCTGCTGACGTGCCTGTAGAGAGAGGACATGACAAACAGCCAAAGGTTGGCTGGGTTTTGCCACTACCCGCTGTTTGCTTGCCAGACTGCCTATCCGCTTGCAATTTCTTGTGGGAAGATGGCTTTATTTTACATGCATTTCAGGGACAGATCCATTCTGCCACTGCAATTGTTCAATATGTAGTTCAATGGGAACTCTTTTTTGACAATTGATACATAAAAATAAATAATCAGGTCTGATAACACAGTAAGTGTATCACGCACACACATACTTGCAAACCCACATTTATTTTAAAGGAAATGTTACAGGGGTTTTGTGTTTAATTTTACAACTAGAGATTCCATCTATTTCTAAACCCCTTCTTGACTGTATTTTTTTTTTTCTTCCAAAGTTTCCCTGTCTGCCTCTCTCTTCATCTTTGGTCTCTTCTTCCTCCCATCCTCCTGATCTCTAATTCTCCCATGGTGAAAAAGGGAGGGAAGATTACAAAATAGGGCTGGGGAAAAGGGAACAAGAATGGCAAAAAACTGATTAGTTAAACCCTGCAATGTGAACCAAGTATATTTGTTCTTTCAAAAATTAACTTTTTAGACAGTTTATGTTCAAATTAGTATCACAATTGTATGCTATTAGCAAGAGGTTGCATTTTACATCAATTAGATGTAATTATGAAGTTCCTTTTAGAGACAAAAATTATTTTAATATATCAGACAAGCAATTAACATTAAAATGTGGATTCTGATCTATGCCCTAAACATATGATCAAAGTTACTAGACCAGACAGCTTAATCTGAAACCCATTAAATACAGGGCAATATTTAATTTTAATGAACTGCAGTTCTAGTCTGTAACGTTTCTCAGTGACATTTATTCTTAGACGCAGAAGTAGATTTCCATGAGAGAGGTGTTTGGCCTTGACTTGAGATCTACAGCAATTTCCACAGAAGTTTCCGAAAAGAATGTTGGTCAGTGTTTTAAAACATAGGGCCCTAAATTTAGACTGTTAAATCTGTATTTAGCCCTGCAACGTGCTGAGCACCGTGGCTGCGATCCAAGAAAGCACTTATGTGTTCCCATTAACTTTAAAACACATTCAGGCCTATTATTCACTTTACCAAAAGAACTGAACTCAAATACTTAAAATTAAGCATGCACATTAAGTAGCCTGTTGGACTCAGCTTTATACAACCTCCAGTCCCGTTCTGCCCACAGCTAAGACCCTGACTCACTTTATTTGTGTGGTTTGTCCTATTGCGGTAGTGGGACTGGTCATAGCAGCAAAATTACTCAAGCACATTACAGATTTCAGGGCTGTTTTTGCAAAAGGGCCAAGTTCCCGTCAGACACGCTTTCAGAACTTACTTTGAGACACACGTTTTAAAGTACACATTATGGTCAATATCTGAATACAGCTAGAATGAATATTCTGTTTCTACTTGTTGTTTATTATTATTCATTGTGTTTTGCACATGCAAATCCAACTTATGGCCAATATTCACCCACTTCTGAAGGCCTGATAAAAGTCCCACAGCAGTGGTTAAGAGTCAGTTCACCATATCTGGTAGCGACAGGGCAATAAATAGGAGACACTGTCCCGAAGAGCATTCTGGCGAGGCGTGAGGGAGAACTGTAACACTGGGGACAATGAAATACTGGTATAGATTGTTTAGGAAATGGCCCGAACCTCTTCAATGGAGGTGCTATAGTCAGTCCTTCCTTCAGAGGCAGGACATACTAGCCAAGTTCATAAGGTGCCTTATAGCCCTCTGCAACTATCAGTGCCTGTGCTCTGTGTGCTCTCGCTGCGTACTGGCTGTGCTGATACCCTTGCGTTCGCCCACTTAGGATACGTGTCATGATTCAGTTATGAGCGAGCGGCAGGATTAGACAATTTTTTGGCTTGTTCAAGTATTTCTAGCAGCAGAAAAAAAAAAAAAAAAGAAAAAGATGGCATGTGAAAACTGGCTAGTGTGATTTCCATTTCCCTTTTCCATTTCCCAAAGCTATCAGCTGCAGTTAAAGACAACATCCGTCATGATCTAACAGAAATCCTGATGTTTTCTTTAAAGCACTATTTGCAGAAAAAATACAAAATCAGAATTTGAGCAGTTAGTTAGTACATTGACTGTCATTTGTGAACGTGACAGTTGCTAGTTATTGTTCAGGATTGTAAGAGATCCAACCCTCAGCTAAAGTATCTGCTCTCTCCTCCAGAGCATAACCACCAAAACCCAACATCCCTTGGTGCTGTCTTCATCAGCAGTTAAGGAACAAACCTGGAGGAAGGGTCTTCTGAAGCAGATTAACCTCTGGTGATTATACAGCAAAAATTTCCTCTAGGGACAGCAAACCCACTTTTAAAAGCAGCCGTTGTGCCTGCCACACAGTCCCTCCCACCCCGTGCCATGCCTCAGCTGTGCCAAAGGCTGAGCTGACAGTATGCCTGCCCCCTCAACCAGGGGCAGAAACCCTCAGTGGGGAGATATGGGGCTGGGGGAGCACCCTCTTCTTCCATTTTAACTCATTTTTCCCAGTTGATTATTACTCACATTTACGAGGCAAAATTAACCGTCCATAAAGGGAAGCATTCATTTAATCACTTGCGTTACCCTTCAGGGAATTTGTAACATCCAGCTGAACAAGAATTCACTGCTAATTGTAACGAGGCACATGCGAGATACAGTTTGATCGATTGCTACACTACCCTTAGCTTAGGGCACTTTTTAACTGCCAAAATCAACCTCTCTGGGAAATGTGTAGTGAGCGAGTTTGGAAATAGGATTTGGAACAGGCTGGAGAGGCCCACTCCAAATCTCAGCTTCCCCAGTGGGGAGATTTATACCTTTCAAAGAAGGAAATGGAAGCAGGGGAATGCTGACATTTTGGTTTGAAACTGCCTCTGTTCAAAAAAAAAACCCACAAACAACAAAACCCTACAACAAACCAAAGGGAAAAAAAAAAGCTGCCTTCTTTTGTTGTTTTACTCATTTACGAGAAAATGTTTGGTGCTTGACTAAAAAGTCTCCACATTTCAGAGATATAGGTAAAACCCCAAAATGCCTTCCTGAAAACTCAGAAATAGGAACAGGCATTTTCATTTTTAAGGTTTCTTTTCCTTTTGGCCTCCAGTTTTGTTTCCATTCTGAAACATTTATAAATTCAAATAGTTGGATAGTCCTTAAGGTGTGTGCCTGTAGGTAAAAACAGACAGCCTCTTCAGTCCATTCTTCCCTCAACTTCTGAGATACAAATCAGCATCTTCAGTTCATTCTTCCTTCAAATAATTTCTGAGATACAAATCAGCATCTTAATGGCATACTTATTGTTAAAAATTTCCTTATGCCTTCATTCTGGGCAGCAAAACGTGATTACCAAAAGACTTCAATAGCTGCACTTAGTGTACGAGGAAAACAATAAACAGGTTATTATTTGTTGACGTTGACTTGGTTGCACCAACCTTTAATTTTTGTACACACAAAAAAATGCAATAAAATAAAATAATTAGGCAAGAAGAGGAAAAAAAGAAGTAGGTTTGAAATTTTAGGGCAAATATTTTATCAAAACTTGAAATCTAATGCAAACACTCATACCCAAGCACATGTACCTCCGAGCACAGAGGTAACGGTGACACACTAACCCCTGGCTGCTGTGGGATTACTTTCCTGCAGAAATCCAGGGAGGCAAAGTGCGGCGCTAGTGCCAATGGCACATCCAGACATAGCTGGAATTTTCCTAGAGATTGCAGGGGGGCTGCTTCTCTCTTCCCTCCACACACATTGTGTAGCTATTGAACTCTGCAAGACTTGCAAAGAATACACGTTATATTATCTTTTCATTTCCACGGCATCTGTACATTTAAACTTTCATGCTTCATTGTGTCTGCATGTGATCATCTTGTACATGTATTTAAATTGCCGGTCTTTCCTCTGATCTTGAGAGACAAAAGCAACACTGAATTCTTTTTCCATTATATATTTTTACAAAAGAACTACTGTAAAAATTAATCAAAGGTATGCTGGTTTTTATTGTTATTTTTTTAATTTTGGGGGGTATTTTCCTCATATTGCAGCGGTTTTGAAATTGAAACGTTGCACTGCTGAGAAAGTGCCATGAAAATATAACCCACTACATTCCAGGAAAATAAATAAGCAAGGCCACCCAAATTTTCAATTAGTGCTAGTGCAGTATGCAGGAAATGGCTGGAGAACCGTCAAAGGCAGCCTTAGGCTGGGTCGTGGATACGGAACAGTGACAGGAAGGTTTGAAGCAGGAATACAGGCTCAGTGTGAAGATGGCTCTTCTCCAAGGAAAACTGCATGCTAATAGGTTAATACTGATTTCCTGAAACATACAGCCTGGGTATTACATGCTGGAATTTACATTCTGACAAAGGCAATTGCTGAGCCTCAAGACTTTGCTTTTTTGGTGATGAAATAACACTAGAAAGTTCAAGCTGCATTATATATTTCATGTTTTAAGCTTATTAAACATTCAAAGTACAAACTGTGCACATATTTTTAAGCCACCTGAAATAGCAACAGCCTCGCTAGTTTGGGAAACGGGTATGAGAAACGTTACATTTCAATAGGTCAGGCTTGTCTGGAGTAATGCTGTCAACAGATATTGACCAAAGTAAAGTGATGCCACTTTCAGAGTAAATCTGCCCTGAATCCAGAAACATTGCCCAATGAAGCAGATGCGCACACCATCAGGACTGAAACTCCTGTCTTTTAGCACAGCCTTTACAGACAAAGCGGTATTTGGAAGATATCTGAGGACTGAGCTAGACAAAGCACTTCAGAAAATTAAAAACTAAAAAGCACAAAAGAAGACACTACGTCTCTTTCTGCAAGTCAGAAGAAGGGCTCCTGTAGATGACAGAAGGAGCTATGCCAGACCTTCATCCTGAACAAAGTGAGAAAGAAAAGAAACTTAAAGAGAAAGATCAATCCAGCTAGAGAATCCAGCCAACCTTTCTCTACAAACTTCCTCCTATTTTACTCTATCCAACTGATTTTGCGACTGTCAGCTGAGGGTGGCACTGCAGCATCACAGGAGACCCTCATCCCACCAGCCAGACCCACGTACTGCCTTGGCATTTTTTACAGAGGCACGCACAAAACAAGTGCAGCCCACGAGTGGAGGGGGCGAAGAGATGGTGGGTCTTCCACCAGTCTCTGTGGCATCAAGATTTCTCTGTGTATCCATCTTAATATGAGCAGGCAGTGTCAATAAGGTTTTTACCACACTACTAGTGTGGGCATGATCCTATGTCACAGCAAGCAGCCAGTGGTGCCTAGCTGTGCTGCCCTGACACCCAGGCACCCATTGAAATCACAGCTGTGCCTCTACCTGATTGATCATATTTATTTATGAGGTTCACACCGTTTTCATTGTCTTTCAGCGTTCGCAGAACTAGAAACCATCCTGCGAGTCTTTTTAACAGTCCTAATTGCACTAAAGTCACTGGGAAATCCGCCCAGATAGAGCCTGGAAAAACTGGGCTGCAAAAATAGACCCTAATTGTTTGCATTGGGAGGCAGAAACAATCTCCTTGCAGTTCCAGCCCCTCCCTAGGAAAAGTTCTGTGGGTTTGAAAGTGCTGAAAATGACTTGGGGTCCATTGGGCGGTATGCTTTCCACCTTGGAGAAGCGATTTTAAATAAGCTGTGTAAAATTTGTAATCAGCACAGGATATTTTAAGTTCCAAGTACCATACCTACCCTGGAACCTTTTTAGTTTAAAATCAGTAATTGTGTCACTTGCATATGAAAGAGCAACTAACAGAGCAAGGAAGGAAGTACAGGGAATTTGGGGAGTTTTGATTTGTTTTCATACATAGCGGTACATTTTTTGGTCATACGTGATAATTATTTAATCAAATGGAATTTGCCCAGTGGTATTTCACATGACACCCCTGCCAATCACCGCAAAGTAAACAAATCCTTCAGGTGGAGAAGGGAGAGTTTACTCATCTGTTTTCTGGTGAGCTGCATGCTGTGAATGCCAAATGGCACATCTAATATTGCTGAAGTGATCCATGGGCAGCTGAGTGGAATAGACAGCAATTCAGGGCAGCATTTATGTGTTTTGGGGAGCCTGGACAACTTTTACAGGACTTGGACACATGTGTAAGGCTGGGTGTATGCTCAGTCATTGTCCTGAATCAAGATGCTCTGCTGAATTGAAGCCACAGCTTTTATGAAAAGGTACTTCTTCCCTGTAGGAAGAGAGCCTAATTTCCTTTCCACGTGAACACTTGATCCATGATAAATGTTTATAAAGTTCCCCTTCACCAAGTTTCTTAACTGCTGAAGAATAAATATTTAAAGAATCACAAATGCTATAATCAAAACCACGTAAGATGCTACAGGAGTGTTCCCTATTGTATGAAAAAACAAAGGAGCTGAAGCTTGCAGAAACTTCATTTTCCCAGTTTGAAAACTGATCTACTGTATGATATAGCATGTATTATCTTTGTGCAATATTTTTAAAACAATACCTTAAATGCCATTGGCTTAATTCTTACCATATTACTATAACAAAACTATGGAAGCTCTGCAGAAGACCAATGGAATCTGCAGGGTATTGAGCTTTTTAGCTTCTATTTGGTGAAGTCCTGGGGATTAGACCCATGTTTAAGATTTAGGACATGCCCAAGTGCCTTGCTGGATGGGAACCAGAGTGTTCACCACCTTTCAGGACTGAGCCCTTTGATGGCACTCAGGACAGAGACTTTGAATTCTGAACAAATTCCTTGGGTGGAGTAAAAGTTATTATTTAAAAAAAAAAAAAAAAAGTCACAAGGTTCCTAATTGTAATATGCACATAACACCTGTAACATCCTCAGAAGCAGGGGGGCGCCTGATGAAATATAATTATACAGGTAGGGTTGAACAATGATACTTTTAGTTAAGTCATTTGGGTAAAAATCCTGGTTCCACAGAACAAAATGAGAGCATTGCCATTTTTGTCACAGGGCCGGGATTTTGCTCATCCCTTATGACATGGCATAGGCTGATTTGTAGCCTTCTTCTAACTCCAAATTTGACTCTACTATTAAATTAAATGGCAATTTCCTATGGCCAGTGACTAAATGATCCAATAATATCTGCTTAATACAATCAAAATAAAAAAGGTGGATGTCATGTTATTTTAATGCAACTGATTTGTTTCCTGAATTTTAATCAAATGAGACAGAAGGATCAAATTAGCGAGACCAAAAAATTACAGTAATTTAAAGGTATTTGGAACACAACCACACACCTTTGCAGAGGTAAAACCCAGTCTCAGTTCTAAGTCTCCTTCCATTCTTGCCCACCTGTAATTATAGTTTATGTCAAACACAATGGAAACTAAGCTTTTCTACTTTGGAAGGCAGGAAAATCTATAGAAAGTTTAATCCTGATGCCTCTGGGCCCCTGCAGATCGAAGGAAGTTCCCTGTTCTCCTCTCCAGATCGGCATGCGACTGCTCTGGGAAGAAAAACCTGGGGAGTTATCACACTGAAGGCTGAGGGGGCTGTTATAGAGACATTCCTGGGCTCAGAACATCTCCTGGCTGCCCAAACGCTCCTGCAGCAGTCACACAGCAGATGCACAACCAGCATCTGAGCATCCCAGCTGCAGGCTTTGGGCTTCGCCCCCCACATGCACGCCTGCCCTGAAATTCTAGCCCACCGCCAGGGCGCCTGCAAGCCAGCGCCGACTTCCGCAGAAGCAGAACATGATTAGAAGCAATTTTCACCTTGCACGTTCTGTATGTTTGTAATTAGCTGTGAATTAATGCGGAACATTCCTATACAAATTCTCTCTTCACCAGCAAAAGACGTATCCGTGTATTCGAGCCTGGGGAGAAAGAGAAACTTGTTGTTGATGTCAATGTTTTCTTTTTTTGTTTGCACTTCAGCCTCTAGGTTTAAATGCTACATAGAAAATGGTTATTTAAGAACGAAGTCTGACTCTCCTTTATGTTATCATTCATTCTCATGGTAGCTACCAAGAAAAAAATAATTTAACAATATTTTTGTATCCTAAATAGCTACGGAGTAATTTCAAATCTGATGTGGGAGATGAAGAAGTAGAATAAGGAGATGAAGAACTAGTAGACACGTGCAGGTTTCGCTGGTGAAACCGTTAACAAGAGCACAGCCCCTTAGCAGAGTTCTCTACCTCATTGCTCTGTGATACATCAATATGCATTTCTCCTCTCTGAAGATACATCACCACAGTAAAATGCTTCCATAAAAAAAAACTAGCTCAACTTAAATATAAGTGTGGTGACAGACAGAGGAAGAATTAGGCATGTGGCCTTCTGCAAATGATCAACAACTTCTTACGCACAAAAACTACTGGTTTTGTGATTTATGTTCCTCTGCTAGTTTTCTGGTTTTCAAAAACCGCCAGAGGGAGCCCATAACCTCTCATAAATACAAGTAAAGGCATGTTGGGGGTGGCAATAGAAAAATGGGGTAAGAATTAAGACGTCTTTGGGTTTCAAAGAAATAGACTAATTGCTGATTTACGAAGATCCACATAGATACAAAAGTTCTGGACAGTGACACTTGATACACATAGAACTCTATTAGAAGAGCCTGACAGTTATTAATGCAGCTCATAATAGTTCTCGTATGCCAAAAGAAACATGTTAGAGGTAGGATCAAATGATGTATACAGCCAAATAACATACAATACATTATCATTTAGGAACACATTTTCAAGCTTTGCTGTTGCCTCTGTGTAGCACGATCAGGTGCATGAAAACATGAGAGATGTTATTTTCAAGACAGCCTCAGGGGCTGCTTCACACGATTATCAGAGTCTACTCCCTTTTAAGTGCTGATGCACCTGAGGTTATCACTGGGGAAAAGCTGATTCTTTGGATGAAAGAGTGAGAAGCATGGTGTCAGGAAGCACTGAGGTGATCCTACAAGTGTCTGCACCGTAAATGTTAGTGATTTCAGTGGCTATCACGGAGAAGTACTTCAAAATCTGGACTAACATACTGTATGACTTGCTACCAATTTGGCTATCAGTCACTTTGGCAATTGATATGGATTGATATAAATAAGCATTGCCTAGACTAGAATATGAAATAAGCAAGGAGCTGTGCAACTGGTCCAAATAGACTTACCAGACCCAATGATTGGGCACTTTTTCTAGAAAAGGCTAAAGCTATCAAGTTTGAGTCATGATCCCTTACTATAATTACCTGATAGAATGGCTCTTCCAGAAGTTTGATAGGGTCTGGCTAAAACAAAAGTAGATTCTAGGAAAAGACAAGAAATTTGGCATGATGATACAGCACACTGCATACAATTCATTTGCCCTTGCCTAAGTCAATATCTTCAGGATGCAAGTTCTGGTTGTCTAGATATGGGAAAAAATGAAAAGCTTAAAGTACAGAAAAACCTAAGAGGAAGATGGACAAACAGTAAGATCTGATAACAAGACCTGACATGTGAAAACACTGTTTCTTTAAACAACCAAGTAAAATTAATGAAGATTAGATAAGGTCCATTTGCTGTAGCCAAGAACTGAATCTTAACCCTTATTAACTCTCAGGAAACACTCTACAACACACTACTCTTTTTCTGGGCATAGAAGAGAAGACATCTTGCATTCATCTTTCCCTTGATGAATAGTCACCGGTTTTAATTGCAACATTTTTCAAATCAATCTTCAACTAATAACCGGCTAAGGCTGTCTGCAAGAAGCTGTGTGTCTTTGTGACTGATTCTGGAGGTGCACATAGAACATAATTACCTACAGCTTTGGCAGATGTAATTGTAGAGCGCTAGTTCCAGCTTTTATAGCAAACTCTTACCATTTGTTTTAATTCCACTCCTGTGACCTCAGCGATGGAGGAAATAGTTCTTTCCCAGTTATAGCCCTGTAGTCCTCTGGGGGAGAAGATGCTTTAAACAATGCCTGAAGTGCTTAACCAATATGCAATTCTGTTTACACACACATTACAAATAGACTAGTCAATGCCACAAAGCAGAAGCCAGTAAAAATTGGATTGGTAATACTCCTGCAGCACACATCTCCATTGCAGAGATGACCGAGTCCTGTAACACTACTGATCTCAGCAAAAAGGGTCTAATTCAACATTTAAAATGAATACTCTCATCTGATTTACCTTACTTGGTCCATAGAACAACTCATTACAGAGAAACAAATAATATATAAGGAACAAAAGGTAGCATCTTGTTATTCCTGGCTGCACTTCCTTTCTAGAAGACACAGTACAGAATTGCAGCCAGTTTATTATTTGAGTACTCCACACAGGAGGGATCAAGTAGAGATCAGTTAATTAAAAAAAAAGTTATATTATTAGAACGTCATAATTAAAGGGGGAAATTGTTTGAAAGCCAGGAAATTCCTCCTTTAGTTTTCACAAATTCCTGACTGTTAGAGCTTCCTCATTAAGAGAGAAAACTCATTCTACCAGAGGCTACTCAGATTACAAGGTGAAGAAGAGGATGCAGGAAAAGAGTTTATGCCTCAGTTCGGTAAGAAAGGACATCTCATTGGTGGAGAAAAGTCCACCCTGACAAAGAAGCTCTGCAAGGGGCAAGTGCGAAAGTCCCAAACACAACTCTCACGTCACACCTCTCATGAACCCCTATAAAACCCAGCCTATGTCCGCTCTTACTGCTTTAAAGACAGCTATACGCTAAGTGTAAAATGAAGGCAAAATCTCTCATTCTTCACCCAAATTGCAGCCACCCTTCCTCCCCCTCGGATTGCCCCGAGAAGGGCTGCAGCCATGGCTGGAGCGCTGGGGAGAGCGATGGTGTGCCCACGCAGCTGGGGAGGGCAGGGCTGCCGTGCCAGGGGTCCTGCTCTCTCAGGAGGGTGGCCAGCACCCCGTGGGCCCCACCAGGGCTCTCTGGTTGGGTGGGCAGCTGGAGCCACCTCCAAACCCGCATGCATGGCACAGCTAGAGACGCCGGTAGGCCTAGGGGCTGGCTGCGGGGGGATGCGTTAAATATCCTATGCCCAGGAGGCAAGCGTAGGACTGTGGCTCTTCCTGAAGCTCAGATCCCTCAGGCTTCTTCCTCATCCCCATTCCCACGACTCGGCACAGTCGGGGATCGCTCCTGCTGCCTCGGCCGGCTGTCGCTCCCTGCCCATCTCTCTTTGAGCCCATGAGTCACTTCCTCTCCTCAGATCCCACCTTTCAAAACTTCCTTTTTCCTTTTCGGGGGTACATCTGAAAGCCTTTTCTGAAAGCGGGCATTGGGCTTACTTATCCACAGACAAAAGTGCCTCTGGGAAGCAGCATGTTCCCCTGCCTGAAGATGTCCAGCCAAGAGCACGCAGCCTCACTCATGTGGTGAGGCTCTGCACTGAGCTGGGGTGGTGCTGGAGGGCATCTCGCCTCATCTCCTGCCCACAGGTGAGGGTCAGACAGAGGGAAGAGGAGAATGAGAGACCCAGCTCTGCTCCCCGGCCCCAGCAGCTGCCTCTTGTTCAGCGAGCAGCAGCCCTGGGGTTCAGCCACGGCTTTGACTTAAAAAAAATGGGCTTCTTTTCATTTATCCTGTTTTTTGAGCTGGTGGGAAGTCAGGTTTTAAGCTTTTTCTGCTGCAACCATGAGAGGTAAAAATGTGTTTCTTGGAGAGGAGCAAGAAAATCCTGAAATCAGTGACAGGAGCTGATCTGGCCAGCCAGAAGTGCTGGTCCCTTGGGAAACTCCTGGCTCTTTGTGACACTTTCTTGGGTGAGACAGAAGTTCACTTACCCCTGTTCCTCACAGGCACCAGCCCCAGGACAGACAGAGGGGGAGGAGAGTGTGGATGTGAGAGGAGAGGTCTTGGGGGGAACTTGTCAGGGTTGGAGTGGTTGTTCAGGCACAACCTGTTCCCTGGCAGATTTCTGTGCTATCAGCAAGATAATCACATTGGCTAACAACTTATTCTGCAGGTAAAGAGGCCAAATATGCCTGTGCTCAGCAATTCAGAATGGAGCTATTAGTTAATTCCCCTATTTGTCACCGTATTTTCAGGATTATGCTGTTGGATCAGTGTGCTTTGACTTCTCCAGCCGTCGCAATACTTGTAAGGCTGTGTTTTCTCCTCTAGGACCTCTGAGACCTTGTGACCTAACATTTTGCCTACATATAAGGCTGTTACTACTTCTTTACCAAGCTGCACTATTAGGGCAGGAAGCATATTAGGGCCAGATTCTCAGCTGGTGTAAAACCACATCGGAAACAAAGGGTCATACAGATTCATGCTAGCTGAGAATTTAGCCTCTCAAAGTTATAACAAATACGTGCTTGTGGAAAAGATTGTTTACTTGATTGTTTTACAGCCGGGACTTGCAGTCTTTCCTGCTAATTTCACGCCACACTAATTAAGCCACTGGGCAGGCAATTGCGGTATTCAAATTAAGCATGCAAATTGATGTGCTGTTGAAAGATAGCACTGCATTAGTATCTTCCCTTTGGAAATGCTACAATGCTTTTCATGGCCAAATATACTTACACAACTGAGAAGGAACATGGAGAATATAATCTTTGTGTAGAAGTTCCTGTGATTCACCATCCTGCAGTTACAGGGCTGCATCCCTTCTGATCAGTGGGTTTCAGTCCTGGCCAGTCTGCCATGCCTTTGGATGCACACACCTGATATCATGACACCATGCTCGCTTTCTTAGTGATCTAGGAATACAGACCAAAAATCATTGGCTAAAGAGCATCATCTATATCCTGTCCAAAGCCTGCCACCTGCTAACAGTACGGAGGCAATGCCAATCTATTTTAAAATTTGTTTTATTCTGCTCTCCACTGCCATGAGAAGCAGGCTGTGCACCACAGTTCCTCATTTCTTAAAGCCCACCCAAACTGGTGGGGTGCTTAGGCAGCTAGAGCTTATTTTCCTACAGTACAAGTACAGACAACAGCTCTCAAATGTACATCAGGGAGTAGTCATTGGGAGGATGTGCTCCTCTGGTGCGGCCAAAGGGAACACCCTGGCAATCATCTGAGGTCCCTGCTCTGAATTATCCCCAGACAAAAAAGACCGCAGCAGCCAAACTAGACAGAGAGGATGAATTAGGATGAATGACACAATATATCCCACCAAAGCCTTGTATGCCATATTCCCTAAAATCTGGCTTTGTCACAACACTGAGTCCTGTCTACACACCACATTTCCTTGGAAAAGCTGGTCACTTTTTTCCCATCCGAGACTAAGCAAAAAAACCCCAAATTGCTGAATTTCAGGAGGTTACCTGATAGTAATAATACATTTTTGCCTTGCTGAAAACTTGGCACTGTCCATTTGGGCTACTCTATGCAGTTTGCCAAGGTAGCAAATTAATCTGTCAGGCGTTAGAGGATTGTATGGGCCCTCCTAGGCAGGAATAAAAAAGTAGCAATATCCAGTGCTTGTTAATAACATTGAGTGGGCAACACTAAGTATAGATAGGACTAAAAATTTCCAGGGGAAGAAGACTTATAAGTCTTATAAAAAGACTTATAAGTCACCATAAAGTCAAAATAGCAACACCACACCTACCCGCCTCCACTTTTAAAATGTTTTTATGTTCACAAGGGTTCTATACAAAAGACAAAACCCAGAAGCTGCATCTTACTGCTAAATCTAAAGTAGCATTTATATTTCAAAGGGAATTTTTCCCAACAACGTGTCACTGTAAATTTCTTATCAAGAGGTAACAAAGAAAGGGATTTCTCTTTTCAGATCAAGAGAGTAGCTTTAGTAATGCCTGTATTCATTCAGCTTTTCATCCAAACATCATCCATCATGCCGTGTGTCCCTTACACTGGACTGCAGAAAACATACCACAAATTCTACTTGGAACAGCAATGCGTCTTGAACAAAGCTGACTAAACTCAAAATTAAGTTTTCAACAACTGCATGTTAAAAAGAAAAATCAATGAAAGAAAAACAGTGAGCTCTACTGAACAAACATCCTGCAGTTAAAAAAAATATGTTTTGATTGATGAAGGAAAAAGCCATGACATTTTAGGTGGCCTAAAAGAAATTTCAAGGATCATATTAAAAAGAAAGCAGGCATTGTATCAAAATATAGTTATTCCAAGGGATAACTGGATTATGCTGGGAAATCATGACATAGACTAACTTTACCCTTTTCTCAAAGCAGTTCATGAAATCTTGCTTTCTTCATCTCTTGTCCCCAAGTAGGGGAGTTTACCTTCAGGATCATCAACTTTCTCGGTTATAAAGCAGCTCTAATCCACTTCCTTGATCCCCGTGTAATCAATTAATGCTGTGCTAATCCTTCCCTGGCCAGGTACAATGTGGAAAACTAAATATATTACATTATATACAAGAAAAGTATTCAGGAATCTAGGTTTGAATCCAAGACACTTTTACCTCTACAGAGAGGTCAGCACAAAACACTCAGTAAGATTTACTGAGCTGTGATATCTACCAAACCAGCAAGGTAAGCTCTAAGGAGAAGGAGTATCTTTCATCAGATCAACTGATAGAGCTGGAAAAAGCAGACAACCTTTCAGGCACAGAGACCCAGTGCAGCTGTGGGCGACATATGAAGTTTAGTTTAGATTAGCCCTGCAATGAAAATGAGTCTTTTGGCATTGGACTCTTACATAATTATCCCTTTCTAAGGTAATTCTTTTATACTCTTTATGGAAAACATTTTCATAGTGTAATTAGAAATAAATTCCCAGCTTTTATTTTTATGACAGAAAAACCTCCGATACTTTTACAGGATCTTGTATGCTAGAACTGAAATGCAAATGCATTTGTCAAAATCAGCTGCATTTTTAGTATTGGAAACCTCTGCCCAGTTTCACAAATTCTTAAACTGAGTACATTGATTCCAGAGGATTGACATTCGTGAGAAACGAACTCTTGAGTGAACTTGCCAAGTGAGTGTCTTCACCTATAATACTTTGGATGCTACTCTGAATGGAATCCTTGCAAAGCAATACCACTTGAGTAGAAACAACCAGGTGCTCTTCTTTCTTGTACGTGCTTAGGCTTGTTTATCTACTTCCAGTCAGTTACGCAGGCACAGGTGTCCCCACAGGCACATCGCATTTATGTATGTCATCTTTGTGGAGCCAAAACTGCTCTGAGAACAAAATTCCCTGAATTTTGTCCTGAATTCCCATTCCTCCAGTGTATTATCAGTGGGATTCTTGAGTGTTTACTCAATCCCAGTTGGCTACAGCTGTGCAAACCCATGGCAAGTTCCTCCTCCATGTATAGTAGCTGCCATTGCATCCTATTTGATTTCTCTGTCAGATATAGGAACAGCAGTACAATGTAAAAATCACGGTAACCAAAAATCTCAATAAAAGAAAAAAGCACCATAAAAAAGCCAAGCAGCTGCTTGCATTTGTATTTTCTAGTTCACAGACAGCCTTGCCAGCATGAAGGAAGCGAGGGGTACTCACACTGAAAAGAAACAGGCCCCTTCTGCGTGGCCAGGGCCCCTGGGCTTCTGCTGGTACTCAGGGCTTGGGCTTTGGAGGAAAACCGTTGGGACCTTCTTGCCTTACCTCCCTCCTGGGCAAGTGCAGCTTTCTCCTCTCTGGGTGGTCTTTCCTGTGATGGAGGTCTTGTCCTTCTGCTCCTGGTGTGACCCAGGAGTGAACCGAGCTCATTAAATGAACTTGCCTTTCCTTTGAAAAAAACCAAAAGGGTGGAAATCAGTAGATTCAGGTTATGATACTACATTTCTATTTAAAAAGAAGGAAAAAAAAAAAGGTGGTGTACTTGTTTGTAGAAATCAACAGCATTTCACCCATGTGATGCGTCTTTCTTGAGAGACCAGAGCAACTGTCAGATCAAGGATTTCAAGACACATCATTTCCAGAAGAGAGGAGTTATACACACTCTTGATCGTGTGCTTCTGTTTATTCTGTGTAAGGGATCTAGGACACCTGTGTTAGTTTTAAAGCTACTACATGTACAGCAATTGACTGCTATATTTTGGCAAGTCCCAGCTGTTATTTCACATGTGTGAACTAAGAAAATACCCAAGGTAAACACAGACTTCGAAGAAGTACCAAAAACATTTACAATAAAGTGCAAGTATGGCCCAGTATGTTAACCTGCTAATATATACAGTGTGCTGGCCCTACTCTATTTTCCTTCAGAGAGGCAAAGAAAAGAGATGTAACAAGGCCTCTATGAAACACCAGAACCAGTTACAAGTTATTTCTCCTAAAGGAGCAGCACCAATATGAAAATCACTTTACTTATAGTTGTTACCAGCCAAGCTTACCCAAATGTGGGCAATGCAGAACAGAATAGGTTTTTTCCTGCTCATTTTGTGCATCTGACAGCATTTAATCTAAAAATCAGTTTAAATCCAGATTACTTACATGTGTGCACACGCTCCCGCTCCCCCTCTACACACACAATGTTAAAAGGACATTACTGATGATCATTTATTTTTCTCTGCTCTTGCTGCATTTCATAATATCCCTTCTCTCTTGAAATGCTGCCAGAGAAGATTGTCTTTAATACACTTCAGTGGTGTCAAGAGAACTTCAGGAAATGAGAACTGAGGTGAACCTAAGATCCACTCCATGCCACCCGTACTCTGATTATACATACTGCTTTGTACAGGAGGTAAAGACCTGCACTCCCAATGTCCTGCCTTCAAAAACCAATATTCTGTCTACTTTCCGTCTCCTCTAATTAAAGCCAATTACTTTGACCTGCTTGGTTTCTCCTCCAGAAGCGATGTTCTATTATTACCCACTCTTGCCCACAATCAGGTTTGAGTTATGTCTCAGAAACTCTTAGATTTCACTAGAAATGAGTTTTACTAGAAAAACAGGGTTTCTTTATCTCCATGATTTCCTGTATATGGGTCACATCCTTTTAAGTATGATCATCAGCTTTGTAAATACTACCCTTAGAGGTAAGAGTTCCAGCTGCTGCCTGACATAACCACCCCATAGTCTGTGAGCCATATTTTGTGCTGGGCAAATAACTAAAAAAAAAATAAAAATGAGCTATTGATTTAAATTCAAGGGCCAAATAAGTTATTTCCAGGCAGCAGCCTGAGCACAGAGTAATATTTTCCTAGGTATATCAGAGTGGAGCCTGGCAGGTATGAGAAGTTGTAGGAAAGAGTCACTTCTTGATTAGTGATGAGACTAAAACTTTGTAATGGGATGGGAGGACTTCATGTGACCAGAGTCAAATCAAGTTCTGAAGGAACTTTTCACGATGTTTTTGTTCTCACTTGCCAAATTCGGCCCTGATGTAAATAAGCCCTGTTCTGCTGAAGCTGTGCAATGGATGAAATAGCTTGCTGTGTAGAACCACACGCCATTTTGTGATTAACTGATTTCTCACTCAAAGGCTTTCAATACTTAAAGACGAATATTGTATTTGTCCCATGTTTGACATAGCAATGTTCAGTTGAAGTATCATGTCCCTCTAATTATAGGTGCTTCAAACTCAATAATGTTTTGCTTACCTCAGTCACTGATCATTCATTATTCCCATTCATCATAATCCTGGATTGCTGTAGTTCACTCAGCAGTAATTCTAGCTGGCTTTCATCATGCCCACGGAAAACATATACCAACAATCGAATCTCTCAGCAGAAAGAGTCAACATTATTTGGAGGTTTGTAAAAGCACTGAGGGGAAAAAAAAAGTGTATATTTATGCAAGCAATAGCAATGAATAAGTATGTAAATCTTTGAAAACAGTACAGCTCATTTTGTCAAGGATGAAATGTTAATTTGATGGATTCAGGCATTTTATCTTTCTGATGCTGGATAATGCAGTGCATTTTGGAGTGATAGGTCTAAAGATTTTCAAGAGTTTCCTGGATAATTTGAGGAGAAGAAGAAAAGGGGGAAAAAAGACAAGGAAAAGGCACATGCCATTATCTACAGAAGTTCACAGAAAGCCACAAATATGGTGTAATCTAGAAAACATTACTATAGAGATAGAACTGTGAAATAGTTAAATATCATCGTTAGAAACAGTAAAGTACATCCCATTACTTTAATAAAAGGAGAGTAGGTGCCCATAAGAAAATTTTGCCTCCTTTGTTTCTTACCCCTTATAAGGGTAAGAAACTCTGGCCCACTCTCTCCACGGTCCATCCAGTTCCACTGCCTCTGAGGACTTGTTTGAAGTTCTGCAGAAAATCTGGGTGAGTGCTGTGAACGAAGCGAGCTCCTGTCTTCTTGCCCCCATGCTGTAACCATGAGACCACCCTCCTACATAAGAGCCTGAAGATATCACAGTATCAGGTGAAAGGCACTTCCATATATTTTAGCCAAAATAGATTTGCAATACTGGAGGATAAGCAGTGAGGTTAATGGTTTGAAGGCTGATGGCTCTGTCAAAGAAATATTTACATCAGGTTGGAACTGGCTTAATACAGTCTTTACTAGCTCCCATTGTGATGATTTATATGTCCTTCCAAGACTTAAAAGAAAGAAATGAGGCTTAGCATTAGCTTTCTAAAGACTACAGTTGTGTTTCTATAAAGGAAGAGTGTAACTGCTGGATAGCTGTCTACGTGTAGGTAATGTTAGCAATGAGGAGTTGTAAGTTGTGCTCATTTTGTGTATACGTATAGAATATATGGTGATAGCAACAAGAGAAAGGAGGCGATAAGAAGCTTCACAAATGAATTGTTTTGGTTGCAAGACTTAAAAAAAACCCACTCTACAATAGAGAGCATGCACAATAAAATAACAAAATAGGATTTGATAAAGCTATTGCCTAGGCCACTGTCCTATAGGCTCCTGAACAAAAACAATCCCTCATAATGTAGAATGATTGTAACTTGGAAATTTTTATAACTCATCAGTATTGCAAAAGACAGTATAGCACAAGATGATCATACTTAGAATCACAGAATTATTTAGTTGGGAAGGGACCTTTGGAGGCAGGGCTAATGTTAGGTCAGATTTAGTGTTCATTCTGAAGTTCCTAAACCAAGAAAAACAGATTATTTTTTTTTTATTTTATCCTTAGGTTATCTGTCTGTGTATCATTTTCTCCATCTAACACTACAATGTTAATGCAGTTAATAATATGTCATGCTAGGTCCTCCTAGCTCACAGATGTAATGGCTGAGAGTGCTAAGAAGAGGAATTGACTTTAATTTTTTGCTTTGCGTGACAAGACAAAGAAGATTCTTCCAAGAACAAGTAGATACTAAGAGAGAGCTGTTTTGGAGCTACAAAGCCTTATAAGGACCTTTTCAAGGAGTCAGACCCATGCAGAACTATCAGTGCCATGAGACTGTAGTACTATGAGTTAGAAAAAGAAAGTGACTGCAGTGTCTTAAAAGAAACAATCTATCTTTACTGCCTTTTAAACCAATTAGGGATCAGACCACCAGCATTTCTACATCCTGCTTTTGCTCATGGTATTCATGGATTCTAAAAATGTTGACACTTCACTTCAACTTTATAAGAAAATTAAAAGAAAAAAATGAATGTGGTATTTTTTAGATGCACAATGTTTTATAAGTACCATTGTAGCTATGATGGTCTAATGGTATAACTGAGGCCAGGCATGTAGCGAGATGTGTTGTCTTTTATTAGACTAACTAAAATAGTTGAAAAAATAGACAAGATTTAGAGCATGCAATCACTCTACTGATAAAAAGAATATAGCATCCTTAATTACATCAATCTAAACTGCGGAAAGAGCTGAACTAAATGGTCACAATTGCTGATCCTCTTGTGTCCAGGCTTACTGGGAGAAAGAGGCACGAAACCTGTCTGTCATATGCATCAATCAAGAGGATGATTCCTGACTCTGAAGAAATTTGGGGGTTGCTGTCCCCAGAGACTGAAGGGGACCTCTTTTCCGAGTGTCATGCATGACAGGCTGCTTTTGACAGGATTTTTATGCCAGCAGTGGGAAGTCAGGAGGCAAACATCTTGCTGGTCAGTACACGTTTGTACGGCACATTGTGTCTGTCTAACACATCTGTTGGCAAAGGATGGCAAACAGGGTCTTCTCACTGCAACCCCACAGCTTACCTCTTTGACTGGTAGGTAGCCCTCTTTAAGTCAATGGGACCAACCTCGAAGTGCAACATTTAGGATGGACTGAAGTCCTTGAAGAACAGAGACCTGAAAGAACAAAATCATTGTCTTTAGAAAGCCTGCAGATGGCATTGCTCAAGCAAGCGTGTTTGAATTCTTCATGACAAGAGAAACGTATCTGAATAAAAACTATCCAAGCAAAAAAACGCTCCTAACAGTTTGCGCCTTTTATTTTCTAGTATATTTTTTCTTGGATTTAGCTGCACTTAGTAACTGCATATAAAGCAAAGCCTTGGGTCCTGAAGTCTAACTTTGTATCCTCTCTCTGTAAAAGTAAATAAATAAATAGGAACACTAACGAAATGTTAGAATTTAGACAAGGGGGCAGAGATTTCATAAATGCTACTAAGGTAGTCTTTTAAAAATAAATATACACTGTTTGGAGACTATACTGTTCCCATTCTAATGTAATTAACAAGTTCACAAGTATTTCACAAGGAATTCTTGTGTGTTAATCCAGCCAGGCAACAGAAACAGTGCTCTCAACTGGCCAGCAACAATGAATGAAAAAGAAGGTAACAGCAAACGCTGGGCATTAGAAATCAGTGCAAAAATACAAAATTTTGCAAAATTACATTCCAACTGTGATCAGCCTGGGAATATGTGGACAAAGAGGGACTAAAATGACAGATAAATTTATAATTTCAAATTTTTCTCATGGATTAATATAGGTCTAATTTTCTGGAAGGCTTAACTTCAGAAAATATGTCATTTTACAGATGATGCAAATATCGATTATGTTATGGCAATAACTTTTGACATTTTTTACTATTTGTATCTTGATAGACTGGCATGTAGGCAGACAACTGCAGAGTATCCAGCTTCAGGATGGGAGATGAGAACAGACACTCTATGGTTCTGCAACCCGTCCCTTAAGGAGCAAAGAGCCATGTCAATATGACAATATATGCTTGCAGTTTTCCATACAATGGATGAGAAAGACTGAACAGCTCTTGGGAAGAGTTTCTTTGGGAACTCTGGCAAGATATTTGTCAGATTTCTTTCATATGCTGGCAAATGTCTTAATTCTCCTTTGGCTTATTGGATAATTCCTCAGCAACGATTTGGCTGGTTAAAAAGTTCTTGAGAACTTTTTTACACATCATACCATCTCCACAAAAAATGGACATCTACATTTGCTCTAGAGTGGTGAAGAAGGCTCAGAAACAACAAACAAAGAATTTTCTCAAAGATTATACTTAGAGAGTTAAGTTTTTTGTCTTTTTTTCAACATTTTTAGGTAGATAATATTAGCAAGATTTTTTTTCTGGTTATCTTTCTGTAAAATATATACACACACATCTGTAGTGTGGATGTTGGTGTGTATTCATATATATATTAATATAATTGTAAAATATGCAAATAGAAATGCAATTATATTACAATAATTATTATGATGTTTAATACTTAGAAATAATATAATAATATTATAATACAATTTATATGAAGATAAGTTACATGGGATCTTTCCTTATACATCTAAAACCCATCAAGAAATTATGGAATTGTGTAAGTTGTATCTACATATGTCTTTATTATATGTCATTGAAATGAGGGCAGTATTTTTAGAGAGGCATCTTACAGAAATGGAGCTTCTAGGATGAGCTATCTGTCTGGTCAGAACCTCCTTCTTCCCTTTATCCCAATAACTCCCAGGCCAGTTTCAATCCAATCCAATATTTCACAGACAACAGGGTTCCTCTTAGTTTTATGAAATACAGAGGATAGAAACTTAAAGCAGCAATGGGACGTGGTCTGCCTCACAGCTTATCAATCGGGATACCACTGCTGAGCATTCAGTCAGCATGCTTGTACTTCAGACCTGCCATTCCCCATTCCTCTCTTGCCCTGCTGGAGGTATCAGATGAGAGTCTCTAGGAACTTGGTAGCTCAATTCCCAGCTGAATAAGCAATAAACCTTTGCAGTATCCCTGTAGTTACCTTTATCATTAAGACCATTCAATCCTAGGTGATTGTCAAAACTTCTCTGGTAAGCCCTCAGCATGATAAATTTCAGGTTACAAACCACTTTCCGAATTCCACTATCAATGCAGGAAAAGCACTGTGCAATATCAGCACTGATGGATACCTACCTGCAGAGAAAGGGATGGCCTCTTTCCTGACTGCTTACGTTCCCATATCCTGTTTAGAGCTGCAGAAACACAGCATACAGCGTTAAATTATATTCAGCATTTAATTTTCCTCTAAGAGAGAAAAAAATGGACAAACAGCCAACATGTCAGACCTGTTGCTATTGGTGATACTTTGAGACCAATTTTGGGTTCCAGAAGCCAGCAGGAGACTCACACTGAGACTGCCAGGGCCTTCAGTTCCTGCTGCAAAATCATTTGCCAACCTCACTTCTTTGCAGCAGGGGCCTGTGGCCTCAGATGAAACTAAACAACCCTGAAAGGGGATGTGGAACAACACAGTGTGCGGTGGAGACAAGCTTTGGTCCTCACTGGTTGCTATATTTTCTATGGCACCCTTTTCCCTGGCTCATTTATGTTAGCTTTACGTGATGTAATATAATGCCAGTGTGTATAAACCACTTCAGGATAAACTGCAACTCTTCAGCATCCTGAACATAAGGACCAGATTTAAACCCCACCCACCCACATGCCTGAAGTTAATGTGGGCCTTTGCATTGCCTGCAACGCAAGTTTTGTCTTCTCTTTGAATTGCAACACACCCTTGCTGACAAAATACAACTGTGAGCTAAGTCATGGTGTTGATCTGGGGGAAAAGAAGAATCTGGAAACACAAATACCTTTTGCAAGCTCAAGAATGATTCCATTGATCTATTAAATTATCCTAGTGTTAGTGCTGATTTGTCTTACTGAGTTTTTGTGTGCATATGGACACGGTACCTTGGCACAGTATTTACTGAGCCCAGGTACATTTTTATCATACACTTAGCTGCTGAAGTGATACATCTGCTAGATGCCATGGAGTCACTGGCAACTTAATGCTGGTGGTGGCCAAAAAAGGGGCTCACAATGTGCTCTCCAAATTCCCCAAACCTTCTCAAGTGTGGAGGAGTCACAGGATTGCGAGGCAAAAGGTAAACTTATATCCAGTGAGGCAAGAGATACGTGTCCAGCCCCAGGGAAAAAGCGTGCACATTCATCCTATATCACATGAGGCTGGGAGGGAACGGTGCCAAACCCTCAAGTTATTCTGCAGTACATCAGGAAGATTACTCCAATACAAAAAATGTAAACCATGATAAATGGGAGCAGACTTTAGCTATGATAGTCCATATAGCCTTCGATGCATGAATTAGTTATTTGATGGAAGTCTGAACTATTTTCATTGTTGATAGATACATTTGTGTTAATATGGACAGTTTTATAAAAAAGTATAACTTAACTAGATTGCCTTTATTCTCTGATTCAGATTCCCCTAAATGAAACATTTGATTTTGACAGGTCAAAATATTGCATTCTACTTAAAAAAATTCTACTATGTTCAGTTCCAGATGAAAGAAGTAGCTCAGGTCTGAGATGTTTAAAAGATCTGAGTTTTATTCTGTTTACTTATTCTTTGAAGAGACATAAAGCAAAAGAAAACTCAAATACTCTAAGTCAGAAAATCCCCAAAACCTAGCCAAAAGAAATGCATCTGACCACATTTTAGTGAATTAATACATTGTCCAAAGAGCATGTGCTTTCTACGTGCATAGGTCTTTCTTGTGGTGGTTCCAGCTGTGCAATGTAGGACCACCTGGAATAACAATGGAGCCACTAGAATTACTTTTTATGCATATACAGCAGTCAGGATTTGGTCCTATCTACGTACAATGAAACTTTTGCTTTTGAAGATGTTCCCAGCCAGTAACACCTTTGTAGCACAAGTTGCAATTTAAACACTTGAGTTGTGCATCACGTCTGCTTGGCCCAAGCATACTGTAATTGACTAGTTCTCTTGATTAAATCAACTGCATTATGGGGAAACCCTGGAAGACAAAGTCTGTCTTTAACATTCCAGCTAGATGGTAGAATTTTATACGTATTCCTTACCCTAGCTCCAGTAGAAATCAGATTCTTTGAGTTGTGGATAGGTCCCAAGGCCAAAGGGAGCCAAATTTCTGTCTTCCATTACCCAATGGGAAATGGGAAAAAACAAATATATGCTGAGTGGTGCAGTTAGCCAACATCACACATGAACCCTTACCAGTGATTCAACAGAAAGTTTTAGGCGAGAAAATGTATATGGAAAACACTATGATACAAAGCATTTTGCAAGTATTTTACAAGAACATCATCCACTAAATGAGGAAAAGAAACTTGATTGGTAGCTGGCAGCAATATTAAGTGCATCTATTTAAATGTCTATAGACTTCTAAAAGATTTCCAACTCCTTTCCCCCTGTTCTTTTTCTTACACTCCTTAGAGTGACAAAGCCACCTTTTTATAAAAAAGCCCTTAAAATGTCTGTTTCATGCCTTCCAGAGTCAGGGTTTTCTTTTTCTACTTTTTAATATGATTAATAACTCTAACAGGTATTCTCCAAGCCAAACAGCTGGTTTATTGCTCAAGAAACAGCTGTTTCATTGCTAAATATATCCTTTTTTCACCAGCCATCATCTTGCTGAAGCTGTGCTGGTTACTTGCCTTTAAACATTTGCTGATAGTGAAAAAGTCCTGGTACTTAATCATAGCTGGTGCTACAAAAGCCGGAGCTACTTTGAAAAAATAATACACAGAGAAAAACATTGGCAGAAAGCTTTTTTCTTTGAGAGCGGGGAGATATTTTTTTTTGTTTCAATGCCACACATTAGGTTGCAACCAGATGTTCACATTATAGATCCTGCCTGGATTAAAAAAAAACCAACAAACCCCCCCCTTTTCATTCAAAAATGTCAATATCATTTAACAGCAAATGTAATATAATTACGGTATTCAATAAACATTTAACAAGACACAGGCATTTTCTGCAGGAAAATATTACCAGAGTGAGCCTTTTAGCAGTTTAGCAGTTAAATTAGTAATTTCTTTTATAACATCTGGTGAGCAGTCTCTAATTTCTAAAGTTTTGGAACAAAAAGACACTGGGCAGATTTTGAGTTATGAATAATTTGCCAGTTGTTTACCTTTATGCCAATCTAATGCTCCCCTGCATAGATGCAATCGAATACATTACAAATGTGTTTTCCATAAAAATACCTAAAACGCGGGAGAGGGAAGGTAGAGAATGAGTTCAACCAACTCTGGCCCTTCACAGGCATTGCCATGCCTGTCACCGTCCCCCTCACCTCTCTTGACACCTGATGGAGGCTCAGCACCCCCCCTCTGAACTCCCAAAATTCAAGAGTGCCTCCGTGCAGTGACTCCAACCAAAGCAACTGACCTTAGCAGGAATCTTTCCATAAACTGTGTGGATTTGGGATCAAGTCCAACGAGAAGCCCTCATGGCAAGAAGAGTCTCTCTGGAAGTCGGGGAGCAGAGGGGGACCACCTGGGTAGAGGAGGAGGAGGACAGCTCCAGCCACCTGCTAACATGCCTCTGGTCAGCATGGGGACACGAACCTTGGGGTGGGGAGGCTCTTTCCTCTTTGGGAGAGGTTGCCAAAACACTAACCCCTTTCCTGTGCTGAGAGCTTTTCCAGGCTATGGTTGCTCCCTAATATCCCAATGCTTCTTGCTCTGTGTAACCCCACTGTAACCCCATGTGTTGGGTGAAGACCTCCAATAAGTAACTGATGTACAAACAGAGCTCCACAAACCACATCTTGGCAACGGTACGATAAATCTTTCTATACCTTGTTGATTTACAGAACACAGTTAATTTATTGCCCCTTATCTTGAATGAGTGATAATATTAAATTTAATAACATTTACGGTTCGTCATCATGTCATCCATCAGCACAAAAAAGATAGAAGGTTTTTGTATCTTTTAGATGAAAGGTTTAATTGTTAGCCTGTTTCTAAATAACATCACAATGTTTATTCTTTAATTCCCAAAATTAAACCTGCAAGATTTTTTGACGTATTCCTAGCAGCAGATGCTTCATACATGCTCATAAAACTTCTGCGATTTTTTTTTCTCTGAACTGACCAAAAAAAATGGGCTTTCAAAATGTTCCCCCTGGTTTTTAAAGTATCAATGTTGAAAGACATTTTTAATACCTAGTAAGGAACACTTTTTTAAAAAATCATCATGGGCTCACTGCAGAGAAGAAGATCTCTTCCTGCAGATGCTTTTGTTGCACACTATGGCAAAGCAGGGCTGGACTCATCCACCATGTGCTCACCATTCAATGAAATGGTCTGAGACCGGTGCGAGTACAGGCCAGAAAGTTATCATCTGGTATAAGGCACAAAAGTGAATTTTTAACCCATCAGATCCTTCCCTTTCTCTGGTTGCTTNAAAGTTCAGAGGAGGCACAAATCAGCCACACAGATATTTGGGGGGGGGGGGGGGCGGGGAGGAGCTGTGCCTTGCTAGATCAGCTCGCGCGCTTCCAGTTCCCCTGCAGCCCATGCAAACATAAACAGTCCTAAAAAAAGAGAGAGAAAAGAAGAAACAGAAGCTCAAGCTAAACTTTGTTTTGCCTTCAATAACCTCACTTCCACATGTGGGAAATGAGTAAACTGGATAATTTCTCTGTAGCCTGCAACTCCAATACCGGTCATACAGCAGATGGGAGACATTTTAATGGAGGAGGTATTTGGGGAGGGGGGTGTATTTTATGTGCAGGTTTAGGTTGTTGGGGTTTTTTTCATTATTTGGCATTTCTCTGCTGCTTCTTAAAGCAGAGTGTATCTGGGATGTGACGCTCTGTGGTAAGTGCTCCATCCAGCTGCAATATAAACAGAGCTTTTCGCTTCACATTCTAAAGCTGTAACATTAAGGAGAATAATGGACGATGCCTTTTGATATCTTTGTGTAAACGAAGAATTTTATTACAGTGAATTACCATGTTAATTTATGAAAAGTAAACAAAACCAAGTGCAAAACTGATTCAATGTATAACCTAACTTTCCTGGTGCCTAATGAGGTGACAGTGATGGAATCAAAACAAATATCTTTACGTTTCATAAATGTGGGGAAAAATACTTCTGTGTTTAATCACTGCCTGAGTCACTGACAATGCTGGCACACCAACACCACAGGTTTTAAAGTAAATAGAAGTCACTTTGTCTAGAAGCCGAGGATACAGACAAACTCACTGTGGACCACCATGGGTTGTAGGATGACAAGGATGCATGGAAACAGCAGATAATGCTCAGAAATAAGTGTTCAGACCAGTCTACACTTAGGTAATATGCCTTCCCCCTGTCATTATTCCTCCATTCATCTATAAACTATTGCAGAAACAAAACTGTGCAAAACACTTCACACTGAGTGCCTCCCTTGGGCTAAAAATTGCCTTTGGCTTCCAAGGAGATATTTCTGGAAGACGACATTGAAACCTGGGCCCGTAGATGACAAAGTGCTATCACTGCCCCTAAGATATCATCGCATTGGCAAATTTCTGCCTGTGATGGTATGAACTAGAGACAGGTTCCTGATACGTAGGTCCTCCAGAAAATTATGCAACTGCAAGAAAACTTCTAACCCAGGGTGAGTCTTTATAGGAAAGTAGCCCAGACCTCTCTGGGACAATTTGGATGGATCTGTTGCTCTTTACATGTATTCTCTCAGGCACTCAAGAGGTGCACGCGTGTTGCTGTTTACACAGAGTTGGGGTTTGAGTATCTGCAATAGTGTAATTGACAGGTTATGCCGGTGTATCCCCTCCTAAGAGAGCCAAAGGAGGAGACTGCATCACAGCTGCACTCTGGAGAGCAGTTCTGCACACAGGCAGGAGCTGGCAAACTCACCCCTCCAAAACCAGCTCCAGTCCAAGTCACACTGATGAACAGTCACGCAATAGGAAAAGCAATGCCATACCAACTGGCAAACTAAAGTTGGCTACATTTATTGTGGATCTAAGAGACATAACATGAAATTGGTTTAGGTTTTGTGTCTATGGATGGGACCTTTATGTTCTTAAAAGCTGGGTAGAGAGTGGCCATTTTTGTCCTCTTCCTTTTCTGACCTCTTCCTGAGAAAAAGGAGAGAAGGCATAGCCTCCTCCCTTATAAATTCTCTCTTTTTTCCTCTCATATTTCACAATAGAAAAATTTGCAGTGAAAGTAAATTTTTTTATGATACGGAAACGTAACAGAGAAACTTAGGAATCCCTGGCAGAGTTGGTTATGGCAATTCCAATAGCCCTCTACACTGCCAAAGATAAGTAACGCACCAAAAAATGTCAGTTGGCAGTTGGCAGCAATGACGAAAACAAAGCTGGGAAAGAGTCCACTTGTCACTGTCCATACGTTTCTTAAGCTGATTAGGAATCCAGAGTGTTGGCTAGATGCTAACGAACAGCCAGGCCCTTGGACTCAGGCTCTTCTGGTTCTGCCAAGACATAATCACTCTAACATCCTGGAGAGCCTAAACCTGCCTCCTTTTTAATAAGCTCCCATTTAGGAAACCATTTATAGATAAAGGAAAAAATATTATGTTCACTTTATATTCCTGAAGAAGGAGAAAGCAAAGTAAATTAAGTTCAATTTGCATGGACTTTTGAACGTGCACAGATTTGGATATAAGCTATAGAACAGACACAGAATGTTGTAGCCTTTATAGTCAATATTTTATTAAATTTTTCCTTGTAAATTTTGCTGTGTCTTTATTGCATTCATTCAATAATAGGAGAGCTTTCCCGTAGCTAATTCTATGCCTTGAAATTTTCCTTATTGTTAACCTGTGACTGCAGTCTAATGGATAGAGTGTCTGCCATACAATACAATAAGAATAAGATTCAGGTATCAAGGTGACTGTATTTTTTATTAAAGTACCTTTTTATATGCTCAGTTTCAAACTGATGACTGCATTTGCAACACCTAATTGCCACCAGTATCCACAAATACTTTGCATTTAATGAAAATATCAAACCAAGTCCCCCATTTCAGTTGAAGCAGCAGGTTGTATTACACAGTATAAAATCTCATTTTATGAAATTTCATAGAAATACAGAACTAACTTTGCACTCTCCATTCTTGCTTGAACTTTATAGTCTTTATATTGCAGGGCTTTATTAATTTTTTTCATTGTAAGTCTCAAAATATTTCTGTTGCATCAGGGATCTAGGCAGTCCCATTGTGGCTAATTTAACACCTGTAAATTGCCATGGCTACCAACCAAACAGTTTCCAGCTTTATAAGGTAAGTATCTATTTCATGTTTTAAAATAGTGGTGGATTCAGTTCCAGTGGTTGTATCTTTTATTAAAAATTCTATTAACTTTATTCATCAACACCATCAGGGATCACTAGGAGCACACAAATTCTCACAGCTTTTAAGGCCAGGAGGGAATCACCTCAGTCAGCCAAGGCTGACCTTCTTCTCACTGTACCTCATAGATCCTCACCTAATAATGTCTGAAATTGATTTTTTTTTTTAAAGATCCAAAATACTTTTTCTGCTTACAGGAGTGAACAAGAAAAATGCTATTTGGAGACTTGGTTCAAACGAGGAGCAGAGAGAACCATGTCACCCTTGGTTCTCCCCTTGATTCTACTTCCTGCAGAGCACAGTTTCATCAGACCCGATTTTTGGTAAAACCTAACAAGGATCTGCAGGTCATCTTACTTTTGTGCAGCCACATCCTACTCAACTATACTGCTAATGTAGCTTTAGACTTGCTTAAGATAAAGAGCCCTGTCTGCATCAGGTATGAAATGGCATGGTGTTTACAGCCTAATATAAGGCATAACTCATGGGTTTTAGCTTACCTTATAAAGAAAAATCAAATCACAGCAATACAGTTCATAGCAATATGAATCAAAGATTATAACTCTTCAAACTTAAAGGACTGGCAGATGCCATAAACCCAGAATTTTTAGTGCCCAAAGATATCCTTTATATCTGTGCAATGTGAGTGTGATGTCTGAGATAAAAGCCTAACCACTTAATTGGGGACCAACCACCACCATCAGGTGGGAGGCCGGGCAGAGGTGAACCTAAAGAGTCTGCTTCATCCTCATTCAGTACAAATTATACCCCAAGAAAACAATGAAGCCTCATAACTTACAGGAACTGAGACCCTGCCTCCATCTCTTAAGCAAACAATAAAAAGAAAAAAAAAAAAAAGATCCAGCTGCCAATAAATAAGCACTTCCAATTTAGTCATTTAAGTTGTTTGGGACCAAATTCTAGGTTACATCTAGCTAGCACTGATTATTGAGTTCGTTACTGCAGAGGCACTTGGTGTCGAGAGAACTGCTGAAAAGGCACGAAGAATGACTGAAAGGGCAGAACTGCATCAAAAAATGCAAACCTCCGCTTAGTGTTTTGATTTCCTTTCTTGGACAGTTTTAGCTCTCTGTGGGTACATATACAAAGTCCTACTTTTCCTCCTCTTAAAGCCTGGTAGACTCACCTTACAGCCAGCTACACGACTGTAACGGGCAGTGGTACGTGCTGGGTGGATACTAAGCATCCCAGAGCACCTTAGCCAGGGAACGGGACAGCACGCAAGACATGGGTAGCACCCCATACAGGAACACTTTTGGCTTTCCAGTGACATCAGCAAGTGTGGAAACTTGACTTGGGCTTCCATGGGCTGAGAAAGCATGGTTCTGGATCATCGTCATGTGCTCATCACTGCTTTCCTCTAATTGCTTCTCTGTCAGAGAGGCAACAGTGGCAGCGTGAAAACTCAGCACAGAAATCGGGTAACTTTGGTGCTGCAGTTCTAATACAATTAGAAGTTTCACATGAAAAATGCAGAGATTTGCAAATGGCCCTCGAGGAGAAGGTTGTAACATAGCCAGATACGTTCACTTCACCCTCCCGATTTAGTGGGAATTGGTCAGAAAGGTCTCATGAAAAATATACAACACTTTCTGGCTGAAAAAAAATAAAAAAAGAGCTTGGAATACATTGAAAGGAGAAATAAGAATGTGGGAATCCAACTGCACTGAGCTCTTTGATCATGAATCCAGTAGGAATGCTACTTATCTTTATACTTGTGACAAGATTGTGGGATTTCCTTTTCAGCAAGTTCCTTCAAAAGTAGAGAGAGATTTCAGCATAACAAATTTGGTACTGCTAATTCAGATGAGAAGACTTCCTTGTACATTCTGTATGTATCCTGGCAATCCTGAATGGAAATGAAAAAGAAGACCAGGGAGATGCTTTTCAGAGGACATGAAACATGCTGCTGTTGTGCTCACTGACATAAATCCACTGTTACTCCACTGGCTTCAGTTAAATTCTATATATTTTCTCTATTAAAACCAAAACTAAACAACAGACCTATTTCTCCTTTCATTTATACATACATCATGTAAGTTATACCGCAAATCCACCAAAGCTGGTGTATGCAAGACGAAAACCAAGCGTTATACACTTAAGATGCGTTCAGATCCTGGGTACCAAAGCAGGACAGGATCTGCAAGCACTTGTGTAATATCAGCACTATGTAAGTAAAAAAGAGTCAGAACCAGATCCTTTCTTTAGGATTGCTCAGAATACTTCTATAGAACAAATCTTAGTATTAAGGTGTATTTCACTTCTTTCTGCATTTCATCTCTTCCTTTTCATTTCATTTCCCTTGCTCTAACTGTCGCTCTGCCTCTTTTTTTCTGGGCTTTCTTCTCTTTGTCTGTCTGATTCAAGTAATTTGGACCTTTCAAAAATCAGTTTCTTTCTCTTGAAAAATTGCCACTGACAGTTTCCTTTTCATAAAAAAAAAAAACAAAATCAATACCTGTTGAAAACCTGCAAAGCTTTTGTCTTGGAGAGTCACAAAGGTTAGGTGTGCTGCAAAAGCAACGAATATTTGCTTTTACTACGTTTTCGGGGAAAACCTGAAAGAAGGTGATGATCGAGTTTGCGCAAGAGGAATTCTCAAGAGCAGGCATGTATTACATTGCTGCCTTCTACGCAACACGGTTTGGAGGCACTGATTTCTTTTCAATTGTTTTTTTCTTTGCGTGCATTTTACAGAAAACTTTTTCAAAGGTCTTGCTTTGAAAGCATTTAAAAAGAAAACTTCCTCCACCCAGGACAACAGAAAGCCGCCTAGCTCCTGGGCGGCGGGCAGTCCGGGAGGCTGCATCCCAGCCCGGGGATGCCGCCAGGG
>JAHREE010000131.1:2508210-2607453 GCA_033628505.1 Tringa tobata | reverse complement strand
GTCCTTTTTTAATTCCCTGCCGCAATTACACAGCAATTAATGAGCCGAGCGTACCCGCTCGCAAGAGTTTCTGGTTTGCGCTCTGCGTGATCGCAAGCTGCTCCAGAAAGCGCTGCGGGTTTCGCTTTTTAAGCTTCAAACTCCCGCGGGAAGATGTATTTCAGGCTGTTTCTTTGGGCTGAGAGGGGACCGGAGCAGCCCCGCCAGCCAGAAAAGTTGTCGTGTGGGGACAGCGTCTCCATGCCCCCAAATTTATGCAGAAATTATGGATATAGTGGTGCCAGGCGACCGATTTCGAGCTTCTTTTAATTCAGCTCGCATATATATCTCGCTTTGTTTCAGATCAAATGCTTCACTGAACTAAAACTCAAACAGAAACCCAGCTAGCCAAACAGCCCGAGATCACAGCCCTACAATAACAACCCGGGACGCTCACACAATAGAAAAGAAAAGCTTCTGCAGCAGCAAGGAAACAGACTTCAGCCTCAAGCTTCCAGGGGGGTTAAAACAACAGTGAGTTAAACGTGCAACTTTGCATAATCTGAAAATATCTCGGTCTTATATTTCCCTGAGCGAGGAGTTGCAGAATCAGAATAGAGAAATTGTGTATTGTAACCCAACCTGAGTTACAAACCGTGGCTTTCTTTGCATGTGGAGACAAGATTTTTCCAACACTAATTCATGGAGAGGATCTGAAATATTGGGAAGAATGCTTATGCAGACACACTAAAACCCAGGAAAGTCCCTGAGACTGAAAAAAAGTAAACCTGCATGTGTTTAAACACTTTCCTGAATCAGGGCCAGAGTTTGTGGTAATAATTAGAGCACTTTAATAATTGGGATATTTTAATTAATATTAAGCTGCCTTTCTTTTTCATGTTAAGAAAAAATATGCTTATAAACATACCCCCACGTATCTTTTTATGCCTTCCATAATTTTTTTTTTTACAGGAGAGTTTTTTTTTCTCCTAACAATGTTTTAATCAGAAGAACAAGTACAATCATACAGTTAATAGTTATGATAGTCTAGGAAATTAAAAAAATAAATCAAACGCAACAACAAAAAAATATTTTTCTAATTTTCTGACCAGCTCTAGAATTGCTTGCACTTGGAAAAAACAATTTATTTGCACGTTTTACCATAATTTAGAACATTTATATATTCCCTCCTGCTGTGATACAATCTGTTCCTGTTATTAAATACAACAGCACTTTAAATATAATAAGATATTTGCAATATAATGAATGTTTACGTGTTCAACGTTTTTTCCTGCTCTCAGCTACAACTGCTTACTCGGAATATAACACTGCTCACTATACAGCTTGTTTGTGCAGGATGAAGCAATATCCTATCTACCTAAAACACAGTTATAGTTTTATTCTGTCTCAACTAGAAAAGCAGTCATATGATTGTTGTAGAACTATTTACTCCAATGTTGGAGATAACAAAGATGATGTCCAGATTATGAAGTTTTGCTTTGTTTGTGAGTACTCATAAAACAGGTGTAATTCAGAAACATTTTTGCCTCTTCCCTCACAACCCCTGATGGTTGTGATTTAAGCTTGAGTCAGCCCATGCTATATCCAGAATTTCTCAATGTACAGAAGACTGGAGAAAATTCACAGTCATAATTCCATCAATGTAGCAATTGCCAACATAAAAATAGGGTTAATTGGATCAGGCACTGACCTGCTGAAATTGGGCATAAATTCAAAGCTAACGACACTAAGTAGATTAAGGAGTGGGGCGACATGGCTTGTAAAAGTTACGTCCAGCTTACTGTAGTATTTGCAAATCCAAACTTCCTCATCAGCCATTGCCCATTTGATGTGTCTGTATATGTACACGTGTGGATGTTTATGTACTACCTAGCTATAAAAGTAAAGGCACTGAACACCTTCTTCCAAATTTCCAGAAAAACATCCTGACCTTTAGGTTGCTTGACCCCTGCAGAAAATACGAGCATCTCGAGCAGGCAAAACTTTGAAACACTGCTTCATTTCTCTAATATCCTTGGACCACTGCTATAAATCTTTGATTGCTAGGACCTATGGTGAGGAACCAAGTTCTAGGTTATATTTTCCTAGAAGAGGTTAAGCCAGTTAGTGGAGTTGTGCTGATTAATACTAGCATGTGGGTTGGCCTAAATATGTTCCCAATCAGACTGGTATTTTTTTTTTATACAGCCATAGCCTTTTCCAAAGGCAAGCGACACGACCAGAATATATTTAGAAGGATTTGTTCCATGGGAAGTTTCAAAACTTTATTGGGAATCATTGTTTGCATAAGAAATTGCTCAAAATTGGGGAACTTTTCAAATAAAATTAAGCAGACTTTGTAATTTGGAGGACTGGAGGCAGACTAGAAACTTGTGTCAGAGCAAGATTTCAACAAGGCTGCTGTGCATAGGGCTTGTAGCAGGGTTCAGAGGTGGCTGAATGGTTGAAGAAGAAAGTTTGTTTTTCTTATTTTAACTGCTTGGTCACAGCAGTGCTGCAAGGGTAGAGCACGTCCTAGCTGCTGCCTGCCATGTGCCTCTATTTCCAAACACAGTACAAGACACGTCAGTCATTATTGGCAAAAATGATGAGATTTTTGTTCTACTGGAGAACTTGGTTGGCTCTTCTCCACACTGCTCTGCTTCCAGCTCGCTTGCACCTTCCCTCTCAGACCTCAGTTCCCTTAACCCTTTCTTCCACACCCAGCACTGCTCCTGTCCCTTGCAATGCTCCCTTCCCGTCACAGCTCATTTCAAACAGGAGGTGGTGGGGAAAGAGAAGCTGCAAATGCACCTCTGAAGCTTTCAAAGACAAAAATCCAATCAAAATCTGAAGTGGAAAATTTCAGCCAATTCTACTCTCTTTTTTTTTTGCTCAAGGCAACAGCACAGGCAACCCAGAGCCTTCAGGAGGCCAGAAAAGAAGTGCACAGTCAGCTAATAGCAATGCACACACACACCACACACAAATATAAATACATATGTGTGTGCGTGTGTACTTTAAAAAAATGATGCTAGTTTACTTCCTTCCCTTCCACTGCCGCTGTCAGTGCTCCCAGCTGCATTCCTAAGACAAGCTGTGTTTCAAAGTGACCTCTGCTTCCCAGCATCCCAACGAAGGGACCCTCCCTTTGTGGCTGCCCAGGGCTGGGTTAAGGAGCTGTGCCTTTACCCAGGCAATCTGGACTTTAGGTGGTGCTAGTGTTTGAAGAGCCCATCGGCAGGGCTGAGATGTGAGACCCCACCAAAAAGGACACTAAACCATGTATGTACCTAGTGACTGCTGGCGTGGTTTGTTTTTTTTTGCATTACAACTGCTGCTCAACGAGGGGTCTGTACTTCAGCAGAGAACTAGAAAATGATCAAGGGCTAAACTATGAGGATCAAAGGCAAACAGCATCCATGGGAGCATGGCTGCTCAGACAGACCAGGAATAGCAAAGCTGTGCTGCTACTGGAGCATGAAGCAGCTCCAAGGGACTTAACAGCTGTCAGTGCAACAGGCGGGGAGGTTCTGCCAGGCAGCCAGATGTTGTTGTTGGGGAAACATATCCAATACAGCTCAGCATCTGGAACCCATGATTACCACCAAAATGGAGGAAAGCACTCAGATACAGTGGACAAAAGGCTTTCGGGGCTGTACCCCACCCTTCTTTTCAATTAATTGAGAAACGTTCTGGAAAAGCTGGGGTGCTAGAAAGGGCAAGTCTTAAAACACAGCTGAAGACTAACTAAGCATGTTATTTATATATTTACAAAAACATGTGTCTCTTATTAAGGTTTTTTATTCTTATTTCTTATGAGACCATTGTTTGAGAGCTGGGAAATATATACTGAAATTAAACCACTCACTAATATTTATACTGTAGTTATAGTATGATGTATACATGTGTGTGGGAGTTTTCCTATAGGTGATAAGTCTGTGCCTGAACCTGCTCCGAGTTAAATCCAGGCAAAACTCCCATTAACATTAATAGGAGGAGAACCTGACCTGGTGAGGGTCAGTAAGACTTCCCCTGAGCTCAGCAGGCCCTGAATCAAGTACAAAGGATGACTGGGCTCATGGAAGCTAATTCAAATCCACTTTGCCTGAATATGGTGATAAATCATTTGCTATCCTAAGCCAGCTTCAAGGAAACTTGTATCCTGTCGTGCTCATTTGCTCCTGGCTGAAACCAGAGGCACTGTGTGGGCACATTAGGAATGGAGTTTGCTAGATTTCTTTTTACCTGGTTTCTGTTTTACACATTAAAGACAGAAGGTTTCAGAAATGCTGGCTCTTTTGTGCTGATTTTTGGGGAAAGATCTGATTTTTGAAAGCATTCTGCATTTGCTGTTCCTCTTGAATCTTCCTGCAAGGACTGCTCAGCAGCTCTAAAAGGCTCTCAGGCTCAAACTCAACAGACAAAGTAGAAGGCACCTACATGCTCATCTTACAAAAGAAAAAAAAGAAAACTACACAGGAAAAAACAACCTGATTCAACAAAGTCTATAACCACACCTAAAATCTTTATAACCCTTCTCTGTTCACCCAAGTGCTTCGGCACATGCTGAAGTGCTTTGCTGGGAATTGGATGTGTCTAATGTTAAGTATCTCACAGTGCTTCTGTGGTGGATGCTGAAGCTGAGGTCCCAGAAGTTGGATCCCACCTTTCCAAGGTGGGCATGGTATCATGCCTAGCTTCCCAGCCTTAATCCCCGAATGACATTGCAGAGACCACTGAACTAGCAAAAGGAATCACAGGTTTTGCACCCTGAATTTATAAGGAACCATATGAACCCAGACAAACTTAAGCCATGCCAAAATGCCCTCTTCTCCGAATTGCGCTTTGACTAGCTATCTGCAACCCTGCCAAATAGATGAAAAGCGCTATTAACAGCGACAGGAGTGAATTCTGCTGTGCTGGCATTTCTGATGGTTTTGTACGAGTGGGACACAGCGCGCCACAGTCCACATCAGCAGCGAAAAAGCACAACTTTGCTGGGAAAAAAAATGGGAGGGGCAGGAGAAAAGAGCCTCTGCCCTACTCCGGTGGAGCCAGCCAGAGCAAAGTTCACACCGTACGATGCAGTTGCCTGCCCAGCCCCTGCTGCGATGGGAAAGCAGAGCTTGCAAGTGCCACCATGGGTTCTGGGAGGTGTTCTAGGATACAACATCAGTGTTGCATGAAGAGATGCCTTTAATCTTAAAGTTAGACTAGAAACTACCATATAGGATGCATAGTTCATCTCTACATCCCTGGACATGTTGATCTTCAATGTATGCTCCTTTGCCACTACAACTAGTGAAGCGTATGCTCTAATCAGAATTATAAATAATAATCATTAAAAAAACCCCAAGAATATGTTCCATTCATTATTTTAATGTTTTTCTTAAACTGGCACATTGTAAATGTTCTGTCTTATATCTTACGTAAGCTAGCAGCATGCTTTATGTGGCTATTCTTCTAGATCTCATGATTACATTTCCAGGCTCTCCAAAATTATTCTTCTGACTCATATTAGTTCGAAGGAAAGCTTGAGTGGCAAGAAAAAGGAATTTAAAATAATGCCCTTCAGAGACATTAAAATATTTTAGAATTATTAAAAGAGCAGCGAGTTTTTTCAAATTGTGCCTCTAGACCTTGATACATTTTGGCCCCTCAGGTGGTTTGTACACAATGTTTATTAAAGTTTCAAATTATTAGAACCTGAATTGAGAGCAACTTTAAAGTATGGTGTGTAATAGGGCCTATAAAGTCGGTTAGACTTTTTTTTTTAACCCAAAAATGTTTTGGCCTCCATAATCTGTGCTTGGAAAACCTTTTGGGCAAGATGCAATTGGCTCACTCCATAGCCATGTGTCGTATAAGCAGACATCACACTTACAAGCCAGCCATGTATAACCAAAACTCATAATAGCCTTCAGCTTTCAAAACACTAACCTTGACCCAGGGAGCGAAAGGAGCCGCCCTGCTTGCATGGAGGGAGTCTAACATAAACACTCAGGAATAGCTTTGATACTTTCCAGTTTATGGACACTGACAGCATAGATGAAAAAAAAGCTCTGAACCCTTATTCACGATGGAGGCTGAATTTTGGGATTTTTATTGATGAGGGTAGAAGGATATATATATATACTTTTGCTTTGCTCTTTGGGAAAGGAGAATCAACACTGAAGTCTGATTCTGTTAAATGGAGGAATAGTACTCCTGCTATTCAGGAGTGACATTCACACTATAACCTCATGGTATTTGAATTCCAACACAGGCTTATTTTTCAGCCCACACTTATTCAGAGGAAACTCTGAATATACCTATTATCAACGGAGCAGCTGGCCTTGGTGGCCACCTATGCCCTCCATTGACTGTAGATACGTTTGACGACAACACTATTTTCAAATACCTGCAAGGTGTCCAAATAGAGAACAGGGACTTACAGGCACCAGGATGAATGCATGAGGGAGTGGACGATAACAAACTTTAAAACTGGGCAATGCTTTCAGGAAAAGCGTTGTTCACATGGGCAGTAGCCATTGTTTCAGAGCTTCTGGTTAAAAACCAACAGAAGCAAAGCCATGGAGCCAATACAGCACTGTATTTTGAAGTATCACAGAACATCCCACAAAATAAGCAGCCCTTAGACTGCCGACAGGCAACTCAACAGAGTATGACAGCCAGTTCTGACCAAAAGCAGAAAGGTTAAACCTGTTACAGAAAACAGCTACTGCTTTAAGATCATTTAATCAGGAACCCTCTCTGTTGACCCAATTCAGCTTCCACTGAACCTGATGGGAGCCTTTGGTGGACTTCAGAGTCACCAGAGTAAAGCTAAACATAATTTCACCCTCTGAAAACCCTGTTCATTGTGACTGCATTTCCCAAAAAAAAATTTGCTCTTTATGCCGAGGCATCTGCACAAAGCTTAGGGAATCCAATACTGGACAAGCTGAAACACATTTATTTTATTTATATTACTTCTACTACATAACATCTGGGCTTAATGTAAAAGTACATCATAGCAGACTACAACACTGCAATCACACAATGGCCCCTAATCTAACCTAGCACCTTCCCTACACATAAATAAATTTGCCATTTACAAAAAGGCCAGGTTAGAGAAATGTGTGCAAATGTCCTGCATTGCATTTGTCAAGCTGAAACTTTTCCAGGCTTTGAAAACTTGTGGGCAGAAGGCAACAGGCTGATCAGCCACAGTGCTTTCCTGAAAAACTCCAACCCTAGGATTTCACTGCCCAATTTTTGTAGGAATTGTAGTAACTTGTGGTAGAAGTAGAGAGTTTAAGACATTGCAATGAGTAATTGCACTGTTAAAATATTTATGTGTGCCTTGAAATGAAGCTACAAAGCAAAGAACCTTTGCATTACCGATTGCAAAGAGCCTTAATGCTCTTTCTTTTCTCTTCTTTTTTCAACATATCACCTTTATGACATTTAGTATTGACCAGATCAAGAAGTAAATTGACAAAGAACACACCTACTGTGCCAGACAACACGGTAAGTTCTTTTGAAACAAGTACAAGCTGTTTCTACCTACTCTTCTTTATTGATCACATATGAAAGGAAAAAAACAAAATGAGACGTAGTTTGCCATTTCACTTCTTATGTAAAAATTGCTGTCTCCAAGATATTTGGGAGACACATTAATTTTCCTGCACATTGTGTCTGACAGAAAGATAAAATCTGATTCATATATTCCACAGATGTTAAATTGTGATTGCTAATATTGTTTATTGTAAAATTACAGACTGCTTTTAATCCTTGATGTGATTTAGCAATCTTGAACTAAGCATGTCCCTTTATTTGACAGACATGAGCATTGAGCTGATATGGATTAAAAAAAATAATCTTCTGTTGTGCTTTTTGAACTGATGTGTCTATTTTTTTTAAACCATAGTTAATAGAAATAACAGATAAACAAATATAAGTAACAAAAACATAACTGAAAATTTACGCACTGATTCAGGTCAAGCAGGTTTGTCTCAGAGGTAACTGTATTCCCATGATTTCAAGTGGATTTCAAGACTGAATTCTGTGGAATTGGGATTTTTGGCGATAAGACCCAGATTTTCACTTACTTTTATTCCCTTATAAATTGCTACAATTGATTAAAGTATATTTCAAGTTTCCCAAATATTTCCATTAAAGGTTCTTTGTAAAAGAAAGTTCTTTATGGCAATGCCAGACCTCAAACTATACCCTGAATCAACTGGATTAGGCAGCTTTTTAACATTTCTTTGGGCCCAGGTCTACAAAGTCTTCACCATTTATCCACAACTCACTCTGAGGCTTCATTAACCATATGTTGGGGGGACCGAAAGATTGAACAGTCAAACCTATATTTCTGGTATAGCAGTGGGGTGGAAGGCAAGGTTTAAACCCCAAATGGTGAAAACACGTTTCAGGAAGCTACAGGGCTATTTTGGGCAAAAGGATGAGGAAATTCCATAACACGAGCCTATTTTACAAAATCCCATTGGGTCATGCAATCCTTTTGGCTTCTAATAACAAACCCACAGAAAAGAATCTCAATTACCTTCAGATGCACACGAGTAACTCATTGGTTCCAAAAAGCACCGAGCCTGTGCATGTGCTTTTGAGGGCAGGATTTATGAATATACTACCAGACTAAGACACTGGCAGATTTATGTGCTGGATGCAATTCTGCCTTTTGGTAGAAGGTGAAGATGAACGTCTACTGCCTTGAATGCAGCAGCTATTTTGTAAGCACAGGAATAACTTTCCTGAAGATGCGTTCTGAATAGGAGGAAACCTCAGCTCCACAACACCCCTGGTTTTCTATTATGAGACACGCATTCATTGCAACCTATAAATCAGTGGCATGACAGCTATGCTTTGCCTGAATGATGAAAGAAGATTGATATTTCTAAATTACATGTTAATACAGTGAAATTGCTACAGGCCTTTTTGAGGTTTTAATATATTTCTGAGCTGAGATCTTAAAGACACCCTGGTAATGCCAGAGGAAAAAAAAAAAAAAAAAGGGGGGAAAAGATAGAGAAACTCAAAAATGCTTTGAATATTTTATCATTCCAGATCAGGACACATTACATTTGACTCTTTGTTATTACTTAAATGTTTGCAAAATATTAATAAAATAATTAATATTCAATAAAATATTGCACGAACTCAATAATGAAACTCTGACACAAATTACTCTGCATGGTTGGAAAGAAAGGGAGGTTAATTGTTGTTTTATACTTACTCTGCAGAAATCTGGGGGGAAATGAAGCAAAGGTGTGCTGGCCTGACAGAGGGATTTTAAAAAATCTAAAGAAATCAGATATAAAAAAGGAAGAGTAGCAATTACGCACTAAAACTTTAAAGTGGGAAGAGGATATTTGTGCTGGATTCTAAGGCTATGACAGGACTGCTAAATAAAACAGGCACTGGGAGTATTCCTGGCCTGGAGGCCCAGGGGCCCGGTCTGGCTATATCCACAGTACTTGGCCTTTGTCCTTCCCACCATCCCACCTTTGCTTTGCACAATGGTGGCCCTAAGACATAGCTACAATTTTGCAGTGTTTTTTTTTCAGTTCAGTATGCCTGAAAATGGTATTTCCATCGTATGGGTCTGATGCACGTGTTGCATGAGGACAGAGATGTTGGGAATTGCAAAGCCTACTGGACCTCAGAGATCTGTCTTTGTGAGAGGGATCTAAACTTGGTTTGGTCTTACCTATATTCCCTACTGGGGCATCTGCTCTACGCTTTCCCTGTGCCAGGCCTGGGCATTGCCTTAGAGACCACCACTCAGCAAAGGCCAAAATGGCCAGGGAACATAATCAAAATTAAGCAGCACAGATGTTCAACACTCGGTGCTCAAACACACTCCATGGCCTAATTTTATTTACCAATAGAGATGCAGCCCAAACAATTAACGGAGCTTTATCACACCACAAGAACTACTGTTCAAAAACCTGTTTATAGTATGCAAACTTGGCTTTTTCTACAATGTTGTTACTGTTGTAGCTCACCTTCAAGGAAGACACGACCAGTTGTGCGTGAAGGAGGCCACGTGCTCCAGAGTGAGGGGAAGGAAAGGGGACACCACGTTTCTGCCGTTGCTCCTGTCCTGCTTTGTGACTACCTGACTGACACAGCTTCTGCTGCAAGTTCTCCGCCTGTGAATGCAGGTGATGATCCTTTCTAAAGGGATCAGAGAAGGACCTGTGACTGTTCCACTAGGTAAAGAATAACACAATAAAAAAGGAAGCTCTAGTGGCATTAACATTAAAATGGTATTTTTTTTTTTTTTTTATCAGAGATGGCATTAAAACAGATGGTAATTTGCTTTCCACAAGTGCTGTAATTAGAAGTCTCTTGGATTTTGCATTTGTTTATGGCACAATCTTTCATCTCTCACGGCAGGCAGAGGGAAGGTGCACTTTGTATTGACCTTATTTTTATATGCATATATCTATCTTGTAACATTCAAACCCTTTTTTCCGCATTGAACACTCGGTGAGCCAGCATTGCCTCACTTAAAAAGCCATTCTTTGCTTTCTGATACATCTCTTTAGTGTGAAAATGCCTGTTTAGCCACCAATTAGTGCTTAAACATTGAGAGAAAAGTTTGAGAGCTCAGGTGGGAAGAGACACCAATACACTGTCCTCAGGGTTGATTCTGACTGCGTGACTTAAAGCATGTCACATTGGTTAACAGTGTTGAAAGGTATTTAAACTCATAGCTCAAATCAAAAGCTGTAGCTTCAAAATTAATTCCTTCAAAAATTAGGACTTTTACCCAACTAAACTTAGATCCCAAATCCAGATATGAGTTCTAAAATAAGTCTTGATTATTTTTTTTTCCACATTAACTGAGGTTATTACAAGCTATGCCACTATAAACAAAGGAAGAATTTCACATAAAATTTCTGTATGTTGTGGTTAAATCCATAGTTATTCCCTAAAATTAAGGGCAATTCCTCACAATGAGTAACTCCTACAAGGAAACAGGCAGAAGCTTCTTAGAAGTCAGAGGTGAATTATACTTAGTGCTGCCAAAGTATAATGTTAGGCATCCTTTATTCCATTCATAATATAGCTTTGCAACTAAAAAATAAATAATGAAAAAGAGAAGAACTGTTATATTGGGAAAAAAAAGATTTATCTCCTTACTGAGACGTGACTTCACTGTGGTTAGAAAATGGACTTCAAATTAAGTGGTTAAAGGTACATCTTTGGACACAATTATGTCATTTCTTTTCATTTAGAAATATCTTTTATTCCAGTCACTTATAAAAGTTTGGCCTGTCTGTTTTTTTTTTTTTCCAAGGAGCATTGGAGAAGGCTGAAGTATAGTTCAGCAGTTTTTATCATCTATAAACTGAAGGGGGCTGAAAAGAGGTACAACATCCTTTTGTCCTGAAAGTAGACCTCCCCTGGACCTTCATCCTTGCCTGTCTGGACTGGTTTGACCTTCAAATTTCCTAGGACTCCAAATACTGGACTTTCTGAGCTTCCATGGAAGAAGTAAGGTCCATAGAGGCACCATAAATATTGCAAAACAGCCTTCTGGGAACTTTCACCACAAGACAGCCCTCTAGGGGGATACAGACGCACCTTTCTATTTCTGATGGCCGAGTGGGCAGAAAGAAGACCTGAAAACTTGTGGAGTCAGAACAAGCTGCTGCAGGCAGAGCTGTTTCCACTTTCTACCTCAATGATCTGCAGTTTCTAGGAGAAGCCTTCTGACCACCCCACGAGCTAGAGCGTGAGCCAGACTGGCCTCCTTGGGTTGTCTCAGCACTGTGTTTGGTAAGGGTTTCTGGGACCACGAACCTGCCTGCCCTTGGGCTGCCCCTTGGTGCAGTTTGGGCATATTCTGCCAAGTTAGGGGCAAGCAGAGGCACACAGACACATGGCAACTGATGAGATGTGCCCTGCTTTAGCTCGCTTCCTGTCTCGGGCTGCCCCAGCTGCTGAGGGGCTGTCGAGGTGAGACTCAAGCGTTGCCTTCTTCCCAGCTACCTAGTGGTGGGACAGCCCCTCCCTCCAGCAGGTTTATCCATAATGATCAGGGGCTTTCTTCAGAGAATTTGTTGCTGAAGCCCTTTTCCACCATTCAAGCAGCTCGACAGAAAATGTCTGATTCAAACTTACCCAATGCATTTATTTTGCTTTTAAGTGGTGTGAACAGCTCCAAGAGTTCACACAGTTCAATGGTAAGACAATTTATTAGGGCTGTATTTTCAAAATATAATTTTTGTATGTTATTTAAAAGAGCAATAGAAAGTGTTCTAACAGTTCAAACTTCTTGCCTTTCAAGCCTGTGAATTGTTCTTTAATTCTTCCATTATAGATGACCAAATAGGAGCACTAGATTTAATTTCTTTCTACCTCTTCCTATTTTATATACCTTTAACTGTTCCCTTTTTAAACTTAAGGCAGATAATCTTTTCACTATCCCTACCCATGTGGAAGATAAGCCAGGTCTCAGAACATTTTGGCAGGATCTGTACATGGGGTTGCCCACGTACGGAAATCCTGCAGGAGAGATGTGGCAGAACATGTTCTGACGATACAGTGGGAAATTTTTGAAACTGCTTTTTTTTCTGGCTTAGCTCAACACAATCTCATTTTATAACTATGTGTCACAGGACAGCTGTTCCAAAATCTCTTGGCCTTCAACATCCTATTTTACTCAGAATAACATCCGTATTTGATTAACTACTATTTCTCATTTGCATCTTCATCGTCTTAAGGCACAAAGAACGTCACAAAATATGCCCTTGTTGACAGGCTGCTTACTTATAGCATTACAATACTGACAGTGTGTCTTTTGTGGCACGTTTTTTAATCCTTAAGCAAGAGGTAATATTTAAAACATACATTATTCTATTGTTAAATCTTCCCACTCTGGTGGATGAATAGGCCTTTGAAAATTGACAGAGAATTAACGTCTATGACTCTGACTTTCTATAACCACAGTTAAAACAACAGTGTTGGTTCCATTAATTTCTGTATAAATTTCTGTTTGCTTCTCTGTGCAGCTAAAATTCTGATAAAAAGAACCAAACCTTTAATATGTGCATTCACCAACATTCATTAGTAACTAAGGCCATTATTTTCAGCACTTCTTAAAATGATGTATTTCAGGGAATGATGAAGAATTACATGCAGAAGAACATGCTGCTTTTCATGTTTCCTTAATTTCAGTGTTTACTGGGATTCCTGGTTCTGCATGTTGCTAAATTTACGATAGTGGATAATAATAATAATAAAATCTTTTAAAACTCCCCAGATACATCTCACTCAGAGGAAACTTTTTTTTTTAAACTGGTAAACATCTGATTGTAGGCAGTTTTTTTAAGAGACCACTTCAAAAGAAAAAAAACATATGTTGTGCTGGCCTTTGTTATCCAGTTAATGAAGAAACGAATTCATTGTTTGGACAGGCCATTGAGTAAGAAGTAGCTGAATTTTTGGGGGGTAGATCAAGTGCTTAATACAACACAAGATTTGTATCAGCTTTGATTTGTAGGAGACTTATAGTGAATCCAAAATAATTTCAAACTAGATGTATTAGAAAGCTTATGGAGATTGTCAAAAGAGAATTTAAAAAAAAAAAAAAAAAAGGACAGCATAACTACTGTTGCTCCCAAACATCACATGAAATATTTTGCTACTTCAAGCATACAAAATGTTGAAAGTAAAAATGTTCTTTATGGAACAAAGCATAATAAATTCTGTAAAGACCTAGAGGCTGCGCCACTTGGGGAGAAATTTAGTACAGAGGTTGCAGTTTTATTGCTAGTTTGCACAGAACTGTATTTTACTTAAGACAAAGTTCAACAGCGTAGGGAGGCAGAAATAAACAAAAGCAACCCATTTAATATGTGCCCTAATGGCTTTCATATAAGAGTAAAGACAGAGGGCTAGGTTCAGCAAAGAGCACTGGTGCCAGGCAGAGAGACGGACAGCGGCAGGGGAGACTGTACCATACCTGGAGCAGAGCTCTGCTCTCCTGACAGCTTTTGCTTCAAAGAGCTGGCTAGCACTTGCCTCTGCTAAGAGCCAGGGTGACCCTCAAATGCCCCCTCAGAAACCTCCTCTTGTCCTGCCATGTGCCTCCTACGCTCTTTGGGTTTGCCTTCCCCTCCCAGGGAAGAGGTGGACATGGTGGTGCCACCCTTTCCCAGCCCAGGGGTTAGGTGGAGTTCCCAGCCATGTCTCTGGGATGAAATCAGCATTTTTGCCTCCTCTTAAGCCTCAAGCTATTCTGAGTAGAGGCTCAGCATGCTCAGACAGTCCTCAGCCCCCCTGGCAAGCGCCACCAGGACTTGTGGTGACAGGGAGACGTAAAAAGGTAACCTGGCTTGGTAGCCCAAGGTAGAACAGTGAGGTAGAACAGTGAGCCAGCAACCCTGAGATCTGTTCAAAGTGACAGAGGAGCAACAGTGAATTTTTTATTAATTTTTTTTTTTTAAATAACCAATCCAAATCCAAAACCCCTACAGAAATAAAACCAGATAGCCATTTTGAGGAATGGATTTTGTCCCAGCACATTTAAGAAGTCTCAGCAAACGTGCAGAAAGCAGTGATCAGTAAGTTCTTTACACATAGTGTAACAAACTACAAAAATGTATTTTTGGAACATAAGAAGCATTGCTAAGTTATAAAAGCAGCAGAAACGATGACAGGAAATTCATGAACACTCTAAATCTTTAGTTTTGGATATCTGGGTATTGGGAGCCAGAGATGGCAGAAAACAATTTGAACTCTAAAATAATAATTTCTTTAGAAATAGTATATTTTGGAGGCCATAACTGGTTATCCTTCAAAGCAACAGTGTTGCTTATAATTTCCAAATCAAAGAAGCTGCTTGCAGATCAACAGCAAATCAGTTATCAATTGCTCCAAGATAGGTATCAAACATAGTTCCTCAAAATTACATTTGTACCATGAAACTGACACGTCAAAACCCACATTTCTTTATTCACCTACAGGAAGTAATTGAGAAAAATCAGAAACGTGCACAACCTTTATTCCCCCATCAGAATTTGGGAAGGCTGGTGGAACTGGGGCTGGTGCCCTGCCTCATAATTGGAAGAGAAATGTTCCCAAACAAGAGTATCCGTCAGAGAACGTGGAATTCCCCAGGCAGAATCGCTAACAGCCAGATTAGCCAATCTGTGCTGCAGAGGGAAATTTGAATCAGCTTTCCAGGATACCTAAATTTATAGAGGAACTGGGAAATTACTCTAATTGACATCAGGCAAAATTGAAGCTCAAACGTAAAAAGATACCGAACAGCCCAAGAAGCACCAACAAAACCAACAGCAAAAATCTAGTCCACAAAGCATAAAAGCAGTAATTTCAAGCAGAGAAGACTAATAAATCTGGGTTGCTCCAGTTAGATTCACCACCAGTAGTCAATATTGATATGTCACAGCTCTTTCCACATGAAGGCATTGTGTATTTGGCTAAAACTATAATTGTTCTCAGATGAGGAAACCTAAAGTGAGGATGAATGAGACTATGAAATCTGCAGAATGCTTTCAAGAGATGCCAAACAGATCAATGTCATAAAAAGGGATTGACTTAGACAACAAGATTAACACCCAGAACTATGAAGCACTGTATCTCATATCCAAATAAAGAAATGGAAGATTTAGTAAAACAAATAACTGGAGAAATCGGCACTTACTGACCAAGTTAATGTATACAAGCAAAGATAATTGATATGAGCAAAGCTTTATATCAAGACTCAATTTACTAATTAAAGAAATGCAGCACAGACTCCATTGTCAAACTAAGATGCCTTCTCTCGTTGCTTTTGTTTTGCTTTGCCATCAATGTCACTATAAAGACAAAGTGCAGATTAACACAACCCAAGTATCACATGATTTGACAATTATTACACCAGGAGACTCACGGAAATAGTGAGTGTAACAATATATACCTTATGTGCTTGACAACTTAGTATACTTGAAAATACAGTCAAAGATTTTGGCCAGGGTTGCCAGAAAAAAAATAAATAAATCAAACATATTTTTTGAAAAGAAACGATCTGCTATGTTCTCCACACACCACACCCAAAAAAAGGATCTAACAAGAACCTTGGCATATCCAACTCCAGCCTGTGTAAGAAGTCTGAGTGGGTGAATCTCGAAATATGGAAGGAATTTTAATGTCGCAAAAGGTAACAATTGCATCTACTACAGTAAACTAGATTGGTTTATCAAAAGTCTGTATGTTAGGAACTAAACTACAGGTTTTCCACTTGATTATTACTTCCATGTTGATATATGGATGTGAAGGCTGGAAATGCATTAGAGATAAAAAACAGGTGTCAGTATGCTTCTGAAAGCAAATAGGCATTTAACAGAACATACCTCTGGTAAGTGTATCAAGATGAATCTGATTCACAACCAAAAGTTATCTAGAAAAGCAGGAGGACGTTTCTAGGGTACATGTTAAGAATGAAGATAGGGCATCTGCTAGGAGAGTGATATATAGGAGAGCAGGGCCAAAAAACACTACTCAGCCCAAGAAGAACACATGGGGCTTCATAACACAGAGAACAAGCAGAGAGCAGCCAGCAACAGATGAGAAAGACAGAGGTCTTGCTCATACCTGTACCACATTTAATAGGAAGGGTTCACCTGTGACAAAAGCTACACTAAACTCTGACTGGACTGAACTCTAGTAATTCACAACTCCTCTGCTGGCACATTTGTTCCTAAATGGAAGGAGAGAGTAAAATGGAGATGATGGGGCTGTGACTGTAATTATGGTCCTTGTGACTTTCCTGACCAGTGTTGCTAATTCCTTCCTCCCTGTTAACTCATGACCAGGAGTAACTCTGGTGTCAACATCTCCTTTCACTAAACTGCTTGCTGTTTCCACCCCAGCCACACGTACTCACACCCCGGAGTGGGCAGTGGGAAAGCTCATCTTTGCTCCCTTCCTCAGAGGGAATGGGAAGACACGTGAATGAGTAGTAAGGCAAACAACTGTATCACTTGTTAACCATACTGTTTGTTAGCAATAGCCCCTCCCAGTGCATCGCCTTACTTGAGCGCAAATCATCACCAGTTAATGAGAGGACATTCCCAAGCAAAAATGATTAATGCAATCTGACAACCCTTGGCAGCTGTTCTCATAAGATTTTTGTTATGAAGCAGGAAGGAAGATGGCATTCCTTTGCAATCCCCTTTGGAAAAGCAACTCCAGCTCCTATTCCTCATGGCATAATGGAAGGAGCAAACTCTCACTGCCTCATGGAAAACGTACCCAGGCTGTGCTTCTTCAAGCACTGACCACTGCTGCCCAGGAGTGTCCTATGTTTGTGACTCTTGACCTCAGCTTCATTCTAAACATCTATCATAATGCAGTGGTGTGATTACATGAAACGCATGCTGAAGTTCCCTAAGGCAACACAAATGACAAACATGCTCTATTCTACCCATTTGCAAGAGCGTGATTACATCAGATGAAGCAATGAGATGTTCTAGCTAATCTCTAAAATTATGCCTAGAGATTATATTTTTGTTTGAGTTACTATTCCCTCGTTTACGTGAAAGTTTAGGGCAACTAAATGCAAACAAGATTATAAAGCATACTAACAGTTTAGCTCATCATTGTGAGAGAAACTCGCCAATATGATCACAAAAGAATAAATTGCCATAATTTGTCTTTCGAGGATCTACACCCTTGTCATGGCCTGAAAACAATCAAGGCAAAACTAAGTCATGGATCATTTTTCAGTTTGAAGGGATACCCCGCCAGACACAACAATGTAACAGAGAAAAAGTCTCTTTCCATGGGCACTTCATAGATTCCTGCCCATGTTCTTCACATGCTAAGCTGGGATTATCACTTCCACGCTTACATGTTGAGGGACCAAGTCCCTCCACTATCTTATTTTTACTGGGACTGACCTCCAAACAGAACAGGAAATCTCTCTGTAAGCAAATTCCCATAACCAGTCCCCTTGCTGTTTAGTCTGCGTTGGATTAAGCAGAGACTTGCTTGCTTTTTTGATTGGCAACTATAGTACTAGAAAAACAAATGTACAGAGCAAGTCTCACCAGAAAAGCCTCCCAATCTGCAGACCCTTTCAGCTTTATTTGGACTGAAACTTGATGATAGCTCCACTAGACAGGAAACACTCGCCCCTCCTTTCTAATATGGCACTACCAGGAGGACACATTTTCTCACAGATCGAGTAGCAGAGTGGGGAGCTGGGGAAAGAGCGGGAACACCAGAGACCTGCTATAACACACGACTCAAATTCAAACTGTTGTGAGAGGCAGAAGCTGCAAACGCTATTTATTTATCCAAAAGTTAATTCTTTGATTGATAAAACCCCCTGTTTTACGCCATGCTTGAAATTAGGTGAGATACGGAAAAAACCATAAAGCATCCCAGACATTTTAAGCTCACCATACTGTAGAAGCGGGAAGGAGTAGACACTTAAGCAGTGAAGCATTTTGCTTTTGTTCCTCACTGGATATAACACACTGTTAATGACCCTTGCAATACTGAAGCAGCAGGACACTCCCCCCCTTCCCTCCCCGGTGGTTAGGGCTTTGCAGGTGCTGTAGGAACTCACAGACATGCAGAAGGGACAGTCCAGCGTCCACCACTGACAGAAAACATTATGGTAAGAGTACACGAGACAGAAAAGGAGTTACGCATGTTATCCTGCTATTCAGTAGCATATCCAGTAAGAAATGCAATATTTATTTGAGGGGACCAAGGCTGGAGAGTCAAAATAATGAAGTATTTCTTTTGAAGCCAAATCAGAGAGGTCACATAGTTGAGTTGGTACTAAACAAAGGAGCTACCAGCAGATGCAGATCCTGCCTTCCTCACACTTGCATTCTGGGCATTTGGCACTGCTGTCTAACTAAAACCTCATCCACTCCCAGTTGCTTGCTGCAATACCCCCCCTGCTACATCCTTGATATTGGGCTATCTGATAGAAAGATGTGGATTCACCTGCTACTGCTACCGGTATGACCATTGGTGAAGAATATGTGCAAGAACTGGAAACTACAGGCAGGCATACGTATGTCCACAATTCATCCAAGTCTGGATGGCCACAGACAGTATTTCTGATGTTTTGCCACCAAGATAAAAGATAGATCAGTAACAGATTTGAAATTGTGCAGCCACCTACCTGTGCGTGACAACGTGATCCCAGAAAGCCCTGGTGCTCTGAGAAAGGTGAATTTCAGCTCCACATCTGAGCCAGCAAGGCATTTGAGCTCCATCTGAGTATGCTAGATGCTGTCACCCAGCTATACCTGACTAGCTAGACAAGGTCCAGACTGAGTTCTCCTGCCTAAAAGTCTAACAAGAAGCACACAAATAAAACTTCTGTGAGATTCTCTAGCTTTTTTAACCAGAGAAGGTGGAGGTAGCCACTTACAGCCAAGCAGTAGGGTATTAAATCAAGGAAGCACCTGGAAGGCCACAGGCTCTTCCTTCTCCCTCCCAGCCCTAGATATGCTCTTACTCTTTATCTCATTATCCTTCTGCTGGTACCTGATATATTTCTCGTTTGCTGTGTTGTTGATCCCCAAGATTTCATCTTCACAGGGTGAAAAGCAACAAGGGGGAAATGCCTCCATCACACTCACACAATTAATTTTATCCTGAAGTACATTTGCCACACCTGCTTTCTTACAAGTCACCTGAAGGCAGTTAAGAAGATACTAGAAAAAGTAATGTATGCTCTCAAAAGAAATCACCCTTCCTCTTCCCTTTGCTAGCAACAAAATAGCTGTCTCGTGTTGGTCTGCACCTTCCCTTGGTGTAGGGTACCTACATTAGCCCCTTTTCTCATGAACATCAGTTCCTGTACAAGATGGGCCCAGGCTGGTTTTGCAGATCAGTGACCGAGCTGCTTCTGTGACAAAAGGAAATAAAAAAACAGTTAAATTTCTTAAATCAGTTTTCTCTGGTGTCTGAAGGGAGCCTTTGCTGGAGCTGGCAACAGCTGATCACCACCAGCAGGGCTGCTCACACTGCTTTCTCCCAGCCAGCTCTGGGCATGGCTGGATCCCTTCATGGGATGACATAACTCACTAAACCTGCAGAAAGCTATACCTGCCAAGAGGAGGGGCCAGGAAATAAATAAGAAATCGTTCTGGCATTTCAGGAAGTCGAATTGCCTCAGCAGAGGCCATTGATGCCAGAACTGCCACAAGAGAGGGCAGGGCTTGTGATCGTGGGGCCGGGGAGCAGGGCTTCCCCTTTTTTGGCAGTGGGGAGGGATGGTGCCAGTTCGGCCACCCCTGCAAGTGCAGCCCAAGCCTCCTGCCAAAAACCCAATTGCCAGGCCCTCCCAGCTGCGGCTGGCGCAGAGCCTGGCACCCCCAGGCCTTCCCTGGGGCAGGCAGATGGCTCAGCTGGCCAGACAGAAGGGCACAGGGCTGCTCGCCAGCTGGGGCAAGCTCCGTGGGTGTCCCCTCACCCAGCTAAGGGAGGCAGGTAGGTCTACACCCTGCAACACAGCACCAGCTTCGGCTGGGGTGCCCTCCTGGTTCCCTAGACTAGATAACCTTCCTTGCCTTCTGCTTGGAGCACAGCAATGGGGGGGGAACGGCCCCACTCTGGCAGAGAGAGTAGCCAAAGTCAAGTCTCCTGCCACCATGGAGGGGTTAGATTGAGGTAAAACTACTATTTTCACCTACATTTTTTTGTGATCATGGGACAATTGGGGCTTCTCAAAGAACATCTGTCAGAGACCTCATTTGTGGATGCCATCAGGGGGTTAAACATGAGCTGGGTGTCTACTTACTGAGCTCAGGAAGGGAAGGAGGGGAAAAAAAGAAGTCAGACAAACTAGAGGCAGTCCCAGGCATGCCCAGGAGCAGACCTCTGGGCACCTCAGGAATTTTGCTGGCAGGAATGTAGGCACTTGCAGACTTCAGACGCCTCCAGGGTTAGGCAGTAGCTGAACAGGGGTTTTGAGGATCTAAATATTGGCCACAAATGCCTATAGAGGCAGCTAGGCAGAGCTTACATGCCTAAACCTTTTTTGTGGCTCTAGCCCTAAACTAATATTATGGAAAATACCAGCAATTATTAGGGACTTCTTATCAGATTGGATACATGTTCCCTTTGCATAACTTTACCATGGCCTCATTCATGTGGTGCTTAGAGAGGATGAATACCTGTTCTGCATGAGTAATTATGCCAAAGGCTCATGTGAGGGAGGTAGTTTATGACCGCTGAATAAGGCCAGCTATGTTTACCTATACAGCTTCATCACTTGAACTAAAAATTGGTCTTACCGCTAAATCTCCCTTGCTGCTTCATTTGCCTGATTGCAAACAGAAGTCAGAATATGCAGTTGCACAAAGATGATTGATGCCAAGATGCTGCACTGAAAAGGAAATATTCTTTAAATGTTATCACATCCACGAGCATAAGCAAAGCCATGTCACGTGACGGAAGGTAAATAGAGCATTTCTTAGAAAAGCCATTTATTTGCCTCCGTGATTTATTATTCAGTGACATGTAGGCTATTTTTTCTTTGTTATTGGCACTCATGTTCATAATAACAAGGTACTTGACTTGAAGGTATTTGGCCAACCTTTCCAAAGTGCTATGTAAGCAGTAATCAGAGAGAGCTAGGTTCGTGAGTCAACAAATTGCTCTCCCATGCTGATCAAACAGTCTTGGCATCTCTATAAAAAAAATACAAAACCAGATTTTGGACTAGCCTACCCAGTTCTCTCTCTAAAATTATTTATTGTGTTTGTATTTGGCAGAATCCAGGCTTAAAATAACCAAAGGTGCCAGTTGTTTTATTAATAATATTTTACATGTGATTTTCATTTATGTTTAGAAGAATAAATGAGATGGCCAGTTAGCCTCCACAGCTTTTGTTGCCATAAATTGCGTTTTCATTTACTCAACCTAGGGACAGATGCTTCTCTCATTTTGCACCATACCTCCACAGCCTGCAGCAGAAAGCAGTCTAATAGTTGGGTCAAAGCTAGTCAGGTCAGTAGAGCTGAGGTGTATTTTGGAAAGCTTTCACTCCAACCCACACAGGGTTGTTACTAATATAAGAAGCAACAATCAGATACACTGCACAAGTTGCAGGCTTTAACAGGAGGAGGAACTCAAATCTAAGTGGGATTTGTACTTGATTTCTATCATCTATGTCCATCATATGTGCTCACAAATCCAGGCCCTGAACTTGAAACATATATTCCCACACTTAGTCTTGCTACTTCACTGTGTAAATTAATGCCTTAAAATGAAATAGATGTATTTGTGTATCATCTTCCTGCTACTGTGTGCAGAGTGAGTAGGGCTGCATGTATAATTACATTTATTTTCAGTGTGACTGCTGAATTGGAAATATTTTGGAAGCTTGGATTAAACTGATGCAAGCCCCCTCCCTTTTTTTACATAAAATGAAAAAAGAGAAAACATCATTTTGCATTGAAAAGCTCCTTCTGACCCCCAAAATGAAACACTTCATTTTTGGACACATGTAGTAAAAGCAAAGGAAATGAAAAGGCTAGGTTTACAAAGCAAGACATGTTCTCCCCCCTTTCATTCAGTAGCCTGGATGTAAGAAATATATCCTTTAACTTCCTGAGGTGTTTGAAGCTACTGTCTCTCCTCCCTGGGGGATGCCACTCACCATCCCTTAGGTTAAGGGGGACGAGCAGCCTGTGACTTTCCACGCAGCCCTCCAGCTGGGCAGCTCTCCTCCGTGCTGCCTGTTTTGTGGTGTCCCAAACGTGGAAGCAATGGATGGGGAAATGAGGTGAAGTGCCAGTGCTTGAAGCAGCTGTCTCCAAAACACTGGGTTACCCTGCTGAAGGCAAGTTGCTCCCCCAAGGTACAGCGCTGGGGGTGGGAGCACTTCTAAGCATGCTCCTTTTGGTCCCATTTCAGTTTGCCTGTGTAATTAGATGTCCCCTGAACCCAGAGGTTGCTTATTCTCAGGGAGGGAGTCCTTCCCATCAGGCTATCCAGTTATGCTGCTTTTTAACCAAAGGGTTACTTCAGCGTTTGGTCTCTATCAAAGTGCTGTTAAAATATTTTCACTTATTGCAGGACCACAAACATCTGTTAATTATGGGCCCAGGATTTATTTATTTATTTATTTTAATAGCTAGGTCTTATTGACCTTCACTTAAGCACTTTTAAATATTTTACTCCATATAAAGACTGCTGTGTTGAAAAGTGCTAACAATAGCCATCACGGGAGTCTTGGATTCAAAGACAGTTTGCAGACCTCATTAGGCCAATGAGCTTGCCAAGTCCACACTTTTCAGTTCAGTGGAAGCAATGCTTAAGTCCCTTCATATAGCAAAACAGCTGCTAGCAACGGAGGCTGAGAGAGCTAAGCTCACCCAGGGAGACCTGTCTTGTTTGGTACCAGAAGATAGTGGCTCACACTGGAAACACAAGCAGCTGTGAGATGGACCATGAGGATGGCAGGGCTTCTTCAACACTGGGCTGATCAGTGAAGTGGAGTCAAGATCTCCAGGCCAGAAAAAAATCTCCCGGTTGTCTTGTGTCCCAGGAAACACGACTTCCATATAGTCTCTGTCAATGAGTGTAGTTACAGTGATAAATCCTGACCAATGCAAAGCAAGACTAGCAAGGTCTTCCAAGCCCAGCTAGTGTTGAGCTAGCATGCTAGAAGATGTGCATTATGCCATTGAGAAGTCTCGCGTGAAGGAGAAAAGCAGATTTTTGAGAAGTTTCGAGAAAGTAAGATAAGCAGAACCAACTCTTCAAAGAGTGGTAAAATGCTCCAGGCATTCAAGAGATCCCAAACCAGACTGCGTATTTGCATATGGAGGTAGGAAAATGCCTCAGGTTAGGCAACAGCATTTCTACGTGTGTAACTTCTTTCAGCTGTTCGCTTTAAGGGTACACTACAGCCACCCAGCTACATCAGTTCGAGTGGAGCAGATCTATCTTACATTGTGGCAGTAAAAGCAATACGCACAGAGCAAGACTAGTTTAGAAGCTTTCGGTCTAAAAAACTGAGACACATAGATCATAATAGTGGCACCGGTATTTTATCATTTAACTCAAAATTAAGAAGACAACGCACAGGTTCACAAAAGAGTTGAAGCTATTGAATTCAGCGCTATTTAGGCACTTTTCACCTGTGAAGGAAAAGAAAAGCTGAAAATTCATGACAAGTATCTTGATTCCCAGGCCAGAGCTGCCCACAAGGTCCATCTTTCCCCTCAGTTTTATTATCCTCAGTGCAGGACGTTTCCTAACAAGAATATTTTCAAGGGGCAAGTCCCTTTTCCACGGCACTTGCAGTGGGGTCACAAAGATGACCCCTCATGTTAACTTAACCCAGTCCCTCAGGATCTGTTTGGCCAAACCCACTCTATTAGACTTAGGATTCTCCCTGCATTGGTATTCAACCATACATCCTTGCAAGCACTAATCCAGTATAAAAAACAGAAGCTGTTCAAACACAGTTCCCAAGAAGTGTGATATAAATTAATACCTCATTGTGGCATGGTCATTAACAACTGTTACAGAAAAAAAAAGAAAATAAACCAAGATTTGCTCTGGAACACAAATGCATGATAAAGTCCCCGAGTGCACCTTTTTGAGACATTGTTTCTACATTTAATTTACAGTTTCCAAGTGTTCATCTCTTCAGGTGGGATTTTACATATTGACCATAGGTAGAACACACCCTGTTTTATAATTCCCTTATCTTACTTAAATAGGAGACAGATAATAACTTCTATATGCGCTCACACCTTGCTAATAGAAAACTGTGATGTATTGAAAATTTCCTTATCATCTTCAGTTCCCACACAGGTGTTCTTAGTGATAATCTACTGAATGACATAAACAGTGATTTTAGGTTAAAAGTAACAATTGGTCAATAGGAAAATAGAATAAATTAAAAAAAAAAAAAAAAAAACCAGAAATAAAACCACATTTCCTGAGTGGATTTGGAATACACGAGCATATATGTGAATTTTGTCACTGTGACTGTGAAGCACAGTCTCTAGGACTTCTCTTCAGTAATGTTTGCTCTCACCTCTCACAACCCACAAGCATCTTCTCTTGCATTTTGAGATCTTGACGAGCAACTCACAGATATGATAAGGAACAGTATAATATGATCTTTGCTTCAGCCAAAGAAATGAAAATTGAGAAAGAAAATATTAATCTGTCCACTGATGGGTTTATCTCCAAGGGGTGTTATCATAAAACAGCTCTTCTGCAACTATTCCTGAACAACACTGGCAGGAGAGTAATTCTGGAAGAAGAAACATTTTTTCTGATTTAGCTCGATCCATTTCCAGCTAAATTGCTAGTTTTCCTGTGGTTGTTCTTTAAGATGTAATAGAGAGCATCTGAATGTATTTTAATGAGCTAAAAGTCCTACTTGTGTTGCTGCCATTGTGCAATGTGTATATTGAATCACCTCAGACACACAGAAAATTCTAAGAATTTATGCTCTACATTGCCTTTGAGTATTTTCATTTTTGTATTCCAAGGAAAACTTGTATTCTTTAACCTTTATCAGTTTCTTCCAAACAGACCACTAGAGATCTAAAAAAAAGCAAATGCACACCTGCTATTGGAAAAGTGCACAGCCAAGTCTTTGCTCCTGCAAAGACCAGTTTTCTGGCCAGTGCCATTAGGGACAAAATTGGAAACCCCCAGCACGTGATGATGTTTTTTGAAAATCCAGTCTCTGGCAAGTTTCCACCATCTGCATTTATTATCAAATAAAGGGATCAACTGAGATTAGTAATACATAAAAACTTTCATGAACTGTAGGGGAATAGTGTATCATTTTACAAGAAGCAGGAATTCAAACATACATTTAGTTTCACAGGAAACATTCCAAGATCATCTCTAGAGCTTTTCAGGGGAAACACAGCCTTGTGCTCCTTGCCAGGACAGGGCTCCAGTTTTGCATTTATTCATGTGTCACCATCAGGCTTCAGTGGCTGCACGCAGCCAGGCAGGCATCACCCCTGCCGGCCAAGAGTACCAGACAGCATCAGCATTAGCTTACCAATTCCCTGTAAAGTTTCTGCCAACTTGCCAGGAATAAAAGGTACTTCCAAAAAGTGGTCATTTTGCTTGGAGGGAAAAAGGAAAAATTTTTTCTCAGTTGCTTATAGATTCTTTCTATCGGACTGTCTGGTAATTGAGTCCTATTAAGTAGGCAAGTCAATCTTTCTTAGATTTTTGAGGTAACTTTTTGTATTTTAAAACATTAGCAATATCAGACCTACTAAATTTTTCTCTTATTTCTGCCTCACATGCTTTCTGTAATTATTTTATGCTCCAATCTGCATCCATATGGAAAATGTCTTGGCAGGACTTTACATAACCACCTGTCTTCCACGTCTAGGTGTGTACCCAACTTCTGAAAATTAGATTTATGTATCCAGTTAATAAGTTGATTTTACTAGTGAGATGATAGCTAAAGGAAAAAATTCTTTGCCTTCCTTTTATCAAAGCTACTGCTTTTAGCTAGGAGTTTAAAAAAGTAATCTTGGATACTTTACATAAGGTCAAGTGTTGCCTGAATAGGCTTCTTTTGGCATCTACAAGAGTAACCAAATTAAAGACAAAGGTTTCCAATCCCACCATGTGTGATTTTTTTCTAGTGGCAGGTTTCAGTGGATCTCAGCTTCCCAACACTTCCAGTTTCTCTATATGGTATGCGGAGTACCAGTATATAGGTGCAGCATGCCACTGCACAACTGAACAGTAGCATCCTTACAATATTTACTTGGCAAGTATTGCTTTCTCAAACCATGTCACAGAGGGTTCTTCTTGAAGATGGATGGGAGTAGAAGTTTAGATCAACAGCACCACTGACAGAACATCTATTCCAAGGTGAACCGTACAGAGTACCAAATATCCCTTGACTATTCCTAAGCAGTCTTGATAAGCATCAGATATGCTTAACATTTCTCAAGAAATCTCTTCAAAGGATCAGGACTCCTTAGGTATAATTTCATATGCATTAATGAAAATGAAAAAAGCTCTTGAAGTGCCTTTGCATTCTTGAGACCCATTGCATTAATTTTATCTGGAATAGCCATAAGCAATCGCATATTTTTTATTTTTGCTGCAATTCTTGTAATATGAGTGTTGGCTGTAGATTACACCCCAGCACCACCAGAACTGTCTCGTGTCATTGACTCTTCCTTACTTTGCTCAGTCAGGGTCCAGTTGGATGCCACCATCTGTCAGGGTCCACAAGGAGGCACGGGGTTTGAGAGTGGATTCTCATGAGAAAGACGGCAATGTGAACAGGAAACGTCCCACCAGGAATCCCTTCTTGGGACAGGCTCCTGTGGAAAAGAACAAACCCTTATTGTCACTATTGCAGTTTTAACTTTGTATTCTTGCGCTCATCCTTTGATTCATTCTCTCTCCCCCCACTCTATTCCCATCCAACGGGTGGGAAACAGGATATTTTGTGAAATTCTTTCCTTCCTGTGTGGGTCTACATGACATCTTTAATTAGCAACTCACTGCAATGGAAGTGAAGAAATAAAAAGCACAACTGTCCTGCTGAGGAGATCATAATAAAGTTGCTTTTTGAACAGGTATTTAAGGCATCACTTTCTGCCATTTACAAAGATCATTGATGTTAATATTTAAAAATATCACACACACACACACAAAACTTAAAACACACTTCCCTGCAGAATGAGTGATCAGGAAGAGCTTTACAAACATTGTCCCTCTTTGTGTCACACTGGAGAAGCTGGGATGCAAAAGAGTGATGGGAGGGAGACCTCCATCTGCTTCCCCAGGCAGAGCTCCAGCCACCTGCCACCTGCCATTTCACCTGGAATGAGTAGAAATATTTGTTTCATGAAGAATTTTACCATGGGAGCTGATCAGAGCAGGGTGGCCTTCTACAGACAACCACTGTGGTTGCAAGGACTTTTCTGAGAGAGATTTGACACTATGGAGGCACAGACAGCAGTGCTATCTTAGAAGGAGATCAAAGTAGAGACAAGCCTGGCAAATGCAGAGGATGTATCTGATCCTCCCCTGCCTTGCTCTGTAGGATGGTTGGTGTAAAATGCTATTAAGCCTCATCTGACAGGACTGTTCTTAAACACCAGCAGTCCAAGTGATAGCCCTTGACTTCTGGATGTCCTTATAGGTTTGGCCTATTCATCTCTCCCAGACCCACCAAGCTGAAATTTTCTTTTCCTGCTGGTATGGCTGTACAGCCCCAGGGGACATTGAGATGATCCTGGTTTCTCCTTTTCTTTCTTATTTTTTTCTTTTTCTTTTTCTTTTTTTTTTTTTTTTTTAATGTTAGTTCGATCCTCTGATGTTTTACCTGGCACCTGGAAAAACTCATTTACACCACTACAGAGCAGCATGCACTCATTTTGTGAAAACAAACAGTAACCACACAAGAAGCTAGTTTGGGGAAAAACCATCCTCTGCGTGCCAGTATGGCATTCCTTCAGCGTGGGGGTATGAACCAAGAAAACTGCAGAACAAAGCATGCGGTTGTGCTATTAGGAGAGCGTCTGTCATACCCAAAATGCGTCCAAAGGTTGGTGTACAAACCCTGGAGGATCTCACCAGGCTGCACATCACATCTAAGAACCTCGTCTCACAGAAATACGCGGACACTTTTTTCACGCTGAGCCTGTGCACCATATCTCTCAACTGCTATCTCACAGCAACAGGTTTGTCTACAGCTACTTCATAATACAAAGTGACTAGAGGCACTGCCTCCTGATTTTCATGCAGATCTAATCACGAAACAAGAATGTGCTTGGTCATATTCATACTGGGCCTGCACGTCCAAAGGGAAGCTTGCACACCCCGATAAATCAGCTTGCAGCAGAAAATAGGAGCTGCTACTGGTGGCGACAGAACCTCTAACTCTGAGCAAAGATTACTCGTGTGTGAATATTGCTAATGGCATTAAGTGTCTTTATCACATCTTGTAAAGTGTTATCAATCAAACTACAGGTGTTAAGCAGGTAAAAGCTGTAGCTTGCGGCAACAGATAAGAAGTTTTCCCTTGGATCTTAAGCACTGTTCTGTAGAAGAGTTTTCCTTAGAGAAAGTGTCAGGATATCAAAGGGAATAAGAAGGATTTTTTTTAGGCCTTGGGGCAGAAGCGAGAGGGGATTTTGTATACAGTTTTAGGAGAGGCATTACAAACCTCTCAGAATGATTTCCAATACCAATCTCCTCCCCAATCACAACCAGATGTTGCTTATATTTACAAAAGAATCCGCCTTTTTCTTTTAAAACAAGAATTTGCTGGTATTATTAACAACTATAGCATGTGAACTTGTGAAATATATGTGGAAAGAAAGGCAAGTATATTTGAGCCGTGGGAGCTTACCATATACCATAGGCACCCAAAATAAATGGGTGGCAACATTACACTGGGACTTGTTTGCTGTATTAGGATCTAGTGCGTATCGCTTAGCTTGCTCCAGTCCTGTACCACAGCGCGAGTGTTATGCATATTTAATGCACAGAAGGTAAAGAAATCAATTTCAAGGCTATAATTGAAAGCCACTATAAAATTCCACTATTACTGCTGTGCTGTAAATTACATATGTTATTGATTCCTCCAGCCTCTTTTACAAGTGAGGTGACTTGGTGGGTTGGGGCCTCAGCTCTTTATCTGCACTGAGACCCTGCCTGAGGTTGGGAGTGAGAATGAATCTAGTGGCCTTACTCTAAGCTGCCATTCCAGCACATTATAAACCCACCAGCATGCCCACGGCTCCTGCAAAAGTGGGCCCTGCAGAAAGGGCTGAGGTACCTCCACAGAGCTGCATGAAGAAACTCTCAGAGCTGGGCCCATGTTCTCTTTTAAAATGCATGTAGTCCTCTCTGCAAGAGCAGAAACAGCTGAACGCATAGCAGGGAAAAAGAAGATACCCATGCCTGCCTCTCATTTGAACCACTAGTTTGTATTTTTGAGACCTGAAAAACAAAAAATCCCAAGCAACCAAATGTCATTTTACAGTCTGGGAAGAGAGGCAGGGACGTACCCAGAGACCTTTTTGAGGCAGGCACCAGGAAGCAGAAACCAGAAACTTGGAGCCAGATTTCCAGTCCTGAGTTTGAGCTGCCCAACCTGAACTCTTAACCATGGGAACCGCAAGCCAAAAACAATCATGAAAATGGAAAAAAAAAAAAACAACAACCAATATTTCTTTGCTAAGAAAAAGCTCTACAAAATTCTGTATGTATAAGCCAATATCAGAACCATCTACCTCCTACCACCAACCACTGCGGATGAAACAAAGCCAAACTTCTCATACACAGGTGGATTTTCAAATAAGCTGATTTTGTGAGGATTTCAGCCAGCACCTGGCTGTACCATAGGTTCAAGTTAAAACATTTTTAATAATTATTTCATATCACAGTGAACATCTCCTATGGCCTCTCAGCTATCACAAAGAGTGTTACGGTATATTTTTATCTAATGGTATAACTCTGTTTGCAAAGGCAGTGCAAAGGTAAGAATTATTTTGTGCCCAAACTGATGGTGAGTCAAAACTCGAACCCTGACTCTGAGCCCTTTGAATAATAGCCCTGGACTTGTGAGCCCAGGTTATTGCTATGCCATGGTGTAGCCCAGGTATAGAGGAGCTAGCTTTCCAGATGCCTAGCCACAACATTAAGAAATACGTGCAAGTTAATTTACTCCATTTACTACCCTAATCTAACAGTAGTGATCAGCTCCTGATATGAATAGCCCAATCTCAGTTACCCAGATTGACTGATGGGAGTAATTGAAGCGATTTTACTTAACGTTTGCCTTAAATGATCGGGCTATCTGATTCAGATAAGATTTCAAACAGCGTCTGTGCTTTTGATCTCAAATTAGCTTCAAGATTAACTCAGGCTTGGTTCAGACACAGTAAAAAATCCCTCAAGTATATCCAGCACCATAACCATGCTCAAACCCTCTTCCTGATTCCACCAGCTTAATTAAATCTCGTCTCATCCTCAACTCAATACATCTCTATTGCAGAGTGGTGCTTGCGATGGTCTGAACTGTAGGACCGTGCTGGGAAGCTGAGGGGAGCTGAAACTTAATGAAATGGCATGTTCAGTAACTCCTGTGGTTGAGAAGTAGAGGTAGGAAGGAGAGAGACCTCTCTGCCTTTCTTTTAAATGCTGGATATTTTCTTCTCTCTCTGGTATACAAAGAAAACCGCCTGTGAGCAATAAGATCAAGAGCCAACATGTCCTTTCAGCACAAGTGACACTAAATTAATTTATACAAGACACCAGTCAAAAAGCATTTCTATGAGTGAAAGCTCAAAGTGAGCCCGAGCCTTTAAGGAGCTTTCCTTCTGCCTTCTGTTCACTTCACAGGACTGCTTCAGACAGAAAAGCTTCTAACATTTTGAAGGCACACTACACAAGACATACCATTTCTTTTAACATAAAAAGCCTTGTTTTTTTGTAAGTATTTGCTTTTAACAGCTCTGTTCCTTTGTGCATTCCTTTCTCAGGTACAGTATGGGTGCTTCAGGGCAACTCTAAAGACAAATTTCAACAGTGACTTAGGAGCCTAACTAGCAGGTATGGTGTGCTTAACACACTGCATTTCTAAACATTGTGCTAGCTAAGCAGACAGATGCCTGTTACGATATTTCAAGTTACTCCTGTATCTAACCTATAGAACAAATTCTCCCATGCAGCTTTGTAACAACCTGAGGTAACAATATACCTTTGAAAATTGTTTTCTAAAGGTATTCTGGCTCACATTTCTCTGTTCATGCTTAGGCTTTGTGGTGTTAATTCCCATTTTTAAAAGTGAGGGAGGTATCTAAGCTCAGGTTTTTAAAAGTACATAGGTGTGAATAGCTGCAGATGTGCACTCGGGTACCTCAGACATACTGAAATCCATACCTATAACTTGCAACTCTCTTTTTATCATTTACCCTTTGCTACTGATGAAATGAACAATGCATAAATACTTTGAAAAAGCTGGTCCTAAGTAGCAAAATTACTTTAGAAGATGAGTTTGAAGTTCTTAATTCCCTTAGAAATGCTCCACTTTTTTTTACCTCAGGTCTACAGAAGTGTTTCTACATCACCTAAAACCACAAAGCCTGATTTTGATTAGGCTGTGGGTACCACTGCTCTGTTATTATTCTAAGATAGTATCATGGAAAAACTTCAGTTATAACTTAATTAATTTAAACACTATCATTACTTTTGAATGGAAGCATTTTATCCAAGCAAAAGTTCACCCGTGAATGGCTATATTTGTCCTGTGGAATAACTACAGCTCTAGGGTTCAGCTAAGGTCTGCAGTCAAAGTTATTGTATTAACACTTATGTTATACTGCTGCCTACAGGTCCATATTTAAAATTAGGGTGTTACGCTAACTTAATGTTTAAACAAGGCTCCTGTCTCAAAGCTTAGAAAACAACCAAGATAAGAAAGGTATGTGAGAAGATACCCAGCAGAACCCATTTTAACTTTTCATGGTTATGTTTGTGTATGTAATTGAATGCATTTTTTCCACTGCCCTGAAGCTGCTACAGAGGGGCTGGTTTTGGTGTAGAGCTGCATTTGGGAAAGCAAATTAAAAGGAAGAAATGGATGATGGTGGTGCCTGTATTAGGGGTGCTGTAGAAGAAAGCACAGCAATACCTTGAATGGCAGCCCTCCACACAGGCAGGTATCTGTTGATCTTTGCTATGGTGTTTCTCACAAACTGTGATTTCCACCTGTGGACAATTGCAAATTTTCTAACGCAAAAGAAGACATACTTAGAAATTTCAACTTGTTAAGACTGTGCAAAGAATATATGGTCTGTCTTTTCCTAATTTGTAGTTTACAGATCCCTTTCAAATAGCCCATTGATCCCAAGGGCTTCTCATGTTGCATCTCACTAGTATACTGGAAATAATAGTAGCACATGCCACACATTTCATCAAAAGAAACATCATTCTTGGGGAAGCTAGGGTGGAGAAGGGCAGTTTTGCTCTGCAGTTCATGTACACAGTTCTTCTTTGGGTAAGCAACTCTAATTACTACAAACTTATTCTGGATTTTAATATATTTTCTGACTACAAGAAGAAGATATTTCAACTTACTGCCTGCAGAGAAGCCAGGCACTTCCTCTCCTCCTTTACAGAACCGATTGATTTTGGCAATCCAGGATGCCACCAATTTCAGCTAAAGCTAATGGCAACTGAAATGGTTTTCCTCCATGCTCCACAAACCTGCCTTTTTTGCAAAAGGAGATTCCTCTATTTGAATGGTTAGCAAACTGCCAACCCCTAAGTTCATGTTAATTAATAGAAATGTTAGCATTTAGCACTTAACATCCTCTGCACTCTGGAGGCTGGATAAGGTATTAGTCATCTCCAATTAAAGCTGTCTGATGCTAGGCAGTCCCCAGTGACTGCCACAATACAGTTTCCTGTGTAATTGTTGGTCAATTTGTTGCAATACATCATCAGGATTACTGAATTATTAGTCATAATTACAACTGTAGAGTCAATAACAATGTCACAGCAAGGGTAAGTAAACACTACAAAATTATGAGGCATGGGAATACCTTTCTAACAGCTACAGCATATTAGGAGTACAGAGACCACCCACTGTAACAGCTAGGCACAATGATAAATTCCTCCTTTGAAAAGGTGGAGTTGGATATTTTCCCCTTAATAGACTGCAGTCACCTTTGTGACATCCCCTATAAGCTTCTCTCTGGTTTCTGCCCACCAGCTGTGAAGCATGCATGTTAGGTGGTTTAACCTAGGTAAAACTGTGCAATCTGCCAGACCCAGTTTTACAGCCACCACTGTCAAACCATTCACACAGACCATCCCCAAGGATGCACCTTCCAAAGGTCTACAAAAGGAACCTCCCAAAGGTTTACAGCCCATTTTCCTATGGTGCTACCACCACTTCAAGTCCCATTTTCGGAAGTGGTCTGAGGGACCACAAGCCCACCTCCCACCGCCTATCAGACAGACACCAATGCATCATTCTCCAAGGGCCACCTCCTCACTAAGTATTTAGACATTGGACTCCTGATACGGTTGAATGGTTATGATGCTTCTTGGAGAACTTACCCCATATGCATTTCTAAGAATGGCAACACAAGGTCCTCTGTGGAAGAAGAGTTTGTTAAAAGTGCCTACCACTTTCCATTGCATTTTTCAAATAAGAACATAGTGTTTGCTGCTAATACTTTGATGAACAGGAGAGCCACTTTTCAAAACTATTCACAATTTCAAAGAATGCCTTAATTTGGAAAAAAAAAAAAGTATTTTTTCCCACATCAAGTCTAGGACTCTCAAGGAATCCAAAGAGAAAACATGTCAGATAAGATATTTCAGGTTTTACTCTAAGTTCAAGGTGTGTTGGGAAATGGCCTGAGAGTTCAGTGGGTGGAAACATGACCAGTAAAATTCAGAATATACTGCAAGAACCAAAGTCTAATTAGGGGAGTTGGTCAGGCTTTTAGCCTATCTACCTAATCTCCAACCACAGCCTCAAAGCTTGAATATGTGACTCCATCTCTTTAAACCAAGAAACAGGTCATTAAAATGCAGGCTGTACAACTAACATTACACTCATTTAACAAAACGAGAGTTCAAAACAAAAAAAAGTTTAACTCCACATCAGAGACATTTCTGGAAACCGCAGCTTAACTACCGATCTTCCCTCCATAGCTTTCAAACGAAACAGGCACAGAGGCTTTCTTTGGCACAGCCTAACCCTATTCAACCGGGTGTGGGTTTCAATTAAGTCACCCTTGTGCAGGAATTTGAAGTCAATCTTTTATAAACTTTTTGGGGTTGGGTTTTTTTTTTTTGTTATTTGTTTGTTTGTTTGTTTTTAAACAACCCAGCCACAGCGGTCACACTGCTGAAACCAGCCAGGACAGCTGCAACAGCATCCCAGAGCCAACGAGCCGAGTCACAGCTCTGGCTGCACACAAGCTTGTGGTCTTCTTCAACAGCTCATAGCTGCCTCAGTGGAAAAGCAAAAGTGTGTTGAAGCTCAAGCTACAATGAAAGAGACAGGTAACTTCTGAGGAACAAAACTACAGCTTTAGCCCTGCAACCTTTTCTGGAAATCTGGCAGAGTCATTTGTGAGAGAGAAGGTCTCGATGAGAGCTGGCTGGGTGACTGGGGAATAAATCCATTCCAAAACTGTGCAGGTTTTTCCAATTTTTTCATATGGCCTTGAAATGAAAACAAAAACTTTTCAAATGGAAGGGTGTGGAATTGTGTTGAAACATCTATTTCTGAGATAGAGAGATCAAGTTTTCAATCAGGCTTTCAGATCAGACATAACCAGAGACCTCATCCTGGGATGTAGAAAACTCCCCATTCATCAACACCAGCCCCTCTGCAAAACTTTTTGGCGTCCAAGAAGCAGCATATTTCAGTTAAAACATATTTCATCAAACATGTTCTGACCAATTCCAATCTCGAGATGACATTGTGTCACCAGTTTGTGGAAAGATCAGTATTAAAAAAACCTCATAAAAATAGAGGACTGTAAAAGAAGCTGAGGAACAGTCAGTCACTCAAAAGACATTTGTCAGCAAAATTAAATATAAGTTCAGGCATATTCTGTTTCATTGCATACTGTTCCTTTTAGGGGTGAGGCACTTACAGTCATTTCTCTATTTTGGAATAAGACTGCAAGACAAACAGTTTATCTTCAGCTTGGCAAAAGAAAGTTACATTAATGTCCATCAGGATGAAAGCAGCGCAAAACAGAAAATTTTACAATTTAAATAGTGACTCTGTTCTTCAACTGTGTGTAAACTATTCTTCTCACAGGATGCAATCAAATATCGATGTCTTGATGCAAGAGTTCCCAGTAATCTGGAAAACACAAACCCACGTACTTTATATATATACACATACATACTTACGCATATATATAGTATACAGTACCTATATATATATATGTTTCTGTGGACAAACATACACAGAGACAAACCACATCTGGAGTTCCAATAAAATATTTCTCCTGCCTCCTCAATAACCACAGTTACAGTAATCGGTTTTCCTAGAAGGAGCAGAGCGGGGCTAAGGTCAGTGATTTTATGTTTCATTTGCATAAGATGAATACCAAATTAGAACTTCTTCTCATAAGAATTTTTACAGAAGTATAATGTTTTAAAGGTTGAACAATTTTTGCAAAAGAATGTTTAGGGAATAAATGGGAGTTTATTTGTATTTTTCAAGATTTTTGGAAGTTCAAAAATAGAGAAAAAAGTATCAACTTCACTCCACATGCCACTGTTATAAGGTACACAAGAGAGTCTGTATTGTGTTCTTTCTGATTAAGGTAAAATAATTAAAAAAAATAATCAGAGAAAGCATAGTGTGTAAAAGCCAATTCCTGTTTCAGTGAAAGCATTACCATTTTTCGTTTTAGGACTCTTACTCTCTTTCCATCAGGAGGATGAACTGAAACACAATGTACATTTTCCATCAACTTTAAAACACTATTTTCAAAAAACCTTTTTTCCCATGAGATTTCATATTTGCTTTTTTATTTACTTTTTCACAAAATGGCTTTATTGAAACAAATTTCAGCCTATTCTACTTTGCATTTTGAATTCTCTCAAAATTCAAATTCATAACTTCAAAGCAAGCCATCTCCACAAACATTACTTTTGTACGATTTCAATCAAAGCCATGGAAATTCCTGGTTCCACCCCGGAATAATGAACTGGTCCACGTTTCGTTTCAAATCCAGCTCTGGGGAGCTGACTTACCTATCTGGTTTGTAAGAATCCCGCTGTCTTCACCTGACCCGAGAGCATCCCCTCACAGCAAAGCTCTCCTCCAACTGGAACGCGTCCACACAACACAGTCCCCATCCCCTCTATGTGGGGGGGCACCAACGTTTCGCTGTCAACCTCCGGTTTACCAACCTTTTCCAAGTTCAGAAAGCTCCTTCTTTCTGTGTCTTGAAGATCAAGGTTTTTTTTAGCAATTCAGTAGCTACCTGTGTTTGCCTGATGAGACCCTCCCACTGCTCTTTTATCCTCTGAAGGCAGGCCAATTTTCAACTACAGCCTGACGGTTGCCTGGGTTAACCTCTGCCGTGTTTCATGAGGCTTAGAAACCCCAATACACCTTTCAAATAACGTGTTTGATCACACTCCTCTGGCAGATAAGCAGAAAATTAGAATGAGCTTCTCTAGGTAAGTGCCAGCATGAAGCTGTTGTCATCTTCCAGGGGAGAATGCCCGGCAGGCAGGCAGGTTAGGAGATCAGTTCCAATGGGGACACAGAAACGGCAGCTCTGCAATTGCACAGTAGCAACGTAGTTTCATAAAACTGCATAAACGCAGTGTTTGCTTCTTCAGGGACTTAAGGGATAAGCATCTTCACAGCAGTTTTTAGCCCTTAAATATTGTATGTAAGACACTTAGATGGCTGTTCAAAATGAAGACACCACACACCCCCACACACCTTGTTCTACATAGCTCATATTCAAGTTTTCTAGACTTGAGTCTCCATGTTTCAGTTCAAGGTCTCTTGTCCTGTTGTTATTGTTTGTAGGAGCTTTTTCCATCCCACTGGTAGTCTCTTACTCTTCTCTCATCCACACTGACCACATGCTGAAACCCTATGTAGTAACACAGGCAATAAAACACAATTTACTTCAACTGATCTTTTAGTTTTCATCCTTGATGTCTGTCCAGGTCCAAATGCAAACTTCACTGCACGGAAATATTAAGGTCTTGGGGTAGTCAACAGATAAATTGTCCTTTGAGTGAGGGGCAGTAATTCAGAGGAGCCTGGAGGGACTGACTCTGGGGATCTAATCAGTCCTCCAGACACCTGGCATTCCTAGGGCACAAGTTATCCTTCCTAAACTTGGATGTGTCCAAAACCAGTGGAAATTTAAAAAAAAAAAAAAAAAAAAAAAAAATTATCTCTATGTTTTATTTCTTTTTTTTAATTAGAAACACAGTTCAGAATTTACCACCAAATCCCCACTCATTAGGACTCCACTCTCTCCTATGACTTTCACCACTTTCCCCCAAATCCAAAACACACATTTAACTATCTCCTGCTGAGGTCAATGGGTTTTAGGCAGATTAATGACCCTGTAAGAGGCAGAAACCCAGCTCCTCTGGACCAACAGCACCTCAGCTCCTCAGATTTGTTCCACAGCGCGGCCTGCAAAAGAAATTGTTTCAAGGAGTGCAAAATATTTGCTGCCTGCTGCTGTCGGCAAACTAAAACCACCAAGGAGCTGTTGCCAAGGGAAGAAAAAACTAAAATGCCCCCGGAGGGAAAAGGAACACACAGGAAGAGAGTGGGAGCAGGGTGGGAGGTGCAGGATCCCCCATCGGATCTGGCCCTCATCCTGAAATAAGCCAAACTCGCCGTAGGTGCAAGGTTTGGCCAAGCCTGCTCATCCCTCCGTGGCACTGTGCATCCCCCTACACGGAAGGTTTCCACACGCTGAGGGCTTTCCTTGCTGTTTCGAGCCTTCAGTGTAGGACATCGCAAAGGTCCTCTAAAAGCAGAGGCTCTTGCTCTACTTTCCAGTGACTAATTGCCCAATGGTATGTCAAGACAGGGCACCCAAAATCCCTCACCGTTTAGAAACATGGGTGCCTGCACAGCACAGCCCTCCTCTAGACACCTGTGGGGCTGAGGGAGGAGGCGGAGGTGTGCCCCTTAATCCCAACTTGGAATTTACTGAAGTGCTTTCTGACCCGCACCGATTTGTTGATATCCATTTATGATGCAAGAAATTGGACTACAGACCTTGAGGCAACAATGCTAAAATCCATAACCACACACACACACACCCCCTGCCACCCCCCAAAGAGACAAATCTGCCTGGAGTGCACTGCAACAGATTTGAAAGGGAAGGAAACCAGGCAGGGGAGGCGGGTCGTGAGATGGAGAGGAGAGCACAAGCCACGAGAAAGGCCTGGAGCCTCATAGTCCTTCCCTCAATCCTGAGTCTTAAATTTTCTGTTGTACGTACTGTTTCCCCAGAATAGCTTTTAATGCAGCAGGTATACAAATGCTCTCAAAATATAGTATCAGGAATCAAATCAGAATCCACATTTAAAAGCTTTAAAAGCTAAAGCAATAAAATGGCTAGATATGCAATCCTATTTTTCTTCATTCATTTTGGGGTCATGCTTATAAGAAATTTCCTCTTCTATACCATCTTTCACAGTCTCCAACAGAGACCTCCTCCAGAGAACCTCAGTGGTATCAAAATAGTGTTGTTCTTGCTGAACGACAGCATCAATCTTTGTCACTCCTTTGAGTGGATGCCTAAATCGGGCACTTTGTCTCTTAATACATCTTTTTTCCATCACTCCCTGAAAACACATTGCACCTTCCAAAGAATGGGGCTGAGTATCAAAAAGGGATATTCCCTAACAGAAGATTTTGCAATTCACTTCAGTATACCATGGATAACAAATGATTACACATTTATTTCATCAACTTTTTCAAACTATTGCAATGGAGTTTTTGCCCCAGAACAAGTATTAGATCGAAACCTCAGTTCTATACAAGAAAGCTCACCAGAAGACAGAAAAAATGACCCTAAGGTTACAGCTGGTTTGCCCACTAAGCATATTTTCCAACTAAGCTCTGTTTCATCCAATCATTCAAGGTTTTTTGTTCCAAATCATGTTCTATTACTACTACTCAAAAGGTGTTCCCTAACGTCACAGAGAGAGAACATTTTTCAAATATGAATTCACAGCATTTATTTTAAGGCCATGTTTATAGAGGTTGGAAGGAAGTTCAGATAAAGTTGCTACATTGTGGCAATATATGAAGTGAATTGTTTTAATAGGGAAGAAGTTTAAGATAATCTCTAGCCCTGTTTCCTTTACTGGTTGAACTCCTTTGGTCACATCTGTGAGAGCAAGGCTGGCCACTTCTGTTTATTTTTCTTTAATTGAAAAATTTTAACCCTGAAAATGAAGTTGAAAATGAAGAAGCTAGTCCAAGGGGCACCCTGCTAAACCAGTATGTGTCCTTTCCCAATTGTAGATGCCTCAGTAAGCAAATGAAGTGATGACTTCTGCCTTTCTCCCTGAATTTCTGTCTTGCATTTGTCATAGCCACCATCTGCAAAGAGCAGCTTGGCATTGCCATGTGCCAACTCCAGATATGCCAGGGAGCTGCATAAAAAGAGGAAGTAACTGGGAAAATTGTTAAGCTTGTGGAATCAGGGCAGGCTCTGACAAGCAGAGGGGAACTCCTCAGAAGCATCTTATTGTCAGGCAGAAAACTAGATGTGAAGATATTATACAGCACAAATACAGTACTGCTTTCCTAAACCATAATGTACAGTTTCGGATTTTGCTGGTGAAGTCTGAGTGGAGATTTGCAATCCAGAAGCTCCTCTTAACCAACATTTCTGTGGTTCTATGGTCTTATGCAGATAAGAAGAGATTTCCCATTCCTGGCCGACTGCCAAAGTTGTCCTTCTCCTCTGGTTTCTTTTTTTTTCCAGCAGAGAGGGCTAGACAATTAGCTATGTGGTTATGAATTTTTTCAAATACTTGAAGTTGAATATATGAGGGGGACAAGCCAGACAAAACCAAGTCTCTACTGTTCCCTTATCTAACAGACCAGAAACCAGGGACTTTTTTCAGCAATGTTCGGTATGTTTGCCTAGATCTTACCTCTTTCAGGTCCAGGACAGGGTCCTGGATCAAAGGTCCCCATGCAAGTGCTCTGTAAAGCAGGGCTGATGAGTCTGAGAGCAAGCCCTGCTAATGCAGTCCCACAGCATCTGGGATCTAAGGCACGGGTCAGCAGGCTTGGAGCTCATCCAGGTGCCTCGAGATCAATGCTTGGTGTAGACGTGTCACCGACATGCCCTACATCCACCTCTGCAGAAAGGCACTGGCAACATGCTCCTCTGTCCTGCCACTCAGCAGGTACCACAGATCGCCCTCCGATTCCTGAGCAATCCCTGCCTAGCCCGAGGCCTTCCACGTACGGACCAAAATCTTTCTTCAGAAAGTGTTTCTTATCTCAGACATAGCAAAATATTATTAGCTCAGCTGCAGGCAGACAAACCCGACCAGAGGGATTTCTGCCAGTTTGCCTGTCCCCAGCAGCATCTGCCAGACCTCTCACAACGACACACATCAACCACAAGGTGTACAAGTCAGCCACGCACTTGAGCAGAACAGAGGCATTACAACTCAAATTTAGCTATGTCCATCTGACTCTCAAGGAACCCTTGCAGACTTCAGTAGTCCCTTAAAGATTTACAGTAATACTAAGCAACAACCGAAAAAAAACCAAACCCACACCTCCGTTCCCACTATCAAAGGGAGAACTTGCCAAGAGCACGGGAGCAAGCCAGGCTGGCTGTAAGGAAATGGGCTTGTTTCTGCATTGCCTGTAGATCAGGTGACTTCTGCTGAGGTGCCTGACTTCATTCATGGATTAAAATGTTGGCCAGGAGCTTCTATTTATACTGGTTTTTTTTATACTGGAAATGTCGAATGTTTGAAAAAATTGGTGAGCTGGCCTAATATATTTATGAATGTTGACATTTATTTCACAGTTACTGCTGAGATAAAACCAAAGTTGTTTTCCTCAAGACTACAGTCATGTCTAGTTCTCCAATTTAATTTATTTTAACGTAAGTCAAAAATATTTCAGTTTTAAGATAGGACAGAGTATTAGATGTACTCCTTTGCCAAACGAAAGTACAGTTGATGTCCCCAAATGCAAGAGTGGCTGTTCTGTGGGGCCTGCCCTCAAAATACCTAAGTGGGAAAGAAGACACCTCAATTGTGCCAGCCTATGCAAAAAGGCAGCTGGAAGGGACGTACAATATCTATGCTGCATTAGTTCCTTCCTCAGCACCTTTCTAGTTCGTTTCTGAGAGCACTACAGGAACAAAGTGAGGCAGGCAGACTTTCCATGCCAGTGGACGCTTTTGCAAAGGTACAACTTCTACAACTTCCTTGTTTGAATTATCTGAGCGGTAGGTGGGTGGAGCACCTTAATAATTTGCTTTTCTCTTTTATTACTGAAATAAAATATCTAAAATATCCGAGGGTATTGGAAGAGAGGTCACTCTTATTGCATTCCTTCGCAGGCGGTGTTGCTTTTGCAGGGACACCTGTCTGCCTGAAACTCTGTAAACGCTTTTTAAGAGGTCCCCAGGTAGCAGAAAGAACACAGCTGCTAAAGAGCGTTAATGGCAGGACAGCTGCTTGGCTGACAGAATTGGAACCAGCATGGTGCATGTGCTGGGACCGTAAACAGGAATGAATTTTCCTAAAAGCTTTATAAGTAAAAATGTTTATTTTCGGAATATTAGCAAAATAAAAGGACTTACAATGTTCCTTTAATTTTCAGTCAAAATATAACGACATGCAGCTTTTAAGAAGGTTTATTTTATAGCAAAATCTCAAATTGAAACAAGGTGGCCTAGAAACAACTTCAGAAATAACAGGGATTTCTTCTAGATGCATACATAAAACACACTTGGGCATTTTTTTGCCCTTAATGTGTAGTAAAATTGCTCATGAAATCCTTCTTTCCATAAACCACACATCAGGTATTGGGGAACGCTTTTCTGGCTTCCAAGCTTGCCATTGATGGCAAACGCTTGGTGTGTGGTGTGTGAAGGTATTACAAGGTATGTGGAACAGGTTATTTGCATGCTAAAAGGATGAAATAGAGATCTCGTGTTTCAAGGACAGGGACTGAAATGAAGACACCCAACTCCTAGCGTTTGTTCAGCCACAGCCTTCCTCTCTGAGGCAAGTCATTCAGTGCCAAGAAAGTGCCCTCTTTCGGTGGACACAACCCTGGCACAGGGTCAGAATTGGAATTTTGAACCCAGCTGAACAGCAGCATCAGACTGGGTGCAAACAACCAGCATCCTTTTGGGACTGTTGCTAAAGAACCGTATTCTCTTTGGAAAGTTCAGCTCGGGATAGCAGAACACAAGACCCCCACTACTGCCCTCCCAGCACTTACAGCTCTCCAGCCTGTGGGATGTGAGTGAAACTTGCCTTTTCCTCTTGAAAGGCCATCACTACCTTTTTAGGATCAACAGAGACCTTTAAAAATCTATCCAGCCTTCATCATGTTTCTCAAAGTCTCTCAAAGACATTTTCCACTATCCTTACTACACCACCACAAAACAGCCAGTGTGCTGCATCAAGGGATGAAAACAGTGGCCCCATTACCTGTACACACTTCTTCACAGCTTCTCACACTTCTTCATCCTGAGCCTGAAGCTGGGCTCAGTTTAAAGTTATTAATTGCCTTTTTCACAGCTGGCACCAGCAGCCTCGCATGTTGACTCAAAGTGTGATGTGATAATTAGGCAGGGTGAGGAATCTTTGTTAAGTTTTGTTCTTTGGCAGTATTTTGCCTTTGATCTCCTCCGCTCTCCTTTCCAGGAGAGTTGCAGCGTTCCAGCTGGAGCTGAGGGTGGGCCTTTCATCAACCTGGGGGGAAAACCTTGTCCTGTGCCCCACGGCACTCCGTTCTCAATCTCAAACTTCGCATTGGGATGACTGCTATGTGCTAGCTGGAGCGCCTGTGAGGTGCCTATAGTCAGAAAAGCACGTACAGTGCATCCTCCACCAAAACACAGATCACGTTAAAAGAAAAGCAGGAACAAAGTTCAGTAGCAAAATAAACAAATAAGCAGGCTTTTAATAACGCCTTTTCTACATGAACTTGATCGAAACCTCGCATTTTGCTCTGCAGGTTAGGAAGGCTGGTGGCACAATAAATATAACATCCTTCAGAAACCTATGGTCGTTTCTCACTTGGGCTCCAAAACTGCCCGTATTCTGGAGTCATGCAGGCAGTTAACTTACTCATTCTGCTGAGTTTTATTGGCAAATTACAAACCACTTAACAGATGGTGTAAAAATAATTACGTAAATTTAGGAATAAGTCCTAGAGCATTTATACTTTTGTGAATGAATCACAAGTCAAAAGGCTTGTTCTTGAGCTTTTGTCACTTATCACTACTTCCAGATCTGGCCTTCCTATTTGTCACACCCTATCCCTCTCCAGACCTGGGCTGGCATGAAAAGCGGAGACAGTGACAGGTATGAATGTCAGGAATTGTGTCCCTGTCATATTCTTCACTAGACTGGGCTTTTAGCAACACAATTTGAAGAACAGTATCTGCCCCAGGAGGCCTAATTGGTGGGAGTTTTGCAATATTGGTAAATGAATGAGAGAAGACTGTGTAGCAATTTGCGTTTTCCACCCCGTGAGGGAAACAGAGCTTTATGTTGCTTAGGAAATAAAATATAAAGATATGATTGTCTATTACTTTGGGATGTGTGTTGAACTAAGGCCCAGAGCTGTTTTGGTACCAGCAACAAGACATGGATAAGATGCCTGCAAGACAGGTACGTAACTATGTGCATGACAATGAAATTCATGCCCAAGAGTATGTACGGGAAGAAATTAACAACTGTATGATTATGTCATACATAAAGAGTAACTCTTTAAAGCTGCTTTCCCAAGACATTATCCACAGAATCTCTTGTCTTTTCAAACTGGGGAGACTATGAGTATGACAGCCTGTCAGCAGGTTTTGCTTGGTGCCATGACTGTTTTAATTGTGGAAATCAACGGAGCTTGTGACCGTCTTCAATTTCTTCTGGTCAAATGTGGAAAAATTCCAGTAGCAGATTTCACATGACTGCTCAGAGGCTGACGCTGGTACAGGAGCAGATATCTGGCTGCTCCATCTCTTATCTGATGGCTGGCATGTTTCTGCTCTTACCCCAGAGGTAGTTCAAAAGAGTATTCCCCTTTAGGAGTACTAGACTTCCCTTTCACACACAAGGGGCTGAGCCATGGCACTTTCTGCCTTCTCATACCAGTCTGCCTTCCCCTGCTCCCCAGTTCCATGTTGCACTCCTGGCTGCAGCCAGCCAAGGCTGAAATTCAGGAGCAGGGAGGAAAAGCACTCACAGATTGTTGTTAAACAGCCAGGGCAACAGAAGTACACAGGTGGGAAAGAGGCAAAGAAAATCCCTTTCCTCTCCTCAGCGCCTAGGGATTATGCACAATTTACAGGGTGAGTTTTCCATGGATTGGATCAAAGAGGTAGCCCAGTCCCAAGACACAAAGGCGGCAACACAGCGCTGAGTCACATAAGCACTGGACTGTCCACGGACTGTAATAAATCAGTCTTTCCTGTTCTTTCATGGGCTAAGCTTCTGCAGGATTTTTTAAAATTGACATGCACTCCTAAGGATGCTTTTTACAGAGCGTCCCCCACACAGGCAGGAAGCAGTCATGGCAGTGAGACAGGCAATAAACTGGGCTAGGTAAAACACACCTCCACTCTATGATGATCACAGATATAGTTTCCCAACGAAGTCAAATACATTATGCTAAAGGGTGCTCCAGTTGTAACTGAAATACCATGTATCCTTGCTTACTCACAGCTGCCAGGCTCACAACTGAGCGCTTTTTTTACGACATCTCCCAATCACTTCTACTCCACAGCTACCATCAATTTTTGGACTGATTTCCATGCCTTCAATGAGTGACACTTCAATCATTCCTTTTGCTACTGGGACTTTTGTCTTTATGCTTCGAGTTTTCCAGAAGGGTCTGTTTAGGCTTCTGTCAAACTCCTGTTATGGGCAGCCAGATGGAAACAGACACCAAATAAAGGGCTCATCCTTTCCATGTCCTATTTTAAGCACCTAATGTTCACTGGACTTTTCAGTGCTATACATACAAAAGAAATAAGACAATTTACTAGTGGGAAAATGGCACACCCAGAAGCTTGCTGGAGCTAAAACTCCCTGCGATTATGCTAAACTCGAAAAGGTATAAAAACTTGATTGAGTTTGGTAACCCAGATACAAGGGGAAAAAAAAGTAACCAGAACATCTTCTTGTTTCTGACAACAGTGAGTTTTGAAGCAGTTGGTAGATTTTTATAGTCTTAATCCAGACAGAAACAAGAAAAAGTGAAATTACATTGCAAAAATTTGAAGCCAGCTATGCTCCAGGGGAAAAATGAGATGTGACAGATGACGGTTCTTGAACAGATAATACAAATAGAAGCGGGAAAAAAATGCCTGCCTGCAACTGAACCCAGGCTAGAGAGCCTTTCAGTGTTTGGGAAGTGAAAAACTGGGAGCTGCTTGAGAGACTTATTCACGCCTGGAGCAAAGATCTCCAAAACACTGGAGGACACACAAACAGACCTTGATAATGTACATAGATTTACCCAAATAAGGGAATGCAGTGGACCTACTTGAGAAAATTGATAGATGGGGTAAAAGAGTGGGGGTAAAAGGCAGTGAGGCAGTTTAAGTTGGAACCCAGCAAGAGCTGACCCCTGTAACTCGTGACTTGTGCCAGCGAATGCTTACCATGACCACACCAAACAAGTCTGGGCAGATGCTGCACTTCATACGACAGTATTTTCTCAAACTGCAGTTGGGTTAATTTCAGGACGCAAGAGTTACATCAGAACATGCAAGGGTTTAGATTGCCTAGATATACGATAGACATTAAGTTCAACAGAGGCAACATTTTCTGACTTAGTGGAAGTACACAATTAGAGCCTCAGGGAAGCTTTGGGAAAAAAACAGAGGTGCTGTGCTAGATTGACAATAACAAGAAAAAGTCCATGTAAGTGGGTGAAAGCATCTATAGGAAAAAAAGGCAACACATCAAGGGTTACTTCAGTTGAGTTCTGCCCTGACAGACTAAGGAGGTGTAAAAATATTGCTCAGAATGACAAAATACGTGTGGCTTGTCGATCTAATGGAGCAGGGAGGGTGTAAAAAGTTGGCATACTAGAGAAGTTAAGATACCTCAAAACTGCTTATATATTAGAAAACAAAACCAATCCTTGGATGATTTAAATGTTATTAGTTCAGGTTCTGACAGCAAAATACAGTTACAACTGACAACTGAAGACTTGAGACATCAGAAGCTCTAGCAGTGAAAGAGGACAGCTGTAATTTTAAGCCGTGGATTGAAAAGGTTTGATATATTTATTGACAGACTAATTAATTTCTAATTGATTGTAAACTCTTTACTGCCTTCACCAGAAAGGGCCCGGCAAACATTTTGAAAAAAGTGCAATTGTATTTCTTTTTTCCCAGCCACCAAATATATGATCTGCAAGACAAATTTAAGTGAGGCTGATGGTGCAGGCATAGGCATTTCAGCTTTGAAGGAAAGTCAAGGGTAACAAACTAAATTTGGTGGGAGCCAATCTAATTTTAAAAGCCTTGTCTAGATGAAATACAGACCATGAAATATGTTCTTGCTGGAACAACTGCTCAGGATGTGACCCCGTGGAGAGAGTGTAACAGTCTGTAGTTTGTGTTACAGCTATTGTGTTGCTGGGGTTTTAAGTGCTATTTCTCCATTGAAAAGAAATTGTAGTACTGAGAACTGTGCCTTAGAGGCTCAGACTACTCAGAAACTCGGAGGCCAGGTTAAGACTCTGAAGCTGTTGTCAGTGTTAGGCACAGACAGTTTGAACTGCACATGGGAAAAGCAGTTCTTTCACAAATGCCTTTAGAGCAGCGGATGATTCCTAAGGCCATGCTGCTCCCTCGGAAGCTGTGCTTTATTATCCTATATGTGTGCATGAATAGTAAGCACAAATTATTAATAAACTTGTGCATTCACTTGCACTTAATATGTTCTAAAGTTGTACTCACCACTGAAATCACAAATGAACAAAAACTTTGAATGTTAAGATTATTTTCTGTCCTACACCCTGCAGGCCAAAGTCTAGTGATGAGATGATGCTGCTGTTCAAGATCTCACTACTGACCTACAGCATATCCTTGAGCAAACCCCTTCACCTTCGATATGCTTCAGGTTCAACATCTGGAAAAGTGAGAAAATTCACTGAGCTCCAGGGAGATGCCATGTGAAGCTACTAATATGTGTCAATTTTTTTGATTTTTCCAGGCGTGAAGTCCATTAAATGCAAAGAGTGGCTGACAGCAACAAGTTCCCGATCAGGCTTTAGAAAAAAAACTGTATTACTACTGACTGGGTACTGAAATTAAATGTTTTTACAGCAGTTCTCTAATGTGTCACTGTTCTAAATTGGTAAGCCTGTAGAGGAGCCACATGGGAATTACATGATACAACTTTTCCATTCAGAAAACATCCATTTGTAAAAAATAATTACCTTTTTTTTTTTTTGCAAGAAACAATCACTTTAAATAAATTTCACAATTCGAAAAATATTAATAAAAAAGTCTCCAGAGCAGCAAAATATTTTGTTTGTATTTAAAAAATGTTTTGGTTCAAAAGGACTTTTGCTTGAAAAATCTTCCGAGATACCCAGTAATTACAGTGAAAGAGTAAGTCCCCAGTTCAAAGGAAAAATTTCCAACTGACTGCAATTGGGATGAAAGCCACAATTTCAAAATCAAACTGTGGGAAAGGAAAGTTGTTTCTTGTCCAGTTCTACTCACGGTAATATCAGGGATGTCAGGGACCCTGATGCACAAGCACAGAAGCACCACTTTGGACTTGTAACCTGCTGTGGCCAGAAACGACAGGAGTATTCATGCTGGGAAGCTGGAGATGTGTATTGGGCACCTCTGGCACAGCACAGATAAGCTGGGGTAAGTGTTTATTCTCATAAAGTTCAAGAATTTGCTTGTGAGGTAAGGAAAACGGAAGATTTAGAAATCGTGAGCCCATAAGTGCTTTCTGAATTGATTCCTTTTTTGAGAGTTTGAATGGGACAAAGGAAGGAAAGTTACATACTGCTGCGGGTAACAAAGCCAGCAGGAAATATGGCTTAGCAGTCAAGAACACACACGATAAAGCTTACCTAAGCTCACACACAACAACAATATTTATCTCCTCTTCCCACCACTATCAGAAAAATACAGGGTCCAATAAAGAGCGTCTAGTTGACTGAAGTGCTCAGATGGGATAGTATTAGAAAAAGTAAGGCAGGAAATAAAAATCCAAAGGACCAAAGGCAAAGGAGTGTAGTACCATGATTTAAGAATCACAGAATCATCATGGTTGGAAAGGACCTCTGAGATCACCAAGTCCAACCACACACACACAAAAAAAACTCCCTTAAAATCTCAGCTGCTAGAGGATGCCACATGTGCCCTGAAGTGTCACATCTACACATTTCTTAAATACCTCCAGGGACTGTGACTCCACCACCTCCCTGGGCAGGCTGTTCCAGTGCCTGACCACTCTCTCAGTAAAGTAATTCTTCCTAATATCTAATCTAAACCTCCCCTGCTGCAACTTTAGACCATTTCCTCTGGGCCTGTCATTATTCCCTTGGGAGAAGAGGCCAACCCCCACCTCTCTACAACCTCCTTCCAGGGAGTTGTAGAGGGCAATGAGGTCTCCCCTCAGCCTCCCCTTCTCCAAACTAAACATACCCAGTTCCCTCAGCCTCTCCTCATAGGACTTGTTCTCCAGACCCCTCACCAGCTTGGTGGCTCTCCTCTGGACATGCTCCAGCACTTCAGTGTCCTTGTAGTGAGGGGTCCAGAACTGAACACAGTACTCCAAGTGGGGCCTCACCAGTGCCGAGTACAGAGACACGATGACTTCCCTACTCCTGTTGGCCACGCTATTCCTGATACAGGCCAGGATGCTGTTGGCCTTCTTGGCCACCTGGGCACACTGCTGGCTCACGTTAAGCCAGCTGTCCACCAGCACCCCCAGGCCTTTTTCTGCTGGGCAGCTCTCCAGCCATTCCTCCCCAAGCCTGTAGCACTGCAGGGGGTTGTTGTGACCCAAGTGCAGGACCCGGCTCTTGGCCTTATTGAACCTCATACAATTGGCCTTAGCCCATTGATCCAACCTGTCCAGATCCCTCTGTAGAGCCTTCTTACCCTCAAGCAGATCAACACTCCAACCCAGTTTGATGTCATCTGCAAACTTACTGAAGGTGCACTCAATCCCCTCATCCAGATCATTGAGAAAGATATTAAACAAGACTGGCCCCAAAAGTGAGCCCTGACGGACACCACTGGTGACCAACCACCAAGAAGACTTCACACCATTAATCACAACTCTCTGGGCATGGCCATCCAGCCAGTTTTTTACCCAGTGAAGAGTACACTTGTCTATGCCATGATTTGCCAGCTTCTCCAGGAGAGTGTTGTGGGAGATGGTGTCAAAGGCCTTACCAAAGTCCAGGTAGACAACATCCACAGCCTTCCCCTCATCAGAAGAAGAGAACAAAGCAAATGACGTAAAAAATAAAGGGAGATCTGCCCTGTGACAGTCAAATAGAGGGGGACACAAGACTCAACATCAAAATCCATGTTTCAGACATCTGCACAGAGCTACAGGCTTCACTCAGCAGTTGTAAAGGCAGAGGTAAGGCTATATGCTTGGTGACTGAGTGTAGCATATCTGTATCTAAGTGCAAGCAGTCTCTGAGCCCTTCTTCATCAAGAAGTCGCACCCCTAAGGTATTCAATGCTTCCAAATTCTGGTGTACTCTTAGCTGGATTTGACTTTAGATGACCTGTCTACTCTATTATATGGAAAATCTAATGCAGATGGATATTTCAAACAGCCTCCAAGTTTAAAAATATTTATGGGTGGGGGTGTGATTTGGACCCATGTATATTAAATGAAGATGAACCATGGGTTGCAGAGAAGGAGTGGCCTGCTTTAGTCTTCATTCATATCATAGATTGTCTGAAAACCCCATTACTCTTTTCCAGATAAAAAAATCTGCTTATCATATTTCTGTTGTGTCAGTCACTATAGCTTTGCAATTACGTTTCAGTCTTTTTCTCTTTTAAAATTATTATCCCTGCAATTCCTGGCTTTGACTGGATGAAGAAATGTTGAAATGGCATGAAAAAGTACTTCTTTCAAAATGTCTCCAACTCAGCCAAAAGCTGTCTGTATGGGAAATCTTGCAAGAAAATCTGTTCTCATCTTATTTCCAGCTGGGCTACATCCAGTTCCAAAAGTACTTGTTGATGGTGTGAGAAAAGTGTCTCGATATGGATATTTATTTGATTTGAGCCTCAGAATTTTAGACTGTGAATACAACCAACACTAGAAACACCAGAGAGATGTGTTAAGAAGCCACACTGAGGACAACAACAGAAAGGAGAGGTGATTTGACATAGCTTCCTCTTCTGAGGAAAGGCCATCCAGTCTCACCGATCCTGCTGTTGCTACTATTACTGCTTCACAGACACTTCCCTGCACTTACCAGCCTTTCTTTTCCCTCACCTCTGTTCTTCTCTTGCCCATCAAAGGCAGCAGCTCATAACCCCAGCCTCCCCTACCAGCTTTCTAGGTGTTTCACACACCTTTCTCTTTTCTTCATGTTTTGAAAGAAGTATCTGTCAATGACAGCACAGATCTCCTCTATATTCCTCAAAATGTCCCCTAAATCTCTCCTCTGCCATCACACCTAGAAAAGCCTGAGAAGAGGTTCCTGGGGTGCCAATGCGCAGCCTAATGTACCGATCAGTGTAGTCATAGTGTTTTCCCATGTTCCCTCATCTCTTGGTAAGCACTTACTTGGCAAGCTCGAAGGAGGCTGTGTTTTCTTTCTCTGTTTATACAACACTGAGGTTCTTATCTGTGGCTAGGACTTCTTGATCCTATCATCACACAAATAACAACAGGTAATGATTTAAAAGAAAAGCCAAGCAAAACATAAGGTTTAGTTGTTTGAATTGCTTTCACCCGGCGTTGAAAAAGTCATTATATGATAGTAGCAGAAGTGACTGAATCGTGATATTATTTTTTTTAAATAAAATTGCTGTGTTTTTCCAGGGTCTTTGTCAACAACTGTCAGTTCTAATTCTCTAAACAGGCAAAACTCTGGGTGGAAATCCTGGCTCCACTGAAGCCAAGTGCTAGATTTCCATTGGCCTCAATGGGCCTGGAATTCACCCAGTCACAACCTAGAGGAAGAATATTTGTAGTAGCAAACCAAATAAATATATCCAAGTTTTTCTATTAAAAAAAAAAAAATCGATTTGAGACCCTTTTTTCCTGGCAAGAGTTATGCACAGTGATATAATGAGAGATATGGCAGTACTTGGAACAGGAAATGGCTGCGGACACATTGTCAGGGCAGTGCTATACTACACCAATGGCTGAAAAAGAGAAAACTCCTAAGAACTCTCTAAAATGCTCCAGGAAATAAAATAAAACAGAATAAAAAACAAACCTAGAAATAAAATAGAGTGCACAATGGGAATACCACAGTTGAAATTTCTGTGATGTTGAGAGGAAACAAAGAGATGGCAAACTGTATTGAAAGAAAACATTATGTGCCAATAAAGTGCCAGATGTTGCCCTTTGCAAGAGAGAGAAAGCATCTCACAGAGGTTTTCAAGAACTAGAGTAGCAACACAGCAGAGTACCTTAGGGAACAACAATCATCTGAAATATCTCAATATAGAAATACGGTGTGGGGTGGAACAGCTTTGTTAGGCATCCAAAGAGTGATTTGCTTATTCTATGGAATTAATATTAGCTGAAGCATGTGCGTGTGTGCTCAACAGATCACATGAAACAGAAAAGGACTCTTTCATGGATTACTAATTACACGTATGCTGTCTAAACAAGGGTAACCAACCCTTAAAGGCTAGGATGCCTATGCCAGAAATACTAGCAACAGAACGTCGTTGCAAATCAAAGGACATAAAAGACGTTCTCTACATCAGATATCAATGATACTTTCAGATATTTAATAATTTTGCTTAAGGGAACAATTACACATTACATCAAGTCAGAGCATTATACAGCAGTGGATACAGTTAATCAGTGAAGTGAAAAATAGCCCAGAAATTTGAAAAGTCTGTGTGCAAAACCAGTGACTTGGTGCCTGTGTCTAGAGGCACACTGCTTGGATACATCTGCAACAGACACACCAGTTCAGTATTTTGAGGGGGGCCACTGATCACTTTCTTGCCTGCTAACTGGTCATTTAATTGAAATATTTCTCTTACTCTTTTTTTTTTTTTTTTTTTTAAGAAAAATAATATATTTTTCCCACTGAAACATGCAAACTTTTTTGCAGCAGTTCTGGCATCATACAGACAAAAATATTTCAGGTGAATAATTTTATAATTACCTGTGAGAAAATTACTACTGGAGCACCAACTTCTAAAGGAACTGGTGAATTCCCATGATGATTTAGAGTCATTATCGGAACATGAGACACATTTTTGGAACATGAGCTACAGCAATGAATAGTTTATACCATATAATAGGGGATATTTTTATACAGCATAAGAACATCATCAGAATCAAGCATTTCATCAAAAGTTTAACTGGCAAAGCTCCAGATTGCATCAAAATTGATGATCATTTGTGTTATATCAGTCACTTTTTACTTGTAACATGCTTCTTCACTGCAGGGCATGTTGCACAACTCAAAATGTTACTCATTCCAACATACTGTATAACGAATTTTCATTTTTTTAGTACCTCCTTACTTTTTCTGGATGAGTAAATCCTAAAGAATTTTTCATATATACTTCTAACTTTTAAGATAATTTTTTGTACATTTGACGTGTATTCAATATGAACACTCTAGCAGAGGGATTTTGCTGGCAGAAGCTGGCCTTCTGGGCATGAAGTCAATGGACAGAGGTGTGTTATAAATACACACACACCCCAGATCCATGAGGGAACCAAGCAGTACCCAAGTGCATTACACTCACCTACAACAGTCCACAACATTAGCCCAAAATGGACTTGAAGAGCAAATGGATGTGCCTCATACAGAGACCAGAAGAATATCTTTTTTAGCCCAACTGCAATCTTTTCACTGAAGTTTTGTTCCATTTCTTAATCTGTGGTCTTCATGGCTGCTTGAACTCCAGAAGATGCAAGTTTTCTTGTTATCCAAACAGTGATTTTACTTTGATTTTTGATTTCTCTTTTGATATAAGAATATTTTTCTTCAAAATATTTCATAATAATACAAAAGAGTTAATGGAAGTGGGTCACTTACAGCTCCAGGACAATAGCTGCAATGCACTATTGTGGTATGAGACCTTGAATTTGTCTCCTTCCTTAACTATGTGAACTCTCCCCTGCAGCTCCCCCTCACAGTCCCCAGCTCTCCAAATTGTGTAAGAAGATGGCTAGACCTTATAATAGTGTACATACATAACATCCACACCATGAATGGTTGTGCACTGCCCATTTTATCTCAGTTTATCCTTTAAAACTGTTCTCTTTTTTCTCTTCTCATTAACCAAACCAAAGGGAAAGAAAAATCAGTGTTGACATTTTTTCTTTTAATATTAGGAAAAACTATTTTAAAATTAAATAGAAGAGTCAAATAAAAGCTGGTGGAAACCACTTCCCTTTCCTCCTTCCTTGCAGTCCTTTTTATCTTCACACCACAGTTTTTCCTGATTCAGATCAGTATTATATGACTAGCTTAGCTGACATCCTGGTAGCAATGAGGGCTGTGAAGAGGTACAACCAATGACAAAGATAACTGTGATATTGCCTTTGTGATACAGAGGCAGCTTTATTTGCAAATTGGAGCACTTGCCTTCTTTTAATTTATGAAAGGAAGCAGGAGCAAGAATAAATGATACAAATAAAAATTCCACTTTGCTACTAAGTATTGTAGTTATATCAGAAGGAAAAGCTCTTCTGGCAATGAACGTTCCAGGGTCATTTCACACCAGACAAGGCAGGAAGACGACCTTAGACAGCAAATGTAATTTCTTTTTATTAAATTCACCCACTGCTCAGATCCTATGTAAAATTTTAATGCTATACATTAGCTTGCAGTAAGAAGGGGTCTGTGATCAAAAATCAGTACCACATCCAGAAATTTTAAGTACGTGCTCCCATCTCCCAGATTGCTATTTTGCTGCGCATGGAGTGGGCGGTTGCTTCATCATCTAAAGAAATAAGCTGAACCGAGTTCTTACAGCAATGATCTACATCATATTCATTGAGCAAGCAGCACCAGCAGAGCTCTTATTAAAATGAAGACAAAGAGAAGAATACGTTCAAGCTGCAAGACCAAGCCATCGCAGGCAAAAGTGAGCTAGTTCCACAACAGTAAACCTCATCACATTGATATACTTTAGCACATCCTGCATTTGGTGTAAAACTGGCAGAGGGCACGGGAAAGTTACCTGAGGAATCATGCCAGATACGTGGTAGAGACAGGACATATGTCAAAATAGCTTTGTTAGAGCAAACAATGCACATTGTGCAAGCATGTAACGGCAGATGTGACTGTGCAGGTCTATAAAACCCAACAAAGGAGCCCCCAGTAGTGGGTACAGTGATCAGAAACCAAATGTCTCACAGACAAGAGCCTTCATTTTAGTTGAAGAGAAGTAAGGTATTATTTTCAGTTTGAAGGGCCCAAGTACACAACATCATGGACACTCAGCTACAGAAATAAACTACTTCAGTCAGATGAATAGATGAGGAAAACATAAACGAAGTGTGAGCTAATGGGGAATAGCTGAATTCAAAAAACACACAGTCTAAAAAACCCATAATAGTCTAACATAGGAAGAGACATTCTGTTCGAAACTGTTTCTGTTCCATTTTCCTTCACTATTTGCTTAGACCTTTTACCCTCAGTTTAGAAGTTTTATTTTCCTCTATTATTCCTTAGAGAGTAATGAAAGCACATCCCTGGCCATTGAGGTTTTTTTTTCAGGATAAATAGATAAGTAAAGCTGTTTCCTTCAGCAATCCTATCCACCCTTTGTGTGGGCTTTCTCAGATACTGTTCATAAGAAATTGTATTTACAAGAGGGGAAAATTCCCAACTGACAAGAAAATAAAGACCCTCTTATCAGTCCTTACGCTGAAGTCCCCCAGCCCTACATACACCACCAAAACTTCTATAATTGCCATGCTAACTATTTTAATTTACTTACTGACTATTTAACCTTACATATCAGTGAAAGAGAAGAAAGTTGTACAATACAGCAAATCAGAATCCCTTCCACACAGCAAGTGCAGCATCAGAGGTCTAGCAAAGTCTGTGTATGAGATCTGTGTTACATAGTGTAAGAGAAATTATCTTAAACTAACACGTCATTCTTGAACTGTGCTCAAGAAACGTGTTAAAAATATACCCAGCAGATTTCTCATAAGGCCTTTGCAAATTCAAAAATAGTGACTCATTTTCAACAGTGATCATGCTGTGATTGCATGCAAAGAATACAACAACATAGCGCATAAGTATACAAATCTGTATCATAGAAGATAATGAAAAGAATAGAGGACCACTGACCAAACAGTGTTTTGAGAACACTTTTTGATATCAGATACAACAACGATAGGCACGTTAACAATATATGAAGAGAAAATAGTTAATGTCTTCGAAGCATCAATATTTTATTAAGCTATAGATTAGATAACAGCTTGTTCTCAACTGCTTTGTTAGCAAAACCTGGTTTGCTCCAGTATCACCACCTGCAAGCCATGGCAGACGGAGAATGAAGACCTTGTAAAGAATATTCTATTGCTCCACTCCAAACAATACCTGTCTTGGTCTGTCTGTCTTTCCTTTTCTATTTTTTTTTTCCTAAATGATTGATAAAAATGGTACCCAGCAACATGGCTATGATGGCAATTTTAAAGGAAATGGCAATCTTTTGCACAGCCTTTTCTCTTTTTTGTGTGGAATACCTTTGATTTTAGGAGACAGAATTACCTGGCAACACATTCCAATTTCTAATCAGATTCAAAGTCATTTTTTACCTGTAGAATGCTGAGACGGTAAAAGAGAGTAAAAGTGGAAGTGGATACAAGAGAAGACCTCTTATTGAATATATTGAATGGGAATCCTCTAGCTAGCATAAATCAATGCCTAAATCCCAACTATGGCTGTTGTTATTTTTCATAGGTACAGTAGAAATTCACCTCATCCATAGACATGAAAAGAGAGAGAGAACAGATGCTCATTTTCTAAATAAGTAGCCCAAACCCCTCACTTTTCCCCTCATTCTACAGACTACAGAGCTACAAATGTCCCCGTGTCATCCTGTCAATACTGCTGTCGGTGTGTACACAAACACATCTGTCTTCTTTATTTATTCAGTCATCAAAATTCCAAGTCTGCAAGCTAGTCATAATTACGCTTTCCAAAGAGGCAGGCACCTGCCATTTACTCTACCTTTTTCAATTACATCTAATTGAAGACTTGAGCTTAAATAGAAGAAGGGAGACAAGAGTTCTTCAAACTGTCCAAACAATTTCTGTTGAATAGGAAAAAGAGATTTCCTACCACAGTTCAAAATAAGCCCTCCAACATGACTGGCATAATAAAGAACTGGAAAATCAAATGCATCTCCTTCCTCTAAACACCCTGTACCATGAGGATGCTTTTTACATAGATGATGGCTCACAGCCAGAAGAAAAATCCCCTCACCCTTATCAGCCCGCATCACTGCTGCAGCTAAGCTATGAGTGCATTTCTTGGGTATGAGGACTTGTCCTGGGTGCTCCAGTAACTTCCTCCTTTCAAGAGCACCCAGATGATGGAGGGAAGCATATCAGAAATGGCAAAAAATGCAGTCCTCAAGAAACCAAGTTTACATGTGATCATACAGATGAGATGACTGAGAGTAGATTATCCTCTCCAAGTACAGCTGTAAACTCTTTGGCAGCAGTAACCTGATAGGCACTGAGATAGAGTAACCTTCTAGGAACTGAAGAAGCTGGAGGGGAGGGGGGGGGGCATGGAGAAAGAAAAAAAAAACCAAACAGCTGGCTCCACTTATATAAGGGATGTAATTAGGCCAAAAAGAGAGGATGATTTCTGCCTGTGTGATCTGCATTAAGAATAAGTCCCTGAGAGCACTTCTGAGAAGGTAATTTTGGTACTTGCGTGGGGGGGATTTTCCCTTTCCACAAACCGCAGTGCAGAAGTTTCCTTCAAGAGATAGTAGGAGGACATCATTTGGAGAGAAGATGGGAAAAGTTCAAAGAAAGGAATCCTTGTACCAAGTGATGCAATGGTTCATCCCCAAAAATTCATGGACAATAAAAAACAGCTAATATATTGTTAGCAAATTAGATCTATTATGCTAAAACCAAAAAGACCAAATAGAAAATGTCTCACATCTGTTAAGAGGTGAACTAGCGGTAAGTTGTGTAACATACACAGGAAAAGCAGAGTACTTAAAAACATAATAAACCATCACCGCATTAGTGGTAAATCCACAAAGACGCACCAGTATAATCCTTCAATCCCTTTATAATCAAAGCTAAGATAATAAGAGGATATTACTACACCAGCACTTCCTAGCCCTATTACTAGCTTCCTAAATGCGGAGGGAAACACTAGAGATTGTAGGTCTAATGTTTGATAATGGATGATCAGTGCCATTTAACCCACTGAGAACATTCTACATAAAAAGCTAAGCTAGAGGGGTGAAATAATGAATAATGGAGTTGACCTGGCTGCTTGAAAGACTAAAGGATTTTGAGTGAAAGCAAGCAAGAACTCAGTTATTTGTCATCGTTTCTATTGTCAGCTGGAAAACGCAAACAACTACCAAAGGCAGAAGAATGTGAGATGCCATTTCACTGCCTTTCTGCCCATTTTTTGCTTTCTACAGAGAAATGTAGGCTCACCATCAAAGCCAAGGTGACTCTTTAAGATTTCCCTGTCCAACATTCCTCCATGCCATTTATCAACGGTATTTGTGGAGAATGCAATGGCATGGGTGCTACCCCATCGGGGAACACGCTGCAATACCAACAACTAGCTAGGCTGTGTACGTCTGCTCCTTTTATCTTCTGCTTTGAGGGGCAAGAAAGTAGAGCAAAGAACAGTTAATTTTCTTCCCTAGCCAGATGCTATAGCAGCAGCAAAATCTGCCAGGCCACAGGAGCATGGTAGGAAAACAAGATACATTGTAATAAATGTATACTTTTAATGCTATTATGTATTGGTTTTTGTAACCTATAAAGAGGATCAGAGGAACTCAATTTGTCAGTCTGTATCACTTGAAAAGCTCTCTTTATGTTTATCTCTTTAATTATTTTTTTTTTTTTGTAGCACTGCAGGTTTCTGAGGCTTGATTATTTTGCCCATTCTCTCCATTTTCAATAGCATTCTCAGTCCCTGCAGGGAAGAGGGCTGATATTCAACTCAGTTTTTTCATACACGGATACATGTTGGTGGTGATGGGGGGTGCCAGATCTGATGATATAAAACATGCAGAACTTTAGGTGTACAAAGAATCACACTGAATTCCTTAGGATTACTTACATGCTTAACCGGAAGCAGGCATGCTAAGCTTTGCAAAAACAAGGTCTTATTTTTTAGAAATAAAATAGTAGGACAAATTCATTTCAGAGATGACTCCACTCACCAAAAAATGCAAAATTGGTGACTTTAATGGAGTTACTTGAAAGATTCATTTGGCTTACTGACTTCCCTATTCATTTATTCATTCATATGTCCAACAATGCACCTGGGAAACTCTGTTATGATTTCACTAAATATGTGTTGTGGTTTGTGTGCAGGTGTAAGGAGATATATGCACACAATATGCACGCACATTACTCTCTTCTTTACCTTGGTAGCATCATCCTCCCTTTCTCCTGCAGTTTATAACCCTGACATTAATAATGAAGGCGCTTATTTCGCTTCTTTTTCACTGACATGAGCAAAAAGCCTTGTTGTTTGACAGCACAGGTTAGCCACGTTTACAGTGACCTCTGGGTTCAGAGAGAGACCGAGAAACTATACACTGAGAAAGAAGTCTTTCTTTCTCCACCAAAGGTCTATGTACTAATCCAGTTTAACATGGGAGGAAGGCAGGGGGAACGCAGAGCAAGCAAACCAAACCAAGCTGAAGTGTGCTTAGATAGAAAACAAGTGACCCTGGTAAGGAAACCAACACAAACTGGCAGATCACTGGCTAAGAAATGTGAGATTACTGTAGCAGGTTCAGGGGTCCCATGAGACTGAAAACAGATTTCAGAATTGTATGCGCAAACGTACAGATCCTATACAAATCAAATTATTCCATTTTCAATGACAAACACCGAGGGTAAATTACCTATTATGATTGTGTCCATTATTGGATCCTGTTTCGCCCACGCACAGCAAATGTAGTGCCTAACAACTCATGCAAAGCAGCCATGAAAGGCAGAACTCTCTTTACATCTTTCATATTAAGATATTGAACATGCTGCTACTTACTGCATCTTATCCTAAACTGGCATTCGCTGCTTCACTATTTCTTTAATTTTGTTGTCACTGTTATTCCACTGTCCACGTAGGTTCTTGTTCACATGCTTCAAATAATGAGGATAATGAACAACATTTGTGGTTTGCTTTCTGTGCTGCTTGGCTTTTTCGTTGCTTATTCCCAAGAGGGCTACCCTGTTCATTCTTTTTGTACATGTATTATTGATAGCTCATATTTTCTTGTTCAACACAACACGATCGTCAGAGCTTTTTTAAAAGCCCCAACAGCCTCTCAGACTTTCTAAATGAAGAGGCTGTGGGTGAGACCACATTTACTACAGTGCAAGCAGAATAAATAAAAGGTAGGCAGGGTAAATTGAACTTTAGCCTCCAAAGTGTTTTTTTACTCCTAGAATGGAACAACCCCCTTGTATACCTATAAAAGAGAGAAAGGAAAGTGGAGTATGTTCCTCAGTGCATCATGAGGCTGCCCTGAAGCTCAGTGGGGACTCCTGCCAAGGGCTGCCCTCGGACAGAGCTGGGAGCCAGGAGCAGCTGCTTCTCCTGGACACGAGAACCTGGTTTCACAGGCAGCCTGAACATGTCCCTTCCCATCAGAAATAATCATAAGCTATTGAAACACCTAGAGGAAAGATGTGGGAGGGTAGCCCCAGTACAAGCACCATGCCAGACAGACAGAACTGCTCTGGTGATGCTGAGCTGCATTGACACCGGGCTCTGACAAGCAAGCACCAGTGGTATGGAAGTAGTTTAAGAGGTTACCTAATGTAGCTACATCCAACTGTACAGTGCTGCTTAAGAATACTAATGTGTTGGCTTTGTGCAGCATTGTAGTATGTTGACATAACCTTATTTTTCCTTTGCTAGATGGATTCTCCCTTCCCTCTTTGACCTGTCCTCACATTGCTTCAGATATAATTTGTTTCCCGAGCATTTGTTTTTAGAGCTGTATGAAACAGGGTGGCACAAACTTTCCCAAGCTGGTATTGATGTTCCAAGTGTGGTGAAATGGTGCAATACACAAGAGAAAAGGCTTCAGACACTCACTACATTGAAAGGCAGGTTTGTTTTTTCTAGAAATGTTTCATTTGTTCTAGCAGGTGTGTCTGATACCTTTTGCATAATGATAAACCCACACACATTCTTCATGCAAATAGTGACCCAACAGTTGCTCTTAGTTGCTTCAAGTAGTAAGTGCGTGTAACAACCTGCACTTACACATACACGTTTACAGAGCATTCATACCGTGCAAGGTAAACAGAGCCCATCGTGCCAAGGGAGGGACACACAGTGCTGCTGGGACTGGGATAGAGGTGTCGTACCTTGGCCAATGTGGTCAGAATCAGCCGAAATTGTCAGAAAAGCTCTTCAGAGATACTGGGAGACTCCGATAAATCTTATCTTTCCTCTCCTGGCTGCAACCAGATAATATTCTCCTCTTGTGCGTGTTACTTGAAATGTGTCACCTATCTCAACTATTCCTGTTCCACAAAGGGTTTGGGAGCAGCATACGGGAGCGATTGGCGAGGTTGACCAATTTGGACCCTACCTTTCTATGGGCTGTGACCGCCGCTCACTTAAGTGCTCCATTTACTTGCCTTGGAAATTCAGGTTTGGCCAACAGAGAGCTTCTCTCACCCTATATTGCATCTTCTGCTAGCTTTCTCTTTCCCTAAATCTTCCAGGTGCTGTACCTCAACAGCCAGCAGAGCGTTTCTTATACCAGCCCTTGCCGTTAATTAGGTCAGATTATTACTAAGAGCTTCTTTGTTCTTATTAGTGATTACACTTCACAACGGAGCCCAATCTTGATAGATTGCTACACAGTTTCTTAATAGGAAAAATGAATATTTGCCAAAATGGTTGCTCTTCCAAACATGTCTGTGAGCTAGTTTGTTGATGATTCTTCAACCTGCTGTACTTAAAAAGAAAATAAAAAGGCATTTTTGTGTCTGGCAATGTCCAAATGCACCTAAATCTGCTTTATTAACACAAAATTGCCACTCTAGAATGTGACTGTGATACACGAACGTGTCAGTGTATCTGAAGTTTCTACCTAGAACAAGTAGGTCAAATCAGCACCTGTGATTGATGTAGGACATTCACAAAATTGCAGCACCTGCCTCTGAGCTTAGAGGTTGTGAATTAGAACAGATGAGAGGCAGACGGTTGCTTGCATCTCTGTTGTACCTACTGGTGTGGGCACAAACTGTGTTTGGCAGTAACTAGCTTAACTTCACCCATTTGATCTTGCACTGAAACAGACTAAATTGGTGACACCACCCACCACCGAGTGTTAACTGGAGCTGGAACCACCTGAGGACCAAGATCTTGATTTGCTTTTCAGACCTCACAGCCCACCTGAGTATTTTTACTGCTTTTGGGGCAGGCAAACACATAGCTTTGGACAACGTAAGCCACCTACACTAGCAGTTTAATTTTCCAGGTTTGACTTTGCACTGGAACATACTGGGAGTGCCCAGTCATCAGAAAGGTGTTTGCAGAGGCTGGTGGTGCCCCTGTACAGAGACACGGTGCCTGCGTGAGCACCCAGCCCTGTGCTATGCTCTGCCTACGCTCTGCTCCTGTGCTGCCAGGAGCCACCAAGAATATGGGAAACAGGCTGTAACTGGGAGTATTGCAGGAGGCTGTTAATGGAAGACATCTATGTTCCCCACAAGGACTGGAATATTGTCCCTTGGGAGTTTTACTTTGATTTCAGTGGGATCGGGATTTCATCTCATAATGTATTCACCACTCTAAAACCTGCAAAGCTGCACAGACATTGATAATCAGACTAACTGTGGTTCATGCAAAGAGCTCCTGTGAAACATTTGACTCCCACTACAATACAGTATTTTATGCCCACTTAGGTATAACTGCAGCGTGGCATAGTAAATAGGCTGAAAAACCCAAGAAAATTCAGACAGGTTTCTGATGTCTTTCTGGGACAGATTCTGACCTCTGCATCTTCTAATTTCTCAAACATATGATGAGTTATGTCTTTCCCTGTGACTACTTTCATTCATTTCATAGTGCTCCATTTTAGAAAGAGCACTAGAATCTGTCTCAATGTGACTAAGAAAATAGCTAATAATTGTCATTGTGCTTATCTGATTGGCATTTTACCTTGAGTTCCTACTAATAAAGAACTATTTGAGATTTTAACAGAAATGTAAATGTTGAAGTTTCACAGGTCATTGAGTTTTATAATATTGAGTCATTGGGCTATTATACATTGATCAAGCAAATAGCAAATGGTGTGACTTGCCAAAGAGCATTACTCAAATATTGACTAGGAATTGATGACAGTCGGCTGCTCTCCAAGGACTGCAAAAGTTAACAGGAAAATTTTACCCAGGGCAACTGCAAGCTTCTGCCTTAAGACAGACAGATTGGTTGGTTCCTTTTTGTTACCATCTTTTCTAGTCTCCTCTGCTAAATCCATGCAATCTTATAATAAACAGATATGTACTTGGAGTAAATGCTTCCATTTATGTCAATTTCCTAGCTAATCTCTCAGTCATCTCTCAATTCCAACAATCTGTATTGCTCCCCTTAATTAATCATATATATTAAACTAGTAGAAACGGAAATATACGCAGCAAACTGCTCCATTTTAAAATGTGATTTGTATACAGTGCAATGCATTTTATCTTGAGCAAAGAATGTTCAATTACAAGCTTCTAGCACGGCCCTTACTTCTCCACCAAAGTCACAAGTTTGATCCCAGTGCACATTTACAGAGGACAGCATTTCAGCTCAGAAAGGAAAACAATGCCCTCCCCTCACATAGCCCTCTCAGAGCACCTCCTGGAGCAAAGGCCTTTTCTGGTTTGAGATTGTCCAAACGTACTCTTATCGCAGACTAGGGTTTCTACAGAACAGAAAATGCTGTTGAGAACAATCTGTCTTAAATCCTATCTCTTCCTAGGACACAGGACACCCTGCAGAGGTTTCAAAACCGCCGTGCTACAGTCAGACCCTGTTACAGTCAGAGGTAGAAGCACACTCTGTTTTCCCTCAATGCACAGCTGGAGGAGGTTACCCCTAGTTTGTCCACCTGGCTCAGAACCAGAGACCTCACCCATGACCACAGGGGAATGGGCTTCATTTCCTTCCTCACCACAAAAGAATTTGAATTAGTTCTCCCAAAGAGCCTGTAAGGCAGTTTAAGATCAATGTCCTCCTTTCCTGTGGAAGCTATTCCACACTACTTGGAATAACTAGATATTTTCTTGGCCAGAGAGAGTGCGTAGTCTCTTGGACATTCAGCTGGATGGAGGAAACCAGAGTGTCAGTCCCTGATCCACTGCCTACTTCACTTTTTTGTGCTGTATGTTTAACGAAACAGGAATTGATATTGAAGTGTCTTCCCTCCCATTCGAGCAGCTAATGTGAGATCACAGAATCACATTCAATCTCCTTCCTTCTAATCTACTTCTTCCTTTTTAGCCTAATGGATGTTGAACTAGTCCCTGAAAATCAGCCAAATTTCAGCAGCACAGAACATCAGGTCATACCACTGCGGACAGAATGAGATCCAACTTCAACATCCTCTGTGGCAGAGAATGAACCTGAGCCCAAGCATCCACTTTTGGACCCCAAGTCCTTGCACTAAATGCATGCTTCTAAGGCTAGGCGACCTTTCCACACCAAGCTGTGTGCAGGCTGTGGCCCATGACACATTTTGATAGAAAGCCACTGCATCGGGTCCTGCAGACAGTGAGACGAAGGGACCAGCTTATTCATGAACCCACAGGTGGCTTAAGCACGAGGCGAGGACCAAGCTGCCTGCTACTCTGACTGTGCTGGAGGCCCTCAGTCAAAGCCATCCCAGTCTGCAGCTGCATAGCTCCCCTTTCACGTCCACATTACAGCTGAAGGTACCAGGGCAGCACAACAGGTCTACCAGCCAGCTTTCAGTAAGCTTGCATAGGAACCATCAACAGCTGTGGTGGGATAGCGTGGTCTTCAGTACAGGCTAGTAACCAAACTAAGTCGCTGGACTTCTCATAAGACTGAAAGAGGGCTGCCCAGCCGTGCTGGGGTCGGTCCTGCCCCGCTGCCCAGCCACCGTTACACCCTCAGGTGACCAAAAGTAGCACCTCCAGAGTCAGCTACACCGACATGCCTTGAGAAGCTGTCAGTCACCACCTAGCACACAGAGTCGCAGAGCAATTGCAAATAAATACCTGTCAGCAGCAGAGCTGTGAATATTGCACTGCTATCCTTTGTGTCAAAGGCAAAAAGCTTTCCCTCGGCTTTCTAGAGGTTGGCACTCACATCATTATTTTCCAGCCTTCCTTACAGTTTTAAACCATGATCTGGAAGGAGATTATATTCCACTTCTGGTTTAGGAGCAGAAGCGTCTCTGGATCAGCTTTTGCAGTTTTCTGCCAGCAGAGGATACCCAGGACCAAACCTTCCCATCGGCTTGAATGCAGATTCTGCTTTGAGGATACAAGCACTCATTCCCACCGTCTGTGTACTAGGAGCAGACAAGACCTGACACCTCACTTCAGTCATTTCTATAATTTGGGAAAAAAAAAAACAAACATAAAGCTACTTTTGAAACTCTACCATTTTCATGAAAGCTTGCAGTGTTTTCCAGCAGCAGGAACTTTTGCACTGCTGGTCTTTGAGCAACAGTGGTTTTAAGAACTACTGCACCTCGCCAAGAACATTTCTTATGACACAGGCTCATGATGGGTAGATCAATAGCTTCTTGAATCCTCATATCCTTTTCAAATTACTACCCCAGATATATACCTGAGTAGGCCATCTTATCTGATAACTTAAACAAGCAACCTGTCCACACTTTAATTGTTATTGAGGATTAATGTTGTTTATAAAATGAAATCAATACAATCTCTATTGCTTATTAACTGAAACATTCTAGGCTCTGCTCTGTTTGCTTTGCTTTTCAATTAGTTTCTATTATTTTCCCTATTAGCTTTTAACAAATAGCTGTAGAAATAAACTTAATGGTTGTGAAACTGTTATCAGAGTCAACAAAGCCCCTTAATGGAAAGTCTTGTATATTTAAATGTAAAAAAGAACTCACTGTTTAATCATTTGACATTATGAGATAAGTTTATTACTATACATCTGTTCTGTGCTGGGCCTCGATTTTTTTTTTAAGCTGAGCAATTAAGAGTTCTTAAGGGTTCCCTAAAGTTCAGATGTCAGAGATGTTAAGTTGCTTACTTCATTTAAGATGAACAAACTCCACAGTCTAATAGCTTTTGTTAAAAAACAGCAAACTGAGAATGGGCAGAAGACAGTGGGATTGCTAGGAGCCTAATAAATATCATCCAGTTACATTGTAAAAGTATTCTCGAGACCATGCAAGCAGTTAAGTATCTGAAACATCTCACAGACATTGCCCATGCTTTGTCTGGGATCCCAATACATGTTGGTCAAGTGGAGTGCTGCACCTATGAGGATTTGTCCATCCCTGGCAGAAGGGAAGAAGAGCAAGAAGCATGAGAGGATGGTTTCTCAACTCCAGCTGCAATCTTTACTCTGAAATGAGATCCAGGAGGTGAGTGGGAGATTGTGAAGGAGGATGGCTGGGTGGCAGAGGAGGAATAGTTTTGAGGGTACTGGCAGGCAATAATCTGGGCAACAAGTCTCAGTATATAGAGTGATAGTAGCGCATCCCACCCCAGCCAGCACCAAGATGGTACAAATCTGTTTTCTCAGTCATGGTTTTTTGCTCTCTGAATGAAGAAAACTTTACTTCCACATTATTCACTGAACAGGTGAGAGAAGTGTGTGCGCTGTCTGGCCTTTGAGCAGAAAATCTCTGTCTATGGGGATACACTTCTACCATCCCTGCTGAAAGCTTTACCTTTATGCATCTTTTCTGCCCTGTGCCTTTACGCATCACGACTCAAAGCCGGAGACGTCTGCAACCCGAATTCTCTTGGCACACTGCTTGTGTGCCCTAAGTAGTTTAGATGCACTTGGGCACCAAGCAAGCAAATTTACAATAGACAGTTATATACCAAAGTGACGAGTTCTCACAGGCAAAGCAGCTTTGCCTGCTGCCCCTCCAACCACAGGCACCAAAAAACAACAAGTGGCGCAATTCCTGCTCTTCTGTGCAAAATGATTTGATTTGGCAGCATCGCCTCCGCTGCCTGCCGACTGACGTCAGCGGAGAGCTGGTAAGAACGCAAGACACAACTGAATCGAACCCAGAAAGGAGAGAAAATTTTGGACGGACGCAGGCATATAATCCACCACACAGGCTACCATTTTGCTCCTACCAGCCTGTTCAGAACCACACGTAAGTAAATAGTTCTAAAAGCCATTACGAGCGGCGTGCGAGCTCCCTGGCGCAGCCTGTCTCCGGAAACTTCCGCGCTCTCTCCTGCGTTCAAATAATTTTGTTTGCAATCGCCAGAACTGTTCCTAGCCTTCACGCAGCGCAGACACATTCCAGGATAGGGCGAGGCAAAAGGTTATGAAACTTACTCAGGTGTCATTTATTTCATGAAAGTTTGCTGGTTATTATAATCAAATGTCAATTGTCTGTAATTGCGGCATGCAATGGAAAATCCCTACTTAGGACGTGTTCTGCCACTTGCTGGTGAAGTACACTAACCCTCAACCATGAAGCAATACTGTAAAAATAGTTCTGACATGTAAGCAGGTCCAGGAGTATAATTAACACTATTTTGATTTTTTTTTTTTTTCTTATGGCTTTGCTGTAAGGAAACCATCTTACATTTTAAAAGAAAGATTCAGTGTAAAATTAAAGAATTCTTCCTACTCAGTGCATTTAGTAATCTAATTATTAATTAATAACACTTTATGCTTTGATGGCCTCTGTCTTGACTTAGTTTCACAAACATAGATGAATCGTTTGGTAATCTTGCAATACGTGAATGTATTGGTGGCTTGCAGAGTAAGGATCAGATCATAGAGTTCAATTTGAGCTCACCTCAGATGCTGTTATAAGAGTATTCTCTGATAGGGAGCTAACATTCAGAGCTTCAAAATTAAGTAACAATTACTTTAATCCAGAAAGAGTTATTGTTCCACTTGAGGAAAGAGAAATAAAATTTGGTGTAAGAACTCTGACTGACCAGCTGTTGAGCTGGGTTGGGCAGGGAAGATCACTCAGTATTTTAATCTTTCTTCTTTTAAATGAAGCAAATTAATGGATTAGATATACATGTAATAACCAGATTATTCAGGGGAGTTACAGAAGTGTGGAAATGGGTTGACAATGTTAAAACTGATGAAGTAAGCTCCCAAAGAAAACCTAGAAAAAAATTCCAGTAACAGACATCTCTTTAGCCTAGCGGGCTGAGGAAAATTAAAGCATAATGACAGTTTACAGTTTGAAGCTGAGGATAAAGAAATTCAGATCAGAATCTAACCCCTGGGTCAGTTTATATATCGATGCAGTAGACTTGCCATCACTTGCATCTTAAAGTTGGGGCTGGCTTTCTTTCTGTAAAGATGCTACAGTTCAAATAGTCACTCTGGGCTTGATGCAGAAATCACACTCTGCAGTTCTAGGGCTTGCTCTATACACAGGGAAAATTATCATCCATATCTAGCCTTAAAATCTTAGAATCTTGTGGAATGAAAAGAACTTAATAGTATTTCAGCAGTAAAGCAATCAGGGTAGTTTATGAGAAGACATACTTGAAAAATTAAGAGGGGAGAGGAAAGGAAGGAATTTCAGCAAGGATTTCATTAGCATGCCAAGTTGGTCTAATATTCCTCATTAGCGTTTGTATTCTCTTTGTTTTGTTTTTATTATATACTGTAGATGAAAATATATGCAATGAAAATGTGCAAAGCTTCCTTAAGCCAATGCTGATGAATGCTTACAACTGAAATTATCTGTACTGATTTTAACTGGCACATATACGATAAAATACCCACATTTTACACAGGTTTTTAAAAAAGCTGAATTAAGCAGATCTGTAATAGTCACTCCAGTGATCACATCAGCACTTTTACACACATACACTGTCACTTTCCGTAGTGAGAAGTGACATGAATATGAGACAAGTGGACTTCTGATTTTTTTCCAACCACTGGCTGCATGTTTTCACATGTATATACAGTGAAGAATGGAGATTATGGAACAATTCTGAATAAAGACACTCTTAAAGAAAATGAATATGAGTATGCACCTATATAAAAAATATAATTATACATGCCTGTCAATTAGTGAAACCACTTATTTTGCAAAATGAAATCTGGCTATTCAGATTATTAGCAAAAAAAAAAGACTTAGTATTGTGTTCATTGGTATAAAAATACACTTTTTTTATATTTGCTTGTAGAACTACACAACAACAATACAAACACTACTCCTAGAGTTAACTTTTTCACAGCTTGAATATAATGATTTTAGCTGCTATATTATAGCTCTCCTCTTTACCATCTGCATCTATTCATTTATTTGAACTCCTGTGACTTAATTTTAAACAACCCTGACCTTCATTAAACGACTTGGTTAAGGCTGATTTAGGGGCACAACTTTATTCTTATTAATATGCACGCCTGCAGGAAAATTGGAGAAATGTTCTGCAAAAACAGCATTCAATTTAGTAGAGAGAAGAACAAAGTATTATGGTTTTGGCACAAATATACAACTCTACAGTCATAGGACGGAGAATAATTGGTTAGCAGCTCTTCAAAAAAGGATCGCAGAGTTATAATAAACTGCAAGCTGAACTTGAAACAACAGTGCTGGAGCTCTGAGCAAGATTAAACGCAGGCTGAAATTTTCATGGAAGACATTTCAAGAAAACACTTCATAATGATATATATTCCATACACAGAACACAAAACTGGTTGAAATTCAGCACACAGTTGGCAAACTGCAAATTATCTTTAGAGTATATTAATGGCTACAGTTAACATTTACTGCAAATATATAGGAATAACATGAGAACTCAAGAGAATACACCCCTAGGCAGAGAGAGAGACACCAAGTGACCATACATGCTTGGTATGGTACCAAACTTACAGGCAAAATCTATTTTGCTACAAAATGCCCCAAGTTATTGAGATACCAACGCACGTATTGCTTCCACAGAACTATAAGGATCCGATCCCTGTTGGTGCCCTTGCAGGGCAGACACCTGCCTCTCTAATCAGCTTGGTCTTTGCAAACACCAAGAGCTTGCTACAATGACATAGCCTGGGGAGGAGAGGCGCAGAGCACAGCAACTTCAGGGAATATTGACAGCAAAAAGTATCATTCAGATGTCTAGAGAAGATGCAGAGAGGAGTAAATATGAACTTTATGGACGACTTCTCTTGAATAGTATACGTGTCTATGCTTTAAGTAGTTATGTGCTACAACTGTTTTTGTATATTATATGAATACTTGTATATGATATGATTTTCTATGTAAAAAGAAGCCAAAAAAGTTCAGAAAAAAAAACCAAAGAGCTGGCCCATATTTTGTCTGAAACTCCAAATTTCACATGGTCCCTCTGCATCCAAGTTTGCTCAAACAACATTATCCCAATTGTTTTATTTGGGTTTAATTTCTGTCCCATTCTCCTAAAGAAAAACAAGTAGAATGGGATGCCACAACACACGCTCACAGACACTAAGATCAGTTGAATTAAGTCAGCATCTATCTCTTTGAAATATCAGAAATGCCTGCTAATAGTTAACCAAAAAAGTTGTACGAAATGCCAGTATGGATAATTAAAAGCTTTAGCGAATGCTTGGCAAAACAGTGGCCATTTCTCACAAAAAGCTATAAATAGAAGGAATATTGAAAAAACCTTACCCAGAGGGTCTTTTTAAATACCCAGTTTTTATATGAAGCTTTATTTATTTATTTGAACCAGTAGGATACAAAATATACCTTGAAAAGCTGATTAAACTTCACCGTGGTCACATACCCAGCTGAATGGGGGTTTTTTGCCTCCCAGATCAGTTCATATGAATATTACTTTGCAATAACAACTCTGGAAATGATCTAGCAATACCTGGGAGCCAAAGAGCCCTGCAGCAAGAATGGAAACAGTAATATCCTCTCCAAGCAGACCCGAGGATTGTCTGGTGAGATGCCAGCTTTCTGGTGGAAAGTACCCGCATTTTTCTGGATCGGCCTGCATCTCCAACCCCTTCTCTCTTCCTGCCCTCTGGCTCAGCAACCCACCTTCTCCCCGGTCCTCCCTCCACAATAACGCCTGCGTCAACACGACTTCAGAGCCTCCCAGGGGAGCATTTTGGCTGCGCTCTCGGAGGCTCCGTGCTTTCTCCGTAGAGAAAGCAGCTCAGGAGCTTCCTTGTGGAGGGTGACTACTCTCAGCGCTATCGGGACACCTCCGGGTCTGCTCTGAAGGGGAAAAATGTCAGCAGCACAGGAATGGCACAGAGTCGATGCCCTGCTCCCAACACTCAAGCTCGGCAATTGCTGACGGGTCACGACCAGAAGAAGAGGGACCCATGCAGGTGTTTGGTTTCATCATGCGAAGAGCCCTGTAGGAACCAACGCAACTCCTTCCTACGGCATGCTCCCTCATGCCCTCCTGAATACTGTTGAGGAGATTGCAGGACTGAATCCTAAAAGAGGGAGGATGCAACGCATGACCTACCAGAGGAAAAAAATCTATATATTATACACATTATTGACACTAGCCTGGAGGGCACATTAAAAGACAGAAGACTTGCTGAACAAAACAGCGAGAGCACTGGGAATCTACAACAGGCTTAAAGAAAAATGACAAGCACCAGCGGTAACAGAGAACTTGAAGTGATCGAGGACAGCAAACTACTTGTGCATTTGCAATGCAACGTGGCTCGGAAGAAAAACCCAAAGACAGTCCAGTATAGCTTTCATAGTGTGCATACTGAAACATTGCTTCATGGAACAGACAACAGACTATCTGGGCATGAGAAAATATTGCTCGGGTATTGCATTTATCTGGGAATTGCTGCCTTGGAAAAAGCATGGACAAACAGGAGCCAACCTGATATGGGTTTGCCTGACAAGCAATTTTAAAAACGGAATCCAAAGTCTAATGCTGGGACCTGCCAAACCCAGCCAAAGTACATACAATGTATTCTTGCTCCCAAGAGCATCTGTGATCTCACTAGGATTTATCGTATCGTCGAAGTCAAATACGTGTTGCTGTGCTGTGCTAGCACAGGGCCTGAGACACCAAGGAAAGACAAGTTTTCTGAAGAATATGTATGAAACCATTACTGTGACTGAAGAAATTCTTTCCACCCCCTGGATTTATTTTCCAATGCCTCCAGCTAAATGAAAAGCAGAAAGCAGACAAATTTTCATCAGCTCTTTCAGCACATTATAATTAGAGCCCATTTCATCATGTTAAACATCCTTTAGTCAAATAAATGCTGATTTGATCTGCAGCATCAACAACAGCAATGAACTGAAGTTATATAGCAATCCTCACGCACTTTGCTTCTAGTTAATATTGTGCATATTCCCATGACCAAGGCCAAGGCTGTGACCGAGGGGCTCAGACTCTGCCACCCCAGCACCTACAGTGCTCACTGGCTGGGTGGGTCATCACGCTACCCACAGGTTTTACTTATTAACATTCTCACACTTCTGTACCAAGTAAGTCCCACATCAGTTTCTGAGTGCTGAAAATTAATTACTATAACTTCTCCTTAACTTCTTTTTTTTTTTTTTTTACTTCTATTTGATACTCGCTAATAATGTTTGCTTAGTAAGCTATTAAAGGTACGTTATTTCCAATTTGTTGACATAGTATGCAACCTACAGATACTGAGAACAAAGCTAATAACATTCCCCAACTTTTAAGTCCATATTGTATGCTTTTAAAATAAACTTGGATAGGCAAACCCTTGCTGCCTTTGTGCAGAGCATTATTATTGCACTGAGGAACACACTGGTGCAAACGTTAGCTTGATAAGACTATTTATGTCAAACCTGATCCTGTGAAGGGTTTGTATAGCAAACTCCTGAATACTTGGAAAGTTCGCATAGAGAACTCCTGCAAGATTTGAGCTATTCTAGATTTTCCTCCTTCTAAATACCCCTACCATACTGTGTGTCTATGATGGGAACAAAACAATACCATACGAGTGGAGAATGGCACACATTATTTCTATAGCTAAGAAAAGTAGAAGAAGGAATTTGATGGCCGTTATAGACCTGTAAGACTGGCTTCTGTTACCTGCAAACACATGCAAAATTAGTAGATAGAAAATGGCATAAAATGAGTTAATCTGTTTCATTAAAATAGGGCCACAACAGACCGATCGCTAATCTTTCTCCGAGAACTGATTTTCTAGACTTTGGAAATGTGACAGATTTGTGTCAAGTCCTGTAAGGCATCCGATATAATGGCATGTAGGAGCTTAGTGTTTTAAAATAGAGAAGATATAGATTAGCAGAGTTTTGAGGCAGGCTGGTAAAAGGGGAAGAGCAGTATGCAATGCTGAAAGGGAAAAATGAGAGAGCTCACCAACCTAAAGGAAATTTGAGAAGTTATACACATCCTTGAGAACTGGAATAAAAGTATTTAGAGTAATATTTAGAAGTCCAAAGCAGAAGCTTTCCACTTAGCAGGTGACAACAAAGACTTTTGCTGTAAAAGCAGCCAGTTGGAAGGAAAACAAAAAAACCACCAACAACATACAAACAAATAAACGAAAAAGCAGATTTAGTTGAGTCTACACTAAGACAGGGGATTTCCTTGAAGCATCCCTCAGCTATAGTCCCCCATCATCTGTTGCTCCCTTCTGGCCCATGCACCTAGATTTCCACCCCAAAGAAGCAAGTAGAGGGCACCCAGGGAATGAAAGGATACAGAGTTGAGTGTCTCTGGACACAGAAGTGGAACATGTGTTTGGATAAAGCAGCTGAGAAGCACATTGCCTCCTTTTGTATTTATGTATGCAGAATGGCGGCGAGCTGCCAGCATGAATGACCACTTGAGCCACTGCCAGAATATGAACTTTCTGGTCAATGTACTTCAAAACTGCTTGTCTTCACAGTAATTTGCATTTGTAATTCCAGCTAGAAACGACATACATGAAAGCCTGTTGTTCCAGAGATCAAAGTTAATTGGAAACACCCCAGATTTTCAACTGTACGTTGTAAGGAATGGTCTTAGTACCATTTCCAAAGAGCCACTAGAGCAGCCCACTGGAGCACCTCACTCTGGGAACACCCTGCAGGGCTTCAGTCTGGCTCCTCACAAACTGCTCACTGGGGCTCACATGTGCGTTTGAATGGACTTTTTTGGATGGACTCTAACACTGAACTTCAATATTCGGGATTCTCTGGTTGTTGCACGAACAAACTGAGATTACTGGAGTGTTTGCTGCCACGCAAGTTACCTGTGCATGCAGCTGTGAGGTGTTGTGCAAGTACTCCTGGCATGTGCATTTGGCTATGCAAATGTAGATATTTTATGGGGTTCATCTAAACATAGACAGCTCTAACTGTTTGCCAAGTCCTAGAAAAGACATACAGGTTACTACAGTGCAGCCCTTGACAGTTCTATCCACTGATTGAACTACATCTTCAGTTAATAGAGGAATAACTAAATGTAACAAGAAAAAAAGCATAATTAAGAAAAAATGTGAGACAGCATAAAATTTCCTTATCTATTTCTTCCCAAGCTCATCTCTGATAGATATCTACATGTTGGCCACATGTCAGAATGGGCTACATTGTGAAAGGCAAGCATATTTTGCATACATTGCATTGCTACATATGGAAAACAAATTTCTGTCTCTGACTGTTAGAGTCCAGGAAAACCATTTTCTTTTTCCCAAAATCTCATGAAAGCTAGGGAAATTTATCAACATCAGGGAAAAGTAACCTCAACAATTTTCTGAATTGGAAAGTCAAATTAAAAAAAAATCCAAAGCAAAATTGACCAGTTCAAGTCAATAAAAATGTTTGTATTTCCTCATTTTAATTTAGAATTTTTTTGTCTTGTTGTTCGTTAGGTAGGAGGGAGGCCAATTTAAATTCACAATTAAATTCTTTCCTAAAATATTCTAATGGGTAATTTTGACAACCTCAGAACTTTTCCAAAACATTTTTTGAAAATAAACAGATCAAATCTGAATATTTCACAAAAGTTACTCTTGTTTTGACAAACCAGAGCTTGTCTGTCCCCTCTTGCCCCAAGGAAGAAGCAGTTTGTTGAAGAAATTCCATCCCACATTATGAATTATGCAAGTTCTGTACTTTTGCAATACCCATCTCAGTGGCCTGCATCTAAGTGGAGAATAACTAGTGACGTGCAATCTTGACCTAGGAAGCTTGTCTCCATAGGAAACTATACATCCAACTACACATGTAAACATCACTTCAGTCTGTTAATATAATCTGAAACGTTCCACTGGATAAATTGAATAAATTACTGTCATTATCTTTTTGCCTGAATCCTTCTTCTAAAAATGAAATGAAAAACTGAATAAAACACATCTCATCCAATTACTTTTTTTTTTTTCTCTTCTAATCTGTCTCTCCATGATTAAGCTAATGCTTGCCCACAAAGGTTAGCCTTGGGCTCTGTTATACAGTCACCTCGTCTGTGTTTCAACATGTTCTTGAGAGTTTTTTTAAGCTGGAAAAAAACCCAAAATATTGAGCTAGATGAAGTTACCAGGGTTACTGTTTCTTGGCTACTGTTGATATGAAAAAAAGATATATCATAATTTGTTAGGGTAAAACTATTCACAGTAACAGAATAATCCTTCCTCTGTATGAGAGTGTTAGACTTCATTACTGATGCTCTGTGCTGCCCTTACCCCTGAGTTGTGTAAGGGTTAACCAATGGTCCCAACCAAGATACAAAGAACCAGCAAGTTAAGCATGCCAGAACCATTTGAATAAAATACAACATAGAATAAAATACTTTTCTCATAATAATAACATGTCAAAAAAATTTAGTTGATAGCACCAGAAAGGCTTTTTCAAAAAATCAAAACCATGGAAGAAATTTTAAGTGTCCCTGAGCTTTTCGTTATTTTTTCATTTTGCCCTTTTCTTTCCCCAGTATTATATCCTTATATCCTTTAATTCCTCTTCAACCTCTTGCTCATTCCTAGTCTGTATTGTTCTCTCACCTGAATTCCTAGATACAAAATTTCTTTTTGATCATTCCTTCCTTTCTATGCCCTCCCACAGTGAAAATTTCTTTCTTGTAAAAAACGAAGAATTCTGGTTATTTATGAATCCTGGAGTTTCAAACTTTCTCTAAATTATGCCTGGGCAGTACTTGAAGCAATATTCCTTAGCAGGATATTGTTCTGAAGACTGAGAACTAAACATCCATCTGGTACTAACTATTTTTTTTTTGGCTTATCAGAGTCATTTTTGAGAAAAGTCAGAAAGGCTTGGATATCATGGTCAAAACAGTTAAATTACATGAACTGGATACCTCACCTCATCACAGCTGCCTGCAAAGTGGTGCCCTCAGCAACAATTCCAGGTCAGGAATTCACTAAAACTAGCCACTGACAGTTTGGTTTTGAGTGTTTTCCAGTTATCTGTAATGGTCTTAGACCGCCTCTCTTACTAAATTTAGAGGCCTGATGGACTGAAGTTTGCTATGCAAAATATTTCCTAGTCAGAAATCAAGTCAGTCTTCAGCATCATTCAGTAAAATGAAACAGCATTTTTCAAAAGCATATTTATGCTTGGTTTTTAGGTTAAACTTTAGTGAGGGGTATAGAACATGTTAATGAACATATAGGAAAAGAAGCTCAAGGCCATCCTGGATTAGGGATGTTTTATCTTTATTAAAATCAGGTGATGGAATTCTAATCCTGTTCAGCGAGTGCTAAAAACACAGATCTGAGCTACTTCTGCCTCTCTTAGTTGGCAACTGTAATATGTCTTTTATCATTTACCTAAAACAGCTGCTAGAGAGCAGCATCTCATGCACATTTCCATCAATACCAAGACAGAAACTTCAAAATTATGGGTGCCTAAGAGTCCCTAACCAAACAGTGACCACTTAAAGGTGCTAAGCACAACTGACGTACCGGATTGCATCAGGAGTGGTAGATATTAATCTGCAATTCTTGGATTTTTATTTCTTTCCACTAACTACTCACAAACTGCTCTGAACACTGTGTTGGGTGTTTTTTTTCTCCATTTGAAAGAGCTCCTGTACCACTGTTACAGCAAGGTTATGTCATTGTCCACATCTCATGATTTTTAGCGAATCCCGTTTTAGCTGCTGCTTCTCATTCAGTTTTACTATAAACAAAGATGAGGAGTTTTGTGCACCGTGGAGCTTATGGTGCTGTTTATTAGCATAGAAATGGAAATAAAACACAGACTCTCCCTTTTTCATTGTGCTTCACGCTGACTCTTCTATATATGCTGATATCCATGACTTCTTACCTCTTTAACAGCAGGAGTAGAAAACCATTCTCTACCTGTATTCAATGCAAACTATTGCACTATCACAGCATAGAAGAAATTATCTATAGCCCAGGTCAATGTTGGGTTTGTGTTCACTTTGTGTATGCCATTTCCACCATGGATGTAATGCGTACTTGTTTGACTCCACTTTGTCTTGCACAGGCTCTGAGTTAAGAAACCCTACCTTAGATCGTTTGCTGAAAGTTTCAGAGATTTGAGAACATGTGTTAAGCTAGAAGTACAAAATAAATGTGAAAGTTGGGCAGCTTTGTTAGAAAGCAAAAATAACTGTGGCTCTCACTTTAGCAGCCTGGTACATCATCAACATTCCCAATGATATAACGCAGTACCAGCTAGCAGCTGCGCGTCCCTTCCCTCTACAGCACAGCTGGTTGGTGGTATAGAAAAGAAAGGAGGCCTTCCCTACCCAGGGAAGCAGTTGCGTTTTGCCAGTAGGACACAACCTGTTTATATACATCTACAGGAAAGGAAGAGTTTGCAGGCAAGGGAAACCACTGAACAACTAAGCAGGTTTTGCCCGTTTCCACTTTACGCATCCACTTGCAGAAAGCCAAGAAACACCAGCATCTCAAGGAGAAACTGAAGGGGTGTTTTTTCCAAAGGGTTAGGAAGGATAACCAAACAAGTCCATAGGAGGGAAATATTTGCTGGCCACTTACACTCAGGACCACTCCACAGAGGCAAATGCATCTTCAGCTTTTATCATGGGTTTCAGAGGAAACTCATCTGATTTTGTCAATCACAGCTCCTCAATGTACAAGCGAGGGGATGAATGTCTCAAATAAGTCTGGCCACATACATACTGATCTCTCTAGCTGCTGGCAAATACATAACGATATTAAGATGTCCTATATTTATGTGTATGGGCATGGAACAACCATGCATTGTGATGATAGTGGGGTTGACATGGTTGAAAGACAGGTTGACATGGTCCTTAGGAATATGGTTTAGTGATTTTTATTGCCTTTTTTTTTTTGTCAGGGTTAGGTTGATGGTTGGACTAGATCATCTTTAAGGTCCCTTCCAACCTAGACGACTCTACGATACTATGATAACAAATGCTGCCAAAATCTCTTTCTTACTCCAGTCCAATCCACCAGCCTTCCCTCTGTACCTGGTTCTCTGTGTGGCCACTTTTTAGTAAAAGAGCTCTGGAGACCAGGAACTTTCTCTAGCTTTGGCAAATAATTTTATAATAATATTTCAGTAATTAAGGACAGAATTCAGTTAATAGCTGTAGCAAGCATTTTAATTTATTCAATCTGCTTTTAAATGTCAGCAGTGACTGCACATTTGAAGTTCTGTTGGGCAACTGGTTCCATAACCCCCAGCCATAATTAACCTGCAATCAGGATAAGACAAGTCAAGTAACCTACCAAGGTGGATCTCAATATATGATTAGAGACATAAAGCAAAAAAACTGAAGGGGCCATTGGTAGCGAGCACAAAACCTCAACACTAAAACAACCTTCGAAATGAATAGGAGCTGACTAGTTCCACTACAGATTTGCCCTTTGATATTTAGCTTTTACTAGGCAGAACGTATTGGAAGGGACACTGGCTTAACATGAGCTTAGAAGCAGGAGCCAGACCTCAGAATTTTGCTAGCGGGATTTTGAAACCAAAAGCAGCAACAGGCAGAAACCAAGAATTTCAACTCCTTTGCCTTGAATGGGCAAAGATGTTTCTTCCAAAATGCTTCTTCCTTGTTTACTTCTTCCATCCAGAGGAGGGGCAAAAAAAAAACCAAAACTAAAAAAAAAAAAGACCAAACCCAAAACCAAAAAAACCCCAACCTCAAAGCCAGCCACAATGTTCTGCAGGTGATTTTCAGTTGCTATTTGCAGCATAGGAAGAGACTGGAGGGAGGGAGAAGAGAAACAGTAATTTTCATACGCCTTTTTATGGGTAATCATCTATGTTATCCCCACTGCTAGTGCAATAATGCCTATTTCATTTTCATGCCATACAAGATGTCTGGAGCCCTTTGAAACTCTGAGAGATAATTCACTTGCACCTGAAGGGCACTCCACTCTTAGTTGTATCTAGCCATATTTAAACATTGGAATTTCTTTGTCTTCCAAGGGGAGAACAATAAAATGACTTGCTGAATCCTGGCTCAAATGGAAGAGACACTTTCTGAATCAGCGGTACCACCTTTTGGCAATACCCGCCTCTTCCTGGCAACTGTCGTGTCTCTACAACCATTTGAGTGCCCCAACACAGAGACACACAACAAACTTTTCTGAGCAGGGGGAATCAGATCACTATGGAACAATGAATACAAAAAGGCAAGAAGCAGAGGGGATAAAAATCACAGTTTATAATAAACACGCATTAAAATAAGATGTTTCTGTGCATTTGGGAATAGTGTCTCTGAACAATTTCAAATTCGGAACACAGAGAATAAGAAGAAATTTTCCAAGATGACATAACTATCTGGCAAGTTTACCTGTGCTCTGTTCCCTCCAGAGATTAACATGGAATTTTCCATCAAAAGGGGGGAAGAAATCTCCTTTATTGTTGCCTCCTCTGTTTTTTTCCCTTATATCCTGCTGTTATAAGGAAACATCACCCTTTCAAGCTCTATGAAATATGCGATATTGTTCTTCCAGTTGGGAATTAATAGCATTTTCACAGAATTTCAGATGTCACATAACTGCTGAAGGAAGCAAACCGGAAAGCGTAGAAGTTTCCAGCTAAAATACTGAACAAAGCAACTCACCAAAACTGGCTTAGATTGGTGTTCATTTTTATTATAACAATCAATGTTCCATTTTATGTATCCAATTTCAACTTTCCAACTGGAAAACATCAAAAGAAAATTTTTTAATTTTAATTAAAATTTTAAATTTTATTTATCAATAATGCCCAATTTTGCTGATTAAAAAAAGGGATGAAAATTTAGCAAGAGATCGCAACATTAATTATCACAATCTGGCCAACTCTGTGGCAGGAAAGGTACACAGGTTCCTAAATTCTGTTCAGGTACCTCACTACCAATGAAATCTACAGGTATTAAGCCCTTCTAAGGGTCTGCTGCTCACGCCCTTCAGGAGAGCTGGGTGGAACAGGTTAGATGCTATGATGTTCTTGTGACTGGAATACAATCATGCCAGTGCACAAATGCCAAGAGTTTTTTTTACCTTTTTAAAGATTAGGGACTTGTGACTCCCATGGCTTGGTGAGTCAGAGACCAGAATCAAAGATCAAATTCAAATTTTTAACCTAAAGGTTTAGCTAAACAGTGGTTTAGATTAAAAGGCTGTTACACAACCACAAATTAATAAACCACCTGCAGGAAATCCTCAGGTGACATTTTATTTTATGCTGGAGATCAGACTAGAAAGTCACAAAGTTCCCTTCTGGCTTCCATACATATACTAATTGTGAATCCAGGGCTGATCTTGTTCACTAAGTTTTGTTCATTATTTCCTGTTGAATCAGGCTTCCAAATTTGGCTTGCAAACCACTCCTGCTAAATCTTCTCCCTACACCTGCAGCAGAGAGCCCAGATGTAGAAACAAATGTTTTCACTTAGACAGGTTTCAGGGACGATCAGTTTACAAGAACTGACTCTGAAAAAGACAGTTGCTGATCTAGCTTATCATAACAGCATGTCACAAATGTGTACACTGTTGGGGCAGGGATTACCAGTTCAAAATGCAAAAAAAAAATTTTTTTTTTGAGAATAGTGGATAACTGGAATAGTTACCTGCCTGGCAAGGTTCTAGTTTTGATAATTGGCTTGTGATCGTCACTGGCACATTTCTTGGGGGATTGAAATTTCATCAATACTGCGTGGAGAACTCATACAAGCATTTAATAAACTAGAGAGGCAGGTGGTAAGAAGAAACCAAAGGATGCAAGACAATCTGAAAACGCAACACGATTTGAAAATGGAGGAGCAACAAGAAAAAGAATTAAAAATCCATTTGTCTAATCATGGTATGCATAATCACATCCACTTGTTTTCTCTCTGTTTTCTTCCAGCCTCTTACTCTCCTCTTATAAACAAGAAAAGACCATCCCACCGTCTTTTCTAACTAATTCATCATAGTCTTAAACATTTTAATATCACATAAATGCAAAGGGAATCTTTGTTGCTTCCATTTTGTAGGCAGAATCCATGTGGTCTATTTCTGCTACTTTGAACTTTTTTCTAAATGATCTGCTTCTCTCAGATATGAAGGTTTCTTGCACAACCATGTCTTCCTTTAGAAATATACCCCTATTTGTAGACATTCTTTCTCATAACTTTTGTGCAATTACCCCTCTCTTAGTCAAGCGCTGCAGGATGTTTTTTCCCTCTGGACTTGGTATTTATTTATCCCTTCTCATAGGTAGAAATTACTTAATCATCCCTGAATGCAGGACACTAGACACTTGTAGATATGAGAGCTATGCTGTTTCTTATGGGTAAAATATTCCCAGATTGCTAATTTAGTCTCATGGTCCTCTCTAACAGGTTAATGCAGCCAATATGCTAAAATCATAGTGACTTTTTTCATAGTTCTCATTAATTGGAATTCTCCTGAAAGACACACTCCTAGCCCAAAGTAACAAAAGACAGTCCCAAAGCCGAGAGACAGGAGAATTTCCATTAATCCCAGACCCCATCCCATCATTCAGAAGGAGCATTCTCACTACTTTAATATAAAATAAAACTTTTTTTAATTAAAAAAACCTTCTCCTCATATCTTTACTTCCGTGAACCTTGAACAAGATGCTTTCTATAAGAATTAACCAAGCTTTACAAGGCCTCCTTTACAAGGAGGGTAATGCAAGATCGTGGGAAGATGGACTCAGATAGGCAGGAACAGTTCATGTCACTCAAGCAAGTCCAGCAGGGATCAGACTTTGCCTTCCTTCTCTGCTCTCTGTAAATTTCCCAAGCCCAGTCATTTTCTTAACAATACGGAGCTGTTACAACAGCCAAAAAACTTTACCTCCATTGAGATGCTTATATTTCTTTTTTTATTATTATTATTTTAGTAACAAGCCAAGAAGGTAAGGGAACTGAGAAAATTAAAATTCCTTTTTGTGAAAACACCCAAATCTGAAGCCAAACACTCCACAGAAACCAACTACCTCTATTTTAAGGTGACAAAATACTCAGGACTTTAGATCACATGCTTCTCACCTCTCTGTGCCTGTTCTCAAACTCTGGAATATCAATAAGACTAGATAAAATTGTTTAAAAAACAAACAAAAAAATCAAAACAAAAATACCTCAACCCAACACCACTTTGTATTCACAATTTAACCACAAGCCAACCTTAAAACACTTCTGTTTTCTAGGCTGTACCAATAACACAGGAGAATAGCTAATCTCCAGAGGATTGGAACAACAGCTCCTTTTATTTTTAGCATGTTTTGGGATGACTTTTGTCTGAGGGGGAACTGCAGGAGAATTAACTTTTCAGAGATGCATCCATAGCAGGGTTGGGGTGGAGGGAGTGCACTCTGATGAAGAGCCTGATTCTACTTCACTGTCTAGTTTATGGCTTCCATACACACCTGAGAAGGATAAAAAACACTCTCCTTGAGTGCTGGACATCTCAGCCATACAATATCCTCCTACTCAGGAGCTCTACAGTAGCCTAATCCAATGCTGGTTACAGAAAGCCAGCCCTATGGAGCAGGATTTCAGAAAAGCTCATCAAATGCATCTGGCAATTGCTTTCCAACTATGTTGCACATGGACAACCTCATTAAATTTAATCAAGCAGCCTTATAGGTGCAAGCAGGGCAGAGACCTCTTCTACTGAGATTTGAATTATTGGGATTTGGACTGCCTCCAGTCAAGCCCAGGATTTGGATTCAACTTCTTTCATAAGCAGCAAATGCACACACCACAACACACAAGAGACCACGTCATGAGTAGTATTACTTTCTTTTTTTGAAGAAAGTTCTCCTGATGGGCACTGCTTTTCCCAATGAAGTTACACCTTGCAGGTGTGCTGACTTTGGTAGGCCTAGAAAAGCAAAGTTGGATGGAATTCCAAACTAAGCAGAAGACCATGGAACCGTTATTCACTATCTGATAGCCACGAATAGGCATAACTGCCTCTGAAAGTGCTCACCTAGCCACATAAGCGTTCTAGAATTGCTTCTTAATGTAAAGGAGAAAGCCTTTTACCTACTTTTAGCCTTTTCCCATGGCCAATATTACTGTTCTGTAATAAGTCATATCTGAGTAACAAAGTAAACAACATTACAAAATAATTTCTGAAGCCAAATATCTGATAAAGGTGATTAATGCCTCATGAAATACCCAAGTCATGTTTGCAATAACTGCAATATTTGAGATGGATAAGAGGAGAGAATTATAGGATTTGCTGTGAGGCTGAATTATCTACAGGAAGTTCATATGAATGTCACGTTACCATCTAACTCGCTGGTACCTGCCAGGATTACTCCTTAAGAGCTGATTTATTTGTTTTCTGGATTTTAGAAATAGAACGTTCACTGTTTTGAGATAGGTTTCGTAAAGCTACTTTCAAAAACACACTCATTCATGAAAGAAACTATATCAGTCTAGAAGCTATGGCAAAAATATAAGAATCACCCCCTTATGAACAGAGTTTTGGGATATTCTTAAATTATTGCCCAAAACAAAATTTCACAATGTTTGTTCAGGACAAAGTTTGCCAGCAAGTATAGCGTTCTTCCAAAGAAAAATGACGCATTTCTTATTCTGAATAAGTCATGTGGGTATGGTCTGTAGTTTCCCAACACAATAGAAACCTAAACACTTGGCACGCACTTTAGGAGAAAAAAAACTGAAAGGTACCATCTTAGAGGGCTTCAACCATTTTCCATCATATGTAGTTCACAGACTACAAAGAGAATTATGAATAACTTCCTTTTTTTCCCCTATGACTGGATAAAGAAGCTGTCCTCCCATTTATAATCATAGACTGGCTTAGTAGCTAGCTAATGCACAATACGATAACATTTGATGAAAGGAGAATAGGAAAGAAAAGTTATTATTGTTGGCAGCCACCTGCTCCAGAGTTCTCATATTTATTCATGTAAAATTATCTATTACATCATTTTGTTTAATAATGACTGAATGCTTTGTAGGGATTGTTACAAGCTAAATTCACAACTGGAGTTGTTCTGACTGGACACAACTTAACTGTTTTGGTTTGCTTTCACAATGCCTTAAGGTTCTCTCTTATAATCAGTCACTTCTCTGGTGTTAATGAAAAGCCTTGCCGCAAATGCACCAACTTAATTATTATTCTATGACCACTCCTATACCCCCCAGCCCCAAATTGCACCAACACGAACACTGGTGGCAAACAAGCACAAACAGGGCATGAAAAAGGTCAAAGAAAATTTGTTTTCAACTTTAAATGAGCGTCCTTGTAAAACTCTTTCCAGCACCTGCTGAGTCCTTATAATCCCTAGAATTTTCCGAACTCCCGCAAACCCATTGTTTCACATAGAAGTGCAAGGAAGAAATGTGAGGAAGATGAAAGCTGGCACTGAGGAAGATCCTTCTCTAACCACTCACACCTATCATGCAAAAGCTCCTTGAATAGTCAGAGTGTAACGGGTGAGCGATGCGGGCAGACTTTTCCCTTCATTTCTAGTGCAAACAAGCAGAAATGGAGAAACACCTCGCGGGTCTAACCAAGTGCAGGGGATATGGCTGAGCCACCACAAGTGGTATGGCAGGACACACTGACAGAAGAAGTGGCATGGCCTTCATCTGCTCTGCTGGCGTTCCTCTCATTGATTCTCCAGAACGCCCTTAAGTAAATCCCCCTTTCTCCCTTCTTAGCAGAGAGGGAAGCTGGTCTGAAATCAGCTTAGTCATAATCAACAACGCAATCACACAGTGCTTATTGAACTGAAGGGAACCCTTTGTTACTCACACCCAATCTGATGTTAGACTACCCTGCTCTATACCTACATACATTTTGGGAAGTACTTGTCAAGATTGACAGTTTTGCAGACAAACGGTAGGACAAAGGATCTTCAGAAAACACACAAGCACAAAAACCCGCAGTAAATGAAAGACTTTGGAACTGATCATCTTTCTTTTATTTACAAGGAACAAATAACCTTGTGTGTGTCAGGAATAAATGGAAATCAGCCTCCAGCATTCACAAATGAATAATCATGTGTAGAAAACATAGTGTTTTTGTTAAAAATAAAGATGTAATTTGCAATTAACTAAGGAACAAGAACTATTTCTTCTAGAGCCAATCTAGTGAGGTTTTTAAAACTGGCATATTCTGATCTCATCTGTTTCCCTATGGGCAGAGAAGCCAATCTTGAGCTTTCCTGTTGCAGATCAAAGTGACGGCTACAAATGTTAGTAAAACAAAGTCTCCCCTAATGTCAGGCAAAACAGGATAAAAAGCAAACAAGCAAGAAATTCAGCACAAGGATATAGGACAAAATGAGAGAGTACTTCTGCCATCCCAAGAAAGATGAACAACTACTAAATCTTGGATTTCAATAAATACAACATTATTATGACAGGAGACTGGTTAACATATATGTGTCAGCTCCCTGGGGAATCCAATTTTCATTTTCCTTCCTGTTCAAGGACAGTTGTTCATATATTTATTTGCATTGCCATAACGCTGTGGGCTGTGATCAGAGGTCCATTGTGTAAGGTGCTGTACACACAGTTTATCAAAACAGCCTCTACTTGAGAGAGCCTCCAGTCTAAACAGGGAAATTCTAGAAGCCCCAAGGGGAAACAAATGCTTGTAAGGCTTCCAAGAGAGAACCAGAAAGTCTTTGGAAAAGCATCTTTGGGTGGCATTTTAGACTAAACGGAAATCTTGATGTTCTCATTTCAGTGATATATTTCCTTGGATTTGTGTCATTAGGAGTCTTCCCTGGATTTTCTCAGCAATTAAATCAAAACAGTTTCAGATAATAAAATTTAACTGAGGCTCAACATTGTGTCCATAGCAAAACTTAACCAGAGTCCCTTTCTATCAGAGAATTCGTTGTTTAATTACTCCTCACAATTCCTCCTCAAACATCAGGTGCCAGAAATTCCTTGGTTACTTCTCATCTGCAAACATTACAAACTCTACCTCCCATCACTGCTTGTTCCACCTTTCTTGAAGACTAAGGGAACTTGGAAAAACAGAGAAACCTTGTCCACATGAGTGACTGTCACACAGGGGAGAGAGCAATAAAACATTCTAAAGGCAAGTCTACCAGGGTATTTTCAAAATTTAGGCCTGAAATATCTTGAGAAGGACACCTGGAATAGTCTTTTCAAAGAAGATGATGCCCAGCTGTGTTTACATAATAAAGAAGAGCAAAAGAATAAAAACAGGTGTGTTCTCATACATACAATATTTCATACACTCTAAGACAAAATGACTGCATATAAGGCACAATGAAATGTCATCCTCTAAACACAGACATGCACTGGAGAAAGCAGTGTGGGTATTTTAAGCAGAATAGAAATAAATGGTGAATGGGAAAAGGAGATCTGCATTACTGGGAGCGCCACTACTTGAGGACATGTTCCTCCTTCCCTTTTCCAAAATACGTAAGGATCAAGAGAGGAATACAAAAACTCAAAGGTAATGCCAAGGTGATGCTTACCTTCATGTTCATAAGGAATCAACAGCATCTTGAATCTCTTTGTCTTTGAACTTCCTCTCTCTTTACTCTGCATAGGCTTGATCCCTTCGTACTCTGCATGGACTTCAGGACTCTCCAAGAGTCTGTGAAAAAAAGAGAGGTCGATAGATTGAAATTGTGCTTACTCTCGTGCAGTGTTGGTTGGTGGAGTTTCATTACTTAAACATGATTCCTGCTAAAGTTACTGTAGATCTGCATTACATTTCTGCCCTACAGGTTCGTAAGAAGTGGAGATCTTACAAGGATTATTACTTTTGCTGGATATGGTGGAGGACAAGGTAGGAAAAAGGAGAGAGTGAAAGGGAAGCACATTTGTCACTGTTTATTCAGACCAAGCAGCAACCCCTTAGCCTTCCATTGTAAATATAAGTAATACACATTTATATTTCTATAAAAATACTGCTGCTAGATTAGAGGACAAAGCTCTACCACAGAAATTTGTTGAATTGTTTAAATTTAAGGGAGAACAAATTGTTAAAGAATTCAGAGGCAGTACTTAACTGACAGAAGATGAAAAGTAAATGCTAGCCATTTCACCACTTATGTAGCTGTTAGGTTCTGATCCTATATTTTAACAATTGAACACAATAGAGTTACCTCACTGAAATCAGATTGCAAGTGTGTTGTTTTTCTTTTAAATGAAAAAATGGTATAATAACTTTTGCACTGGTAGCTATAAATGCCACGACAAAGAATTTCTTTTTTCATACACCATCTCCTAAATTGCAAAAATGTTAATCCCTGCTAGAACTGGACAAGCTAATTTTGTAAAAAGCAGAACCTGCCTAATTTATTATAGGGATTTCTGTCCTGAAACTTTCAAATCTCCTGTTCACCTTTCTGTCAATCACTGAAGTGAATCAACCTTTTAGTGGAAGAAACTTCATCTAGTCTTGGTGAGAAAAACCCGGTATAAGAAAAGCTAGTTCAGCAGTATGGCAGCCCAACGTGCTGTACTGCAGACAGGAGACCCTAAATTCTTTACTTATCAACTGACCCTAAAACATGCATATAGGTGAAGAGCAAGGGGAGAAGACAGCCCAAAGGTATTTGAAGGAAAGAAGTCAAGGACTGAATAGTAGGGAAGCTGACAATGCAACCTGGCCAACTTCATCACTGTAGGCTTCTGGTGGCCTTCCAAGAAAGGAGGAGACTGAAGAATTATTGGACAAAATCTCCTAAAGCATTGACATGTAGGCACTTTTATAAATTTTGCCAACAACAAATTCCTAGACTGTAAGAGTTTTACTTAACATGGATGCAATATTCATTCAAACCAGCTGTTGAGATCTTATGTGATTGCAGTTATTCTTAAACCAGAGGCTTGTTGGTGTAGTGGGGGTTTTTTGTTTTGTTTTTGTGGGATTTTCTGGGCTGTTTTGGTTTTTAGATTGGAGTCTGAGTAGCAAATTGAGTCTAAAATATCGTGCTGAGTGCTTAAGCCATTTCCATTCAAGTGAAGTTAGATGTTTGTCTACAGATTTGATCTGAAGCAAAATTTTTATAATCACTGGAAAAACAACTGACATTTTAACAAAGCACTGAAGAGACAAAAGCCTGGAATTTCCTAGCTGCTCTCTCTATTACTTCACCTCTCTTCATCTGACCATGTTATTTCTCCCTGTAGCATTAACTGGATCTACTGTAAAATCTACACAGTAAACAGAGAGGTTCCTATGCTTTGGATCAGGTATTTTAATCTTGGATGTTTTTTCCCTCTAGTGAAGTTTTAAGGCTTTGAGGGACACACAGCCTTTGTTATGACTCACACAGGAATGAACTTCAACTCTAAATTCACTAAATTAAACCTGTTATTGCCAAGGACCACAATGAAGAGAAATATTTATTCAATATGCTTTCCACTAGGGCCAAGGACTAAGGTCATGTTTTACGGTTGTTTCTTATGTAATGAACATCAAATGAAAGATGCAAAAGAATTCCATTTTAAGACAGAGTTAAAATGAGCTATTTAATATACTAAAAGCTAGTGCTTACTGTATTGCAAATTGTCAGTGTTCCATAAGGTCAATTGCTACCTATGCCATTAATGAAATTAAATGGATTGGGTTTCAAAAATAGCCTGCAAGCTATTGAGAAATGATTTCTGCAGCCCCTCAAGATTAACTGCCTATTACAGCTGTACGGCAGACAAAGTTAGCGTGAAATTCTCCCTTGGTTGCACACCGGATGGGAACATGCACCTCGAGTCTTCCAGCCTCAGTATGAGGTTCTCAGGAGTTTAAGCCACCAAGTGAAGCTCTGCACTTCCTCCAGGTTCACACGAAGACCACATAATACCACAATTTTACATTCTCTGAATACCCACAAATCAGGTTGACTGCAAAACTGGCCTAAGTTTATGCAAAAGATGCATGAATATTGCAGACAAGTTAAAACTGCTCACAGCCTTTAGTCTGCATGGAAATAAACTATTATCTACCCAGCTACATATGATGGCAAAAATCTCCCGCCTGCACATTTCCTGCATATTTTCTTCTTGTTCTGGTATTTCTTAGCCTATTATGTGGTAATCAATTACCACCACCAGGTAGATAAAACAGCTTAGACAGCTTTCACCTGGCAAGTATGGGAAAATTGCAGGGATAATTAATTATTGTTATAATATGCAAATAAAAGATACTGCTTTACAGCTGGAATTTTTCATAGCATTGTGTAATTATACGAAGACTTAATCTCTGGTTCAGGAAGTCTCACAGCCACAAATCACAGGAGGCTTGAAGAGCATCACTGCTTCCTTGCCCTATCCGTATACTCTTTCCTTAGGCACCTACATTTAACCCCTTTGGAGTCAGGATTCAAGGCTACAATAACCTTTATTCTGGCTTGGTACAGCCATTCTTTTGTGTAAGTCAGCACAACTTCAGAAGGACATTTTTAAACTATTTACTTTCTTTAATCCAAATGTAAGTCATGTTAGCTTGCTCTTCCAATAAGCGTACAACATGAAAGTGGAATCAGGGTGAGAGGAAAGGTATCCAAATAGGGAGCCGAGTCCCACCAGATCTAGTTGATTCTCATAATGGCTGAATTCAGCTCCAGGAAAAATGACAGCATGGATATTGTAATAAAAAACAGCCCTAAGACGCCATTAGGTGGTCAAAAATGAAGGAACCCAAAATAGCATAGGTGGGAAGGAAAACTGACCACTGTCCTAGTCTAAAGAATTAATTATTATTTTTTTAATATTTAATTTCCTTTTCCACATAAAAGTTTCGGGCATTTTAGAATAACGACCCACCAAGAAATAAAGGTGCTTACTAGTCAATGTTTTCAACTGCCAGGCAAACTGGTGTCTGGCAGGACTCAGGTCTTTAAAGAAATACCCAGTTCCTCCAGTCATTCACCTTTTCTTCTCCATCAGCTGCTACTGTCACTTCACCTATTGGCTTGGAGTCTGTATTTTTCTGTAGGCAAAATGTAGGGGTTTTTTTTAAAAAAAAAATGCTGAAGGGCTGGGAAAATATTCTGGGAAAATATTCTTCCTATTTTAAGAGAAATACTGGGGGTTTTTCTACCTTTTTTACTTTGATAAAAAATTCTAATCACCACTCTACTAAAAAAAAAAAATAAAGGCTAAACAAAGAGCAGATGCCTGGAAAACAAAACTTCAGACTTGTGTCTCAGTGTTACCACTGGTGCTTATCAGGACACAGGCTTTGAAGGATGGTTTTCCCATAGTCCCATCTCTCTTAAAGTCTCTCTTCCAAGGTGATTACAAATGCCTAATGAAAGAAGAGTTTGTGATGCTTCTTTCCCTGTGACAAACTTATTTTCTCATCCTCACGTTTACTTAAGAAGAATTGTAGGAACCAATTACGTTTGAAAATTCTACTCCTCCATCAAATTTAGCTAAAACAAAACAGTAAGTTCAAAAGTTCCCAGGAGTGTTGTTCAGATGGACAGGCACACGCAAGTCTACAAACACACAGGCAGTGGTTTTGGCTCTTTTCTCTAGGAAATCCAGAAAGAGAAGAAATCTCTGCTCTAAGATAGGCTGAGAGTCCTCTGCTAAATTGAGCTGAGAGTATTAAATGGTCGGGCCATTAGAGAAGAGGTGGCACAAGGTTTATGTAACCCAGCTGCGTAATGGCATTTAACCTACTGCTTAGCTGAGCACCAGCTCTACAGCCAGCAGGAGCAGCAACCAGGAAACAAGCAGGTGGGAGGAGACAGGGAACAAAAGGGGAAAAAAAAAAAAAAAAAAAAAAGGGGCTTTGCTAGCTGATCTGGTTGATTGATGTGATTAATTGCCACCCACACAGGTAGGTGTTGCTACTGTTTATTTAGCACTCTGCCAGAAACAAATGATTGGGATTCCTTCTGGTTGCTCCATAGGCTTTGTCTACCTGGAAGTAAAAACCGGTTGTATCTTATGCATCACCACTGACTAAACAAAACATCAGGAATGTAAGATAAACAATCCTAAACAGCTGGATGGCAGGGACACTACATGCTGCCAGGGAGCCATGGGAAGTAAGATCCAGCCATCTCTCCTTACAAAGCTCCTTTTCTACTATACCTCCTTCCTCAGAAAGATGCTACTGTAGCACTAAAAGACTCATAGAGACATATATTCTTGGAAGCTTGTGGGCTTGAAGATTTAAAAGCATCTCCTCTGTGTGCTGCGATGGCTGGCAAAGGCAAAGCAAAGAAGGAGGGCAAAGGGGAACAAAAATGACTTATCAGGGTTGTCCTGCTGGGGAAGGAAACTTATATTCAAAAATGTGAAGATCATGCAAAAGTTGCTTGAAGCAGGAGCTGCTTTGATTTTGGTTTTTGGTTCTGTACTCACGTGTCCTGCCTGAACTGAGTTCTAATAGGAACTGTTGCATTTACAAAGAATAGTCAAAAAGGAAGACTGTAAAATATTCTAACATAGAATAACATGTAGAATAAATATACGCAATATCATCCCACAAACATTTCAAAAAAATCTTTTCCAACTTTAGTCATGTGTGAGAAGTATATTTCGAATACATTTGTGTAAGTGTTCAAAGGTTCAAGGCCTCTTCCCTTTTACCCACTGGCGTATGTAAAGATGTTACTGCTCCTCTGTTAGAGTGGTTAGCATTTCAAGTATGGGTAATCTTTCTAGCAATCTGATTTATTCTCGCCAGTTTCCACATATTAAACATAGCAACAGTATGCACCAAGGAAACAATAATATCTAAAGATGCATCAAATGTTTTTAAAGGTTTCATCTTCAGTCTAGCTAGCAACATTCTTTCATCATGTCAGGAGTTCCTGACTTCTCACCAAGTCTGGGAAGACAAATCTCCTTTAGTAACATGCACAGCTCCATGTCTGTTCTCAAGAAGCAACACACACATAGATACTCAGCTAGTGCAAAAGAAAAATCTAGACTACAGAAAGCATACTTTCAGTCAATAGTCAATGCCCAAGAAGAGAGATGACATGGGAGAAAAAGAGGTAAGTTGGTCAGCAGATCTGTTATAAAAGAAAAGCCATGAACAGAGCTTGGAGCACTTTGTGTCATGCTGCTTCAGTGCTTTATCTTGGCCAGGGAACATTCTGAGTGTGGCTTTCCCAGCTGAAAATAGGTGTCCATTGTTTTCACTTTTGGTAAGAAGCCAATTAGTTGTCAAACAGGGTCATCACAAAATTGTTAGTGTGCATGGCAAAGCAGAAAATACTTTACTTACAAGTTCACTTTGTCAGAAACAAATTACAATGCAAGAATTTCCAGTGAAGATGGAGCAAGGATTATGTTCTTTTTCACAAGGCAATCAAGATGTAAACCTTCCGGTTAAGCTAGGCTTGAGCTGATGAGGAAAATGGGTGAGGATTTATAGAAGAATGGTCTGTAACACCCAGAATAGGTGTTACACAGAATGTTTTAAATACTACAGGACAACTCCTCTTACATAATTACACCACCTCTGGGACCCAATATATACAGTCAGATACTGAGCTTTTTTTGTTTGTTTGTTTTTGGTGATATTTGCAGAGGACATGAAGAAAACTGCGCTGTCACGGGTGTGTGAAGTCAAAGTTGCACAGCACCAGAAAGGATAAATCTGCACTAGCACTGACCAGCAACAACAGATTTGAGATATATCACAGGCCTGTTTCCGCCAATTAGCGTTGCAGCCTTCTTTCAGTATGTAATTAACACTGCTTACTGGTCTTAGCCAATATCTGTCTGCCTAATATGTGGCATTAAAACTAATCACCCAGGCATTGCAACTGCCACATTTCCAGTTCAGGGATATACACTGCCCAACCACCTCAGCCTTCATACCAGCCAAAATGACCATCAGCAGAACAGTTTTCAGTAAGAACACCCACAGCACTTCCAACCCTAATGAGCAGCTGTTTGGGCAAGAGTTTCCAGGCTGCCCTTGGAAACTGAGCAAGGTCAGGTGTGGCTATGTCCAGCATGCCAAGACCTATCATGCCTGGGGCCTCCGAGACTGGTCATTGCATGTGTACAGCATGGTGAAGGGTGTTGAACAGCTGATGCATGGATGACCTTTCTTAATATTGCTTAAATTCTTAATCACTTGCTTTGCCTGGCCACAGCAAAGCTAACCATAAGCATCAGAGACAATGGCAACTGAAGGCACAGGAGCTCTAGGCTACCTGTGTAAATAGATCACCAAAAGGTTAGCAAAGGCCAGTGAACATTGTGGTCTACCAGCTTGTCGTGGTTTAAGTCTGGTAGGCAGCTCAGCCCCACACAGCCGCAGTGGAATGGGAGAGGGAATCGGAAGGGTAAAAGGGCAAGAACTCGTGGGTTGAGATGAAGACAGTTTAATAGGTAAAGCAAAAGCTGCATGTGCACGCAGAGCAAAATAAGGAATTAATTCACTACTTCCTATCAACCGTCTCCAGGAAAGCAGGGCTCCACCACACATAACAGTGACTTGGGAAGACAAATGTCACAACTGTGAATGTCCCCCCCCCCACCTGCCTCCTTTACTGCAGATTTTATTGTTGCACATGATGTCACATGGTATGGAATATCCCTTTGGTCAGTTGGGGTCAGCTGTCCCAGCTGTGTCCCCTCTCAGCTTCTTGTGCACCCTGAGCCTACTCACTGTTGGGGCAGTACGCGAAGCAGAAAAGGTCTTGATGCTGTCTACGGACTGCTCAGCAATAACTAAAACATTCCTGTGTTATCGACACTGTTTTCATCACAAATCCAAAACAGAACACTACACAAACAACTATGAACAAAATTAAGCCTATCTCAGGCAAAACCAGTACATAGCTGAGGGACTTCAGGAAGACCATGTAATTTGCCCACGCCAAATAAGCAGACCCATAGCTACATCAAACCTCGATCTGATTCTTCTACTCCAGTGTTGTATATATCTCACCATGGATAAACATTTCTTACATCTATAGCATCAACTTTTATTCCTAGCCAGACTTTCATTTGCTAAAACCACCATGTCTGTACAAGGCTCCACCTGCCCTGCTAAACCCCTGGTAGGCCCAAACTCTTCCCCTGCTCACCGAGCTGGTGTGCCTGCTGATCAGGCAGCGTGCCCTGCCTGAGACAAACCTGCTTTAGATTTTGTATTCAGCCACCACCTCCAGGCACTGCTGAACCAGACCCTTCCACCAAGGCAAAAACAAATCCCTGTGAATGCTGATGGAAGGAAGAACTCGCGCAGTACAGGCTTGTTTTTACTTCAGGAAAATGAAGTACATGAAATAAGGATGAGGGACACTCCACCTCTTGGCCAGACTTGGCCAGAGATACCCAAACCAAATGATATTTTCCTCAATACATCTCTTTTATGTTTACCACAAGCATATGTGACACATACGTTTACGTTCTCTTTACAGTGGTAGGTACCATGTCTAATGCTCTGTTCCCACCATGTGCACAGCTGAATGTGTATAATGCACAAGGCATGCCATCCAAGTTTATTTTCAATTACTTAAGAGGATGTTTCTCCCTGAGGCACAGTTTCTGTTTAGCTTGTTTAGAGGCCACAAATCCAAACCCTTGGAAAAAAAAAAAAAAAAAAGAAAAAAAGATACAGTTGAAGAGCATAAACAAAGCGCTGTGAAAGACTGCCCCTGGGAGGGAGCAGATGCATTGCAATTTTTAAAATTAAAACTCCTGCAACCAGTTTGCCAGTTCCTTTGATGATGAAAGCAAATTTCATTAAAGTGACAGCAGTCGATTTCCTGCAACTGCACCGATGTCTTCCTGCAAAGCAAGGCCAATAAATAAGTATATATTTAAAGGAGAATGGAATCGACATGCCGATACAGCATCAAGAAAGGCATTGGGAGCCTCTGCCTCCCCTTCCACAAACATTCTTGTGTCAAAGCTTCCTTCCTGCAGCAGGCTCACCTTCACTAATATCCTCCTGCCTTTGCTTTTCTCCCAGGAGCAGGTCAGAGGAAGGGACAGTCTCCTCTAGTGCGGTGGGCTACTTGCTCACATGTACCAAAATAGTAACTCGTTCAACTGACACAAAAGAAAGAAAACATCCTCGCATCCTGTCCTGCTGCCAGCTTTCAAAAGGTAATTAAACATCCCCCTTTTTCAAAGAGCAGAGTTCTCCAGGATCATGGTGTCTGAGCTCTGATGTTGTCAAACAACAGGGGGTTGCTTAAGCTTTGACTGACCTTTCGGAAGACCTACAAGCAATTTAATGGGAGCCCTCCTTAGTGGTGACAGAAACGTCCCATTATCTGCTTCCTATTGTCTAAGATTGCTTAGAGTAATGGGTAACTTTGATTCTCATGGTCAGGAGGACAAAACCACGCCACTTCAGGCAGATTCACATTCATCTGTATTTCCAGTGCAAAGAAAATATTTTCAATGCAAAACTTAGTGACATCTTGATCACATAAATTTTATTTCTCCCCATTCTGTTTTCTTTGTCTGCCTTCTCTTTCTCATGCTCAACAAATTGTAATAACTAAGTGCCATAAAGATCCAATCCTACTCCCAAACTAGGAAGTTATATTCTCCATGTGTCCCAAGATCACCCATCCACCTCAGAGGTGGGTGGAAACGGCTCTGAAAGACCTGCCTGGAAGCCAGGCTCTGTTGGTATCCAGCACACCATGTGCCACTTCCACCTACTTCCTTCCCTATCCTATACACAAGATGCTGTGGAGGCAGAAGTAGAAGGGGAGTCAAGTAGGCTGATGCTATGCTGGGTGAGAACTCCTTACACCAGGAAATTTTCCTTGTTCCTTTACAATCCACTAGAAACATCAAAAAACACCAGGGAGCAGAACTCAGCTCAAAATCCACTCTACAATTGATGTTTGTTTTCCTTTTCTTTCTGTTTTTCCTTCAAGTCTAAAACAGAGAAAATAAGAGACCAAAACCAAATGCTGGGTCAAATTCTTCGGGCTGCAGAGCAGTAAACAACGTACTCATTCCAGGGGAGATCAGCTCAATTAAGAGCCATTAAGTTTAGTTCTGTTTCATGATTTTGTTGTTTGCTGGAAGGCAGCCTCCGAGAGAATCAAACCTCTGCAGCCAACATGAGATGAAGAAGTTAAACTTTTGCTGTTCCTGGACTCACTCAGGCAGGACCCTTTTATCCACAAAGTGAAAACAAGGTCCTTGCCGTGCCAACCAACATTCAGCCACTTGCTTTGTCTCAAATAAAAGGGGAGAAGTAGAGCAGACTGCTTTTCAGCTGGAGAGAGCCCTACAGCAGGCCAGCTAAGGGGCCAGCTGGCTCCAAGCAAGGCTCTGGCTTCTGCATTTTGTCTTTGCCTCGGTGAGATCATTCTCTGCACTGCCTTCTCCTCCCTCAAGTTTTCTTCTGCTTAGCCTACGTAAAATAATTACTGGCAGGAAACCCATCTCTTGGTTTTCTCCCCCTCTCCCCCAGGTATCTGAGGGGCACCGATGTTCTGGGGCAATCTAGGAGTTTGAAAAAAGAATAAAAAAGAAAAGCACAGTCACTACACAAGCCTCCTGTTTGCTCCCTCTGTCAGGTGAGAGAGAAGACACGGGGATACCAAAGTTCCTGGGGTAGCATACAGTCATACTAAGCAACACAACTTGTCCAAGCCTTTTCAAGACATCCGTGGTTTGGTGAGGATTAGTGAGTGTTTTGACTCAGCCCAGGTAATAAAGGGAGATGCTTAAGGCAGCTTAAGATGCTGCTGCCTACGCCAGAGCCTGGGAAAGCCAAGCTTGCTCCTGTGGGCAGGGAGAAGGGGTGCAGAGGGATACAAACTGCCATCACACAGGGGTAATGGGTGAAAAGAGCAGCCTTCCTGAAACAGCTGTTACTTTCCCCAAATTTCTCATCACACAAAAGAAGAAATGGCAGCCAGCCCAGGTTTTCTTCGGGGCGCTTCCCCAGTTTGGTGGCAGGAGCAGACAGGCATTAGCTCTTTTACCTTGGGCCAGCAAATTTAATTCTGCCAGACCTACTAAAAAGAAGCCTGAACTGGCCATGCTCAAACACAGGTCAGGGTCATCCCTTGGGAGCTTCAGGAATATCACAGCAACCATAATGGCCACAACAAATTAAAGCAATGCGTCAAACAGTCGCTGGCGTTTCTGGAAAGTACCTTTGGATTATGCTTCTAGCAAAACACATCCTCACTGAAAACACACAAGTTCTGCAGTCGTACGTGGCAAAGGGGTGTCGAGTCTGGTTTTTCATTTGTTTTTTTTGACACAAGCTGCTGTAAATTTGGAAAGGAAAATAGTGAGATAATCTAAAAATTACTAAAGTAAATACGTATTTTTTTATTACCAGTTCAAAGCAAACGGTCAAGTAGCGGGCTGCTTCATAAGTTACTTGAGTGCATCCAAATGTAACACCAACTCTGAAAGTGATTTATGAATAATACATCAATGATTTATTCGTGTGGCCCCAATCTGGACTGTCATCAGTGCTCACATCACTCTGAGGTAACCCCACCAAGCACAACAGAGCTGTTTCGTATCAGCCCTGGGATAAACAGAGAGCACTGGGCCAATCCCATTCCCTGGCAACCCCTATTTACTTTTTATGACAACTGCAGGGGATGCATTTGCTTTCTACTTCTCTGGAAGAAATAAGGTTACCTGGCTTTTTGTTATGCCTCATAGACTCCTCCATTTCACCCATGACTGTGGGCAGTGTTGCCCTAGCCACCACAGAGCCCCAGAATAACACAGCTGAAGACATCCAAGTTACGTGACCTCCTCTGGACCAGAGCATGAACCTCTGCAGCATGCACTCATTTGCCTGGCTTCCTTCTTCCCTCTGTGCCTGCATCCTACATCCCATCAGAGGCACAAGGCCACAAGGGAGAGTTTTTGAGTCCAGTTAAGATGACAAAAATTTCCTGGTGCTTTTTTTCCTCTAATTAACATGGGAGAAAAACAAGATGGAAGCCAGCTCTAATCTTTTCCACCACCTCTTCCTCGGAAATAGGAAAAGAACTCGAATAAGGTTTCCACAAGCCTCATAATGAAAGTATCTAGACCCCACACTTAGTGGATTTCAAGCCTCTTACATTTCTTAGATGCTTCTGAAAAATTTGGCTTGCACTTCCACAAAGAGAGAGGCAACGTAAAATATACGGAAACTGTGAGATACATCTTCCACAAATATAAATGAAATCAACTGTGCTGAGTTCATTTATGGAACACTGATTTGGCACAGGGCAAAAGTCTAACCCAACATAAAGAACTAACTACTTCTTCCTTGTGTGAAAGTCTCACAAAAATTATCCATATATCGTTTTGGTTAATCAATATCCTTAATATCATTCAGACAGTAGCTCCAAACAGCTGATTTCTCTGTTATCCAGTATTAATAATTTTCATGCATTGGCTTAATTTATAATAATCCTCTGTATCTCTGAAATCTCTACTTACCTGCTCATCCTGATTTGTTATTGTGGGATTTATTTTTAATTTATCATTGTGTGAAGTAATTCATTAAACAAAGTCAGAAGCTGGCAGGCAGACCATTGTTTTTTGGTTTGCTTTCTGTTTTGTTTTCATTTTCTTTTTTTTTGGGGGGGTGGGGGAGGGGGGTGGGGA
>JAHREE010000131.1:2403825-2507832 GCA_033628505.1 Tringa tobata | reverse complement strand
AATGTAAGATGGATTAGCTTAATATAGTCTTGAAAACTAGACCTACTTTTCTCTACCCTGACCTATTTTTAATAGCTGTAGCAGGAGGAGTTCAAAGAAAAGTTGCTCTGCCTGGAGCTGCACCTTCCCAACATGATTGCATCACCAACAGCCACAAGAACTCAACAGTCAAAGTAGTGAACTCTCATACGAGCTGTGAAATATATTCTCACACTGAAATTCATAAGCCACAATGTTAGCAGGCCAGACTCTCTAGATGGGGTGAAGTGATAAACAACCTCCTCCTTTCCCTATTGAGAACAAGAGAGTCAGATTCTCCACCGCAGCTACTGAAGGCAAAAGTCTCTCTTGCTTATGGGTGTGAAAGTGGTAGGACAAGAGGGAAAAAGAATGCCTCTACTTAAATGAATCCAAATGCTAAGTTGACTTGCTCACTCAAACATATCTCAGCTTTACAGCCAAAATCCCCTCTCATCCCATCCCCTCTCATCTTTAACTTGCCATTGCAGATGCCCTGCTGTTAGGCATCCAAAACCTGGACCTGGTAAGGTACACGAACATGAGAGTATCCTACAATGAGAGCACCCCACAATGAGAGCACCCCATCTTGTTTAGATGGGAATGGAAAGACTGTGGCAAGCATGAGAGGAAAAGGTGAGTACAATCAGTACAGCTGAGCAAAGGCATGACTGAGGCTTCAAAGGAGAAGCCACAGGAGATGCTGCAGACCAACTCTTCAGTCCATGCAAGTCAGGCAAGCTCCAGAAAAATCAGTTGAGTGCCTGCATCAGATCACACCTGACGAAGAATGACCACATGATCTGACACTCACACTGCCACCCAGACTTGCCTCTGAAATAACGAGCTAATGTTATTATTAAAATTAATTACTCCTGAGTTGTTACATCTTGTGTATTTTAATTTAAGCAGGTGGAGGATGCCTTCACTTTTAAAACATGGAGTTCTCCCCCCTCCAGTAAATCCACTCAAAGCACAGCAATTAAAACTCCAAGCTCCAGAAAGACAGATTCAAAGCAACTTTTAAGTGTCTTGAGTAAAACCCACAGGCAAAATTCTCTACGGCGACAAACAGGTGAGAGCCCATTAAAGTCCACACCACAAGTCAATTCAAGCAGAAATATGGTGATGAGTACCCAGGCAGTGACTGGGACACCTCTAAATGTAAAGTATGCTGCATATATTGTTAGTTATGAAAAGCACACTGCTGTAACAAGATTCCAGATACTGATATCCTGCTTGGGTCAAGTAGGAGAGTCAATTTTGTCTTGTCAAGTGAGCTCCATTTGTAAAATTTCTCCTGAGGCGCTTGCTTCCTTCCAAAGGCTCAGCAATTTTTAATATATTCTCTTCCTTGAAGATATATTTTTGTGAAAGTGATGAGAGTGTACAGCACCACTCCCACCTTTTCCAAGATTGCTTTTGGTGTTATTTTGATGCCTCAGGAGTCTCATTTCAGCCTTATAATAACCCACTTACATATGAACAACTCGTAGTTGTCACTGAGTGATGTTTCATATCTCCAGGCTTCCCATACCAAAAAAGCTTGAGGCTTATTCTCTGTTTATGTTTCTCTGATGTGGGGCAGTGGTGCTTTCCTGTACACCGCCTAAAATTTTCCTTCCTAATAAATTGAATTTGGCAGGTCCTTGCAGTTGTCTGCACATTGTATCATGGGAAAGGTAAAGACTTATAGGTCAGCGACTCCGTGATCTGAGGGGAGTGCTGGCTGGATCAAAGCCCGTTATACATACAAGTCCTGTCACCCCAGGAGCCCCCTTGTGCCACAGATACCACAGCCATGCTGCAGCATCAAGAGGCACAACTTGCAGGCACAAGCATGCCTGCAGCTCTCCTCAACACTAGTGGAGGAAAGGAGCGCCTAGCAGTGATGGAGAGTCTCCATGGCCTCTCATGTGGTCCCCATCCATGCTCTGGGGGAAGGAGGTCATTGTCTGGATAGACAGAATGAGCTTAAGATCCCTGGGTGGAGCTCTGTTATCAGCCCTATTTTTGGTAAGAGGCTAGGAGAGTTGATCTTGCCACTAACCTTTATTTGGACTGATATTAAACTGGAATATATCTGTCATTGCAAAGGACTCACCTTGCTCTTCAATTGATATTACTTATCTAACACTACATCTCTGGTTTCAAGTTGCCTAAGTAATAACTGAGAAGTTACTGGATGGTACAAGACATTATTAGGAAAGAATTTTACTTATATAGCCTTGGATTCAGTCAAGCAACAAAGAAACTTTACAGATTTCAAGCAGAAATGTGGATAATACAATTTAAGTCTTTACTTCTCAACCTGGATTTGATTTTCCTCTTATTTTGTTTAACTTTGTTTAACTTGGGTCTGCCCAAGACCCAAAAGATTTCATTCACAGATGCACAGCCCTTATGTCTAAAAAAATAAAAAAGTTCCACATTAGTACTTTTGACCTCCAGTATCTCATAAATCATTATATTTCATACAATTATTAAATCAAAAGTTCACATTTAACGAATTCATATTTTCTAGAAGGGTTCCTGATCTTGATTTGAAGGAATCAAGAATTGATCAGTGTATCTCCAGTTCATTCCACAGTCCCTTCCACCACTTCAAACTGAAATGTTCTCTCCTTTGCATCTTAGAAGTACCTGGATACAACTTCCAGACACTGACAGTGGCTAGACTATTGATTCTTCCAGAGACAAACATCCTGATAAGCAATTTCTTGTTCTTTTGAAGGCATTTATCCACCGTATTTTATTACATTCTACTCACTTAGCAAGATGTTACTAGAAGTTCTTCTGATTCTTCTCTCATTTACACAGAAAATGAGCAATAACTTTAAGTCAGTGGCATTAAATTTGGTGTGAAAACAGGGATAACTGAGTTCCAGAGTTTTTGACTGTTAAAGTTTAGAAAGGATGCTGCATGCTACTCAGACCGATTTATTCGGTTTATTCTTCTTCACCACCACAGATGTTCTGTCGACAAAAAACATTCAGGTTTTGAGGTAAACTGACGTGGAGAAGCCTCACACACCAGCTGCTGCTTAACAAGCACCAGTCTTGCCAACACTCACAAATAAAACCTGAAAAATCACAGAGGTTTTGGCATAGTCTTGCACAACTGATGTGAAAGAGATGTTCTCCTGCCTTCTCGCTGGAGAGACAATACAGATCTCATGGGACCCGTTCTGCAGTGAAAGCAGGCAGGGGGAAGACACGTCTTCTGGCCATCAGCAGCACCCGCTGCAAGAAGGATTTCAGATCCAACTGTAGGACTGAGAAACACTAACTACAGGGTTCAAATCTGGTGGGACATCTTTTCCTCATCTCCTTGGTGCCAGAGGAGACCACACTGGGCCCAAAGACAGGGAAGAATTTGTGTACACAGGTGTGCTGGGTGCCCCTTTGGAGGGGCAGAAAGAAGTTTCCCAACTTCCCCGAGTAACAAATTAAGTTTCAGAGGGGAGGGGGGAGAAAAGCCATCTTTGCAGTTTAGATTTTCTTTTGGATTTTCATTTTCTACTTCTCTGTTGGCCCCTGGCTTAAAATAAACAAGGGTTAAATTGCCAAGACACATCTCCTATGTCCAGCAGTTTCAAATCCCTCTGGCAATAAGGAAAACAAGGATTACCCTCTTAACCCTTCCTAAGAGGAAAGGGGATGAATACACAAGCATAGGAATGAAAATCTCTTGATTTTTTATCCCGAGCTGTTGAATTGGAAGACATAACTACTACAACTCCCTGGACACAGCACAGCTTCTCGCACTACTTCCCTGCTCCCCCCTTTTACCCACCCCCCCCATCTCTTTGGTTCTTGTTTCGGACTTGCAGCAATGAAATAAAATACATTTGCAAAGGAGTCCTATACTCATGGGAAGGGGTGCACGTAGCTGCTCACCTGACCACCTCCTTCATACCCCACTGATAACTTCTAATCAGCTGATACACCTACACCTCACGAACAGCAAGTGAGCTAAACTCTGCTCTCAGACAGAGCAGTCCAGATTTAATGGGTTTGCTGAAATTCTTCAGGTATAACTTCCCATTGTAGCCCTGCGCATTAAGAAAAACACTCATACAGATGTTCACAAGCTCATTTCATGTTCCTTGCAGAATAGCGAAGAGTTCGGTGATTTACCACTCCTGCCTTCCTATCTCTCTATCTGACCCTGCTGTCCAAGTAACATATCAACTACAGATGTTATACAGACTTCAGCAACCCGCCCTCCACTCCCTTCAAGATTTCTAAACAACCTCCTGATGCACGGAGCAGAGCGCACATACCACAGTGGGGTTTGTTCGCATGCCCAGCTCCCCAGCAAAATGCTTTGGCTCTCTTGAGCGACTAGTATGGCAATAAATACTCCCTTGTGTTTGCCATGGGGCTCACAGACGAATGCCTGGGTCTCTCTGCTCGGCCAGAGACTAATGCAGCAGCTTTCGCTGCAGTCTCGAGAGCTCAAGGCGCTCATGGAGCGTGTGCCAACGTGCCCGTGCTGGCACACAGACGTGTGCTGCCAGTGACACTGGGAAACAAAAGGTTTCAGAGTAGCCCAATGTACACAGGGATGAGATCCTGAACAGGTATGAAGAGGAGCATATTCCAGAGGCCTAATGCTTCCTTTGATTAAAAAAAAAAAACAAAAAAAAAAAAACAACGAAACACAAAAAAACCTCCAAAAAAACCCTAAAACCCAAAAAACCCACCCCCAAGCCCCCCCATAACAGAAATGAAACCAAAAAAAAACCCCAACCCAAAACCACAAAACCAACAATGCCCTTGCTCACAGGCAGATCCCAAGGTTCTCACCCCTAATTCAGGTGCTTTCACAGACCTTTTCTTCCAGTTACTTCACCTTTCAAATCTGCCCTGCAGTTCTCCACCCTGGCAAAACTGAGCAAGCAACCCAAGAGCAAACAATAAATTGTGACCTCTTCTACTCCATCCACTTAATACGTAACAGACTTTGCATTCTTGTAAGGCTGTCTGGGGAGTTATTTGGTTTGGTTTGCTTCTACTAGGGGTTACCTATAGCTTAGCTCAAAACCCCATATATCTGAGCACACATATATACATTTGTATGCACAGATTTTTATCTCTCTCTATATATATACACATATATATATATAAAATATGCTAGGCTATGTATATCTGCATGTATACGTAGGCAAATCTCAGACGAAATTTCCAGCTGTGGGGTGGGGGATTCCAACCAAGAGCTGACCCTTTTGACCCTGGCATACCTGTCTTTTGTAGGAGAGGGCTGTTTATTTAAGGAGATGTTTTGCAGATGATTGTATCTTTGGAAGACACAACTACACGCACGTTGCTGGCTTTGGGCAGGCTAAACTGCAAAAGCGAAGAAGGGAATTTTGAGGGGAAGAAAAAAAGAAAAGACTTGTTCTAATATAAAGCCAGTGTGTTCTAATTTGTTCTACCAGCTTCACAGGTAAATTTTCAAAGAACAGCTTTTCAAAGGAGCTGGTTGGGGGAAAGAAAAAAAAAGAAATCTCTGTATGCAACTTTTGTATAAACTTCCTTTAAGAACCCCGGAGTTTACAGGACACAGGAAAGCACCTGCCCACCAGCACTCTCTCACCTGATTAGAGGCTTTGTTACCCCTTGGTCACCAAAGAGCAGGTGCTTTTTCACAGCCAGAGATCAGATACACCCATTTGACCCAATCTGATGAACTACACAGCCATCCAAATGTTAACAAAAGGAGACTTCATCACTCCAAGGTAAAACCTGCCATGTGACTTCAGATTCCTATCTGATTTGTCCCTCAGTAGATCATCTATCACCTTTCAAAGAACAATTTGTAAAAACAAGATCACCATCCTCCCTACCTGCCCAAGTTAGACAAACATATTGGAAATCTTTTTATCCAAGAGCAGCAATTAAAGAAAAGATTTCCCAGGCAATCCTTGAGAAAATAGAAACAAGCCATTTTCTAAGTTTTTTTGATTTCACTAAGTCTTTATATACAGTCTTAAAAATCTCATTGAGTGAGTTTAGGTTTTACATTTGTAACTTCATTAACATCAGTGCTTTGACATGTTTAGTGTGCTCACAGCAATCTCAAACCACTTTGTAGAAGCTAGGAAATAGCATTATCCCCTTCAGCAGACAAGAAAACCAAGGTTTACAAAGCCTAGAGGTGCACTGAGCATGCAAGATAGTTCAATCCTCTGTAGTGCGAATGCTCAATGTATTCAATATATCTTATAGTATTCCAAATTTGGGGGATGATAAACACCATGTAGAGCCTTTGCATGAACATCTGCAAAAACACTGCTTTTTTTTTTTTTTCCTCCTTTTGAAGAAATCTCCTTTGAATGGTGCTTCTTTTCTCAGTAGTTTCATTCAGAGATCAGGCAGTTATGCATAATGGAAACATTCATCGTGCTAAAAAATGCTGTAACAGTTTATGGAAAACGTAAAAAAGAAAAAGGAAGAAAAGAACACAAGCACTTTGTCTTGCCTTAGGGCTCATTGTTTATCCAACCTGAATTTAACCATCCCATGTAACAATCAGCCCAGCCCAGCCTATCTCTCTAAAGACAATACTCTTCGGCATTAATGCCAGCCATAATGCAATCACTAACCTGGATTCAGACCCAGTTTATGGAAATGGCAAACTGAATTTTACCAGAAGCAGAATGAGCTAACACAAACACTATCATGAAGCCCTGCCCTTTGTCAACACTTCACTCCTGTCTCCAAACCTGTGTAATGGATTTGTTATACGTGTTCCCACATAACTTCTAACTGTGCTAAAGAAATTATCACTTCGTTGCATCATACCAGCACTAAAATGCCAGAAAAAAAGAACTGCAGCTTGTCTGTTAGAATAGAAGAGGGAGACATTAGACTCCAGGTATTATAAAGGATTTGTACAGAAACCAAGACTGGAAGATTTTGGACAGGGGTGAAAGTTACAGAGGGTTGTGGCCAACTAACAGAAGGGGGTTGAATGAAAACAGGCAACCTTGAAGGCAGTAAGTGGTTGCAGTAAATAAGGAAGGATATACTCTGTGTGCAATTAACATTGTAGCTTTTAAAATTATTAATGGAGTCGTTCACGTGAAATATTTGTGAACTTATTTCCTTTACATACTAGCCCATTGTCCCAGGAAAATCAGATTAAAAGAGCAGTTCTGCCATGAATGAAAAAAGCTGGCCACCTCTGTTAATTCAATGCTGCTGAAAGAATAAAGTGGCTCACATATGGAATTGCAATGACTAAATAAAAAGGAAACATTGATTATAGGATGATATCTGTCATTTCAGCCAAAAATCATTGGAGCTTTTCTTTTAAAACTTGACAAAAAGGTGGACTTTTTCCCCCCTTAAGAGCTTTTCCATATATAAAAAGCTAAAGAAAAAGCAGTTAGAAGACTTGAGAAAAGGGAATTATCAGAGAAAAGATTTCCTCTCTTTTTCCCCTCCCTTGCTGGAAAATGATGTTAGAAAGTTTTAGAAAAATGTAAGAAATGTGGAAAAATGTCCTTTCCTTCCCTCAAATTCTTTAGCCATGTTAAAAGAAAAAAAAAAAAAAAAGAGAGAAATCTTTTAAACATGTCTCAGAAAGGAGGAAGAAGTGTTAAATTTCCAAATCCTTCCTGCAACAGAAAAAAATTAAAAAAAGCCTTTTTTCCATATTGATTTTTCCCCCCATCAGAAATAAAATTTGACACTGCCTCTTGGAATTATACGTTTTCATTCTTTTTTTAAAAAAAAAAAAAAGTTCTCCCATGCCTAAGCACGCTTCTAACTATTTGCTTTGGTGGCCTCAGTTTGCACACGTTAATTCTCTCCCCCTCACTCCTCAATGAAAGCAGAGCTATCATTGCATCCTTGACACCTTGTGGTGCTATACAGGAGGAGGAGGAGGAGAGAAGATAAGGCTATTCACAGCAGCAGCTTGGAAACTCTGCTTAAATCTCTCTTCCCGTCGCCTCTTGCTCGTTGAGCTCCCATCAGCACAGCTAATGTCCCTGCTTCTCGGACACAGCAGCCTGATTCTGCAACTGGATCTCCATCTGACTGCAAACTCACCTGCATAGGTTATGTGTCTTGCAGGATTTAGGGCCGCTGGTGCTGCTTTTCTGGGCTTCTGTTGGGAAACCTGTTAGTACTGTCTTCCTTTGAAAGCAGTAGCATCCACTCAGTGGCGTGGTGCTACTCACCAGGAGGAAGACACCTGGAAACCAGCCTGGAATTATATGGTAATTGGTGCATCTGGGGAAGAACAGAGCTCAATTTACGTGCAGAGCGCTGCTACATGCTTCCCTCTTCCTTTTCTTTTCCCTAGTTTGACTAGGGTTCCTGGTTCAAAAGCATTAGAAATCTGATCTCACCCTGCCCATGTCAACCAAAATTCACAGTAACCCCTATTTGCCATGCTTGCTAAGCCTGGAACAACCAACTAAGCAGAAAGAAGTGGATCTGCAACCGCCAGGAATGGCCCTAAGATTTCACAAAGGGGGAAAAAATTCAACCTGCATCCTGCTGGAGAACTGGAAGGAAATAAGATGGCGCCTTTTAAACTGGCATGCCTCCAGAGGGCAATAACTGAGCTTTACTCTTTCAGTAATTCCCATTAAAATAATAAAATTATCAGAAATGTTTATTCAACAGTGAATAAAACGCTCGAATCAGATAGACTTTATCTGATAGTAAGGTAATGACTGACTACCAAATCACATGACAGCAAAACATTTTTCATGGATGTGGTAATGTGCCCTTACCTGAAAACCTCTGATTAAACAACAGGGGGGTGGGGGTGGGGGGGGAAAGGACCACAGATAAGAACAGAGGAGTCACGTAACATAGGAATAATAGCAACCCAGAGCAAATCTCTCAGGGGCAAAAAAAACTTTGGGCATCCACCTACAAACAGAGCTCTGCCTCTGCTCTGCCCTGTGGGCCTGCTGCCTTTCAATTAATCGCTCCCTGGCTCTGTTCACCCGGACAGCCGAGTATGATCAGGCATTTTTGCATCTTACTTCTGTGGCTCCTATTGCAGGCAATGACCGTGTCCGCAAGACTTCTACTATTTACATAAAATTCATAAATAACAAATCTGTTTGTTGCCTTATATAACTAGCATTGTGTAATTTATCTAGAAGTTTCAGTTTAGCTCCTAGAAAAAGGAAAAAAAAACACAAAACAAAACAACCCTCTGAGTTCTCAGGGGATGTTCTTAAAAAATTGTTAGACAATTACACAGCAGTAAAGTTTACAAGAAGCAATTTACTTTCTCTAAATTCAATATACACTAAGTTGCTGGCAATTTTCAATCCTATTGTATCACAGCTGCTTTAATGCTCTGTGGAAGTAGCAATTTCATTCCTAGCCATTAATCTTCAAACATTTTTAGAAGCTCATAAGAGTAAGCCTGGAAAGCTGCAGTATTGGGGAGCCCAGGGATGAAACAGACCCCAGAAGGTCATCTGAGCAGGATCAGCAATGCTTAAACAACTCCCAGCAGATGTTTGTCTAATCTGTTCGTTAGAAGCTGCGGTGACAAAGGGGGACACACAGCAAGTTACTACCAGAGACTTCAAGCTGAGAAATATTCCAAAACATACTTTCCTCACATGGATAAATTTCCCTTTTAACCTCGGTATAAATGTGTTTACGGAGTGGAAGATATTTGAGATATTAACCACCAACCACTGTGAATCCCATGAGATGAGTAAGTTACGCCTCCCATGAGACAATTAAATTATGCCTTATTTTGGACAATATGTAGCTCTTTCCCGTTCAGCTGCATCTTTCCTAGATACTACCCGTCATAGCAATTGAATCAGACATTACCCAAGTGCCAGAGGAAAGCCTGACAGGCCTGAGGTGCGGGCTGTTGGCAGAAGAGGGCGCTATCAAAAGCTTAAGATGTTTCCAGAAGAAAAGAAGTTTTGATAAAAGACCCAGACCCCGGAAACCTTCTTGGCGCTTTATACGGCAAAAATTTCACCGCACGCTGTTCAGATGTTGGTGCTTCTTAAAAGGTATCCCTTTGCCCCCCCAACCAATGACCTACACAGTCTACAGACAAGAGAAGGATCAGTCACAGGAGAAAACAAAAATGACAATTCTATAATCCAAGAGTGAATTTAGAGAAATCAAAAAGCTGCTGCTCCTACGGGTCTGTGGCACTTTCTTCACTGTGACCAACTTCCTCTCATATGTCCCACACAGGTTACTTTGTCCTCACACACTCCGAGGGGAGACTTTATGGCTCCCTACAACTATCTGCAAGGAGGTTGTAGCAAGGTGTGTCATTTTCCAAGTAACAAGTGATAGGACAAGAGGAAATGGCCTCAAATTGTGCCGGGGAAGGTTTAGGATGGATATTAGGAAAAAATTCTTCACTGAAAGGGTTATCAAACATTGGAGCAGGCTGCCCAGGGAAGTGGTTGAGTCACCAGCCCTGGAAGTATTTAAAAGTCATGTAGACGTGGGCTTAGGGAAATGGTTTAGTGGTGGTTTTGGCAGTTCTAGGTTAACAGTTGGAATCAATGATCCCAAGGGTCTTTTCCAATCTAAAAGATTCTATGATTTAGGTAAATCCCTGCTACTCTTTTTGAAGACGTCACACGCTTAAAGGCAATGTCTGTATCTAGATAAAGCAGTTGTATTCAACACCACATGTTGGTAACATCTGGAGTGCCTTTGTCACACATCACGCCTCATAATGCTTGGTCATATGGTATACACATGGAGAGGCCTGCTCTTACACAGTGTTTTCAGGTGAGACACACCACTACTGGATGAGAAAATATCTCAATAGCCAGCTACAGGTTGCCTCGTCTGATGCACCTACACCCTTGCTTTAGCCCCACCATACCTGTGTCCACCTGTTTCCGCATCCATAGGAGATATCAAGGGGCTTTTCAGAAAGCCTACTCTGCCGTAGCTGCTGAGTGCTTTGCATGCTAGCTGAGCCTGTGTCCCTAAGGAAGGGAAGGACTGAGTGTGTAACACCCACTGCATTGAGGACACAGAGCCAACTACAGCCTGCAAGGCAGGTCCCCAAAATGGGGCTTCAGCCTGTGCAGCTGCAGGGACTGATGTAGCTCCCCTCACGCCTTCTGCTTCAGGGCATCTTTCAAGAAGGCCATTGTGACCACCCTGAGTCCTATCACATGGATCCGATTTTCAGATTACTTCCATCCAATTAATAATAAACTTTAATGTTGTTGCCATCATCTTCACCGTCAGCCTCATAATCCACCTCAGGTTCACCAAGGTGAAGCCATGAAAAGGGACTGTATTTTACTGCTTAAATAGCCAATCTGAAGAGAAGATGGATATTATTACAATTACACATTGCACAAATATCTGTTCCACTGCAAAATGCAACTCATGTTACATAAATGCATTAGCAGTATTGCAGTTATATAATATAACAGCGAAGAAAATGAAGAATGACCCGAGCAAGGAAAATATGAATCAGCTTGCCCTACCAAGCAAGTAACTTTAAAACAAATTATAGCAGCCTACAGATGCCTTTTAGTCAACCAAGAATTGCTCATCAGAACACGAATAACTGGCATTTGAGTCAGAAATTTCACTGATATGAACACTTTAATATTGAGATTCAAAGAGGCTGAAGATATTTCTGTAATTTTAATAAGAAAAGAAGAACACTTGGGGTTTGAGAAATTCCCAGCAATTAACTTCTCCTCTGCTTAAGAGAAAGATTCCTTTTTTGGAAGCACATTATGTTCTAATCTCCAACTGGCTCCATGCATTGCTCCAAATGCTAGATATCTATAGAACATCTCCAGCTTTGAACTATGCTAATGACCAGACATCAAGCAATTTTCTCTGGGTATGAAAACAATTTCAATCTTGCACTGAGTTATCTAAAGGGGACATTTTGGATGAAAAAAAAAAAGAAAAAGATTGCTGCGTTTGCTATCTAGAACAGTTCAATACAGAACTAGAGGCCTTTGATGAAAATCATTTTGGCAAAGTCTACATGACTTATGGAAGTCTTTCTCTTCAAGCTGGCCTCAGTTCCCAAACCTTTGCAGTAGACTGAAACGTGCCTGCTATTTAATGCAGTGAGAATTAACCTCCTGCTTTGTATGCTCATTTGACACAATAAAAAGAAAGCTCTCTTACAAGTGACCCAGAAAAATCTGAGTACAATTTGGATAAATCAAGGAATACAGTGCACAAGGCTCCCTTGCCTGTTATGCTTAGTAACGCTAACGCGGAAAGCATGATGTCTGCTTAAGATATGCTAAACCTATTCTCACAAGCACAGAAGAAAACACAATGACCTCTACGGTTAAAATTATCATTAGCTTGTAGTGGACACCAAATGCCTAAGGAAAAGAAGTCCGGTGATACTGTCTGGATTCTCCACGCTTTCAATACCACAAAGACTCCGTTTGTTTCATGGGTAGTTTCTCAGGCAATAGCATTTCCTTATTACATGTGGATTATTGTAACACTTCTAGCATAAACTCAGAGGGGGGAAAAATGCTTTCCACAAGGCTTGGTTCTAGTCCAAAGTAGAGAGAGAAAGAAAAACACCCACTGGCCTACTTGAGTACTGAAATAGGTCCTTAGCAATTGGAGCCAACGTGACCTGGAGTTTGTCAGTGCTGAACAAAAGCACGCAAGCTCCAGTGGGCTTACACGCTTGCTGTTCCTCTTGCACCTAGGAATAGTTTTTGGCTTGCTCACTTAAACCCTTTCCACATAGCTCGGCAATGGTTTCCAGGTACTGAAACTTCAATGGCATTTTAGAAACAGAGGATTCATTTGCTTTGGCTTGGCCTGAATTTTAGACACTTGTCTGCCACGCAGTTTGACAACAGATCTCTGCTCAGCACTCGGCCGTGCCTCCTAGATCCTAATGCTCCTGGTACTGAGAATTCAGCTTAGAGTCAAAAACAATGATTATTGCCTGTGAGAAAAATTTTCAATATAGCAGATAAGCAGAATATTCAGATGGCTGATCTGCAAGGAAATGAAACGCAATTTCTCCAAATCAAGTTATTAGTGCAAACTGCTTACCCAAAACGTTAAACATGCTGACAAAGTACGGGCTGAAGTTTGCACCATTTATTTTTTTTCTTTTCACAGCTAGGAGTGACCTGCCAAACCAGAGGATGGAATTAGCAATTACAGTGTCGCTTGGCTTCACTGTTCAATATGCATGCATGAAGAGGCACGACAACAGATCCAGACGGATAACATGAGGAAACAGTCGGTACATGGTGGGATCAGTATGTTGTGCAATTTAAACAAACACAGTGTCTAATATCAAGCAGGATGAGTCACACGTGTCCAGATGATCTCCAAGGTTTTTCAGCGAGCAGATGCAGATCCTCGTGCTTCTTTCACGAGCGTGCAAATAGTATCTTTAAATGAAAAACTCCTTTTTTTTTTTTCTGTCATGTTGAACACACCAAACGGTAGTATAGCCCTTCACAGACATGGCATTAGGCACTCTACAATGGCATTTAACTTTCTGCAGCATTGTCAGAAACAGAGCAGATCTTGGATTGCAGCATTGTGCCAGAAAGTACAACCACTCAGTACGGCAGGGCAGCAGTATTTTCACTGCAAGTACAATGTGTGAAATTACTTGGCAGGCAGAAACACACAGCAGATCAGAAACTAACTCAAATGACAGCTAATAACTGCTCCTTCCTATCAATTTAATCGCTAGAAATTACGCTTTTGTGGATGATGACACGCAACTCTCATTCCAACACCCTGGAAGCATTCAAGACCAGGCTGGATGGGGCTTCGAGCAACCTGGTCTAATGGGAAGTGTCCCTGATTAACTCAAACCAGAGGGAATACTGTTAATGCTTACAGTATAGCAGAAGGATAGTCTGAGTTCCCAGGAGATTTCAAACCCTTGAACAAACAGTTCAAACTCAATTGCTCAGTCCTGGAGGAAAAAAAAAAAAAAAAAAAAAAAAAAAAAAAGCAACAATGCCTCCAAGTTCCCAGTTTGATTAGAGAGTATCTGACTTCGCATATGTATCAAATACTTATCTCAAGGCATACTTTGTGAAATTTTCCAGGTAAGCTGGCCTGTCATTAATTGGATAAATTCCTTGTGTTCTAGTTTGGCATTCCACAAGATACAAAGGATAAGACACAAGTATATGTGAAGGCACACACAGATTTACTCCTCAGTGTTCAAAGCTCCTGTGTTTGTACCCAAGTACCACGTAAGAGACTAAGAAGATAAAATCACATAATTGGCAATGAGGGATAGATGTCTAAATCACCAAACTGACTGCCTAAAATGTCCTTGCTTAACCATCTATCATGTGCTCCAGAGCAGTATTGCATCAGTGTTTGAAAGTACATGTCACAAGACTGTCTGGAGGAACTACTTCTCTTCAGCATAAGAACATGAACTGTTTCCATGCGTAATAGTTCACCATTCATAGAAAGACAAATTTTGTCACTGGCTGCCCCAGTAGAAAAGCCCTCATCTGCTTTTTGGCAACACAAGCTTTAAGGGCATTGTGAAAACTTAAAATCTTCATGCAAACTGACAGATTATTTCCAGATTCATTCATTCGAGTGTTTGTAACCTGCCATGAAAGAGCAGGTTGGTGAAGAAATACAATGGGTTTCTGCATGGTGTGAATTCTTCTATGTGTTTCATGGCCTTCCAAGCTCTACAACACAAGTTCCTGGGCTTTCACAGTCTGCCACTATTTTATTTGGTCAGCTATGATAGACGCAAAAGAATTAACTTCAGTCTGTGGTACACGGATGCCTAATCACACATGGGCTACATCAGAGATGCACTCCACCACATACAGCTTATACAAGTGGCTTTTCTATTTTTGGTGCAACACAACTCTTTCCAAAACCAAAAAAGTCTGCTGGATAACTGGAGCACCAGCATTAGCCATGGCAGGCTAGGAGTCCCAAACTATACATTCTGATCAAGACTCAGCCCAAAGACTGGACACCATAGAGAAAAAAATAGAGGAAATAAACAACTATACATGCATAAATTCTATATATAAACGCACCTAATCTATAATAATCATGGTCTCCTAGAAGCTACATATGATGCTGCACTTGTAAGAGCATGAATTTCCAAGTAAGCAGGTGGAAGCTTGGGGACTGTGCTCCAAGAGCAGTATCTATTTCTGTCACTGGTAGGAATCTCAATATCCTAGACAGCACATCACATACAGCATGTTCTGCAACCCTGAAACTTTGCCTTTACCTTCCTAACCCTGGACTTCAGAAAACATAAACCCTTCCTCAGGGGTTGCTTTGCTACAATTACCAGAATCCTTGGGTTAAGTTCTGCCCCAGGTCCCCAAAAATCCCATTATCTTCCTCACATAGAGAAATAGAAGGCAAGTTGTGGTCTTGAAGGCTTTTAGTATTTATTGCCTGGCTTCCTTGTTTCTTCTAATACTACAAAACCAGTAACAAGTGCCTAAGTACCTGAAGCCTGTCCATTCTCTCATTTCGATCTGTGATGGATGAATTAATCATGTGATAAAAGAGGGAGAAATTTAGATTAGGCTTTACCTCTTATACTGGTCTGCCCACAAGCAGGCTGTGGTTTATTCACGGGTATTCCCTGCCCTGTTCAGACAAAGCACGTGAACAATTTGCTGTGACTAGCTGGTATTTGTAATTCCAGCTACCTATACAGGTCACTTGGAATATTATGCTTCCCTGCTGAATTAACTCCTAGAAGTTGGCTTCTGGTGGGAATACTCATGGTTCTGCATTCGTCATCTGCGCTAAACACTCACAGCTTTCTTAAACATTCCTGCTAGTAAACACTCACTGGAGAGCTGGAACACAAAGAAAGAATTTGTTGAAAGTTTCTAATGAGTCTTTGAAACAGGGAAAGTCATTTGCTTCATGTTTATGATTAGCACACTGAGTTCCTGACCTGGTCAGACCTTAAGGTAGTACCACAGAGTAGATGTTAATTTGCAACAAATAATACATAAGAAAACTGGTCTAGTTTGACTCAGCCAAATGCCACAAGAAAGGGCTGGGTGCTGAGGCTCTTCCCCAGGGCAGCAAGCCAAGAAACCCAGTGCCGTGTGACTTCTATCCACATTTCCCTCTACATCTTCAGTCTGCCTACAATTAGTGAAGAATAAATAAATATACAAATCTGCATAAAATCTTTGTACAAAACCACTTGCTGATCAGATCCCCCATCGCTCCAGCCACTTCATTACCCGTTCCCTAGCCAGCTGCTTTTTAACTAAATGGATTCCCCTCAGGAATACAGGGAGAGACCCGCATGAGGTGGGACTCATCTCACCTAACCAGCCATTTAAGAGATGTCTGGTTTAAACTGGCTGCAGACTCCCTCTCTAGATCGTGCAAAGAGCTATCTCTAGGAGCACACAGAAGACTGCTCCAATCTCTTTTCTGTAGCCCTGATCAAGCTTCTGATCAGACTAGGTCTTGGATGTGGAGGTGCCATTCAGTGCAATGGCAAAAGCAGCCTAAAAAAGTGCCTGGTCCATCCAAGAGAACAGGAGCAGGAATCTCTAGAGCTACAAATGCCCAATGGGCAATCATCTTCTCAGCAAATACAACGCTTAAGAAAAAAAAAATAAAAAGAAAAGAGAAATACAGAACATCATTCAAAATAAAAAAAAAAGGGGGGGGGGGGGGAAGAGAGGGAACTAGCAACTATTTTCTATACAACACTTCCAAGAGAAAGTCAGTCATCAAACTATTTAAAGCATAAGCGTGCCTTTTATCCAGCATTGCTATAGAGTGATAGCACTTTCAGCCTGCTTCTCCTTAGAGTCCCAGGAGGAAAACAGAGATTTTTGCCAAGTCGCCTGTTGCTATTTTTTATCCTGAGTGTTGGCTTTCAGCATTACAGAATGGGAATTCTGCCACTGATTTCAAAGACTCCGTGATCATAATTGTAACTTTAACTTTATATTAATGTACATGTGTTTAATTTAATTGCTTTGTTTAAAGATAAAAGGAAAAATGGATTTCAAATCTCTCCACTGATTTCACTGCACATGTTCATAGTTCTGTAGTTAAAAAAAAACTTATGCAGCTTTTTCCTCCCCCCACGGGGAAACAGCACTGTAAGAACCACACCTATCTGTGTAATGAAAGTAGCTATTAAATATTTACATTTTCTCCATTGTAATGGAAATTTCACACTGTTCTAGTGTAAAACTGATTTCTGAAGTCCTTATAATCTAATGTTTTAAGGGTAATTTTATGCAAATCTGCCTGAAGAGTAGGCTAGAGACTTAACCACCTGAAAAAAAAAAAAGAAAAAAAAAAGACCGCTTTAAGGCCATAGCACCACAGGTATAAATCTGTGCAGTTCTCTTACTGGAGCTGCATTAATTTACACTTGCATAATTTGTTTCAGAGACGTAGTCATTCCGAGGCAATGTGACAATCTGTAATCAATTTTGTAGAAGAAAGTAATATATTCATCTTACATTTACATAGACTGAAAGTAGGTGAGCAGATTACGCTCATATGTGCAAAGAAGCATTCACCTCTGAACTCAGGTCGTGTAGGGAAGAGGTTCTCTCAACAAGAGTCCTCTTCAGACTGGGAAAGATTACCCAGAAACATTTACTGTAACTTCTTAAGACAGCTGTAAACTTGGGGTGCTTGGGCTAAGTATTCTCTCCGCTGGCTGGTGGCCAGGAGAGCAAGGATCCATCTGGAAAGTTCCAGACCCAGCTTCCCCTAAAAAAAAAAAAAAATTAAAAAAAAAAAGGGGGTAATTTTATTTCCTGTAGTTAGTAGGCATTTGCAATGGGGACAGAGGACAGGATAGGTTTTCTGTTGTTGGTTGGAGGTTTTTTTGTTCGTTTGTTTTAATCCTAATTCAGAGTTAAGGATTTGAAAACTTTGTCTAAAAACTGGGGTAATCTCCATGAGTTTACACAGTCTAATGCCTTGTTTATAGACCCCAAGACTAAGACCTCAAGGATGTTTAATAAATGTTCTTCTTTTAATCACAACAGCACATTCATGTTTTGGGGGGTTTTTTTGCTGGGGTTTAAGAGGTGGGGTGGAGGTTGTTTTTTAATATGAAGAGCTAGCTTTTGTTTTACTTTGTTGTTAAACAAGGCCTTCAATTTTGTGTTCCACTGAAGTTAGAGATAAATTCATGGTGGTTCCATTACTCCTACCTTGAAGCATTCTCTTTAACTCATATTTAATGGATTGATCTACTGGAAAGATATCTACGTAAAAAGAACTGCTTTATACTTTAATGGGAGCAGTCATGAATGTTAACCTGAACCCAGGCAGAACACGTGAAGGAAGTCTGACAAAAGTTCACAATGTCTGCCTGACTGTAAAAGGGCTTCTGGGCAAGTGCTCCTGCATATAAAAAAAAAAACCAAACCAAACCAAAACACAAACTTAGACAGATCTTGTGAGTTTCTTGCTTCCTTCCGCTCATCTTGAGTATTACATAGAGAAAGCATTATTTGGTACATGCTAAAATACACTGCTAATGGAACAAATGGGACTGAAAGACCAGGAGAATCTAATGATTCTAGTTGCATCATTAACTGTGTATTAAAATAATCATTGTTGTTTAATTTATTACGCATTTATTATTTTTAAAAGGTTTCTTATTGCCAGAGTGAGTCAGAATACAAACAGGCTGCAAAAAGGACCCAATGTCGTTATACCAGAAAAAGACTAAGTACTTCAAAACCAAACCTGCCCGTTTTCTGTGTACTCTGTTCTCAGCAGTTATGGAGTTATTGCAGACCATGATAATGACCATCAAACCTGCTTTTTCACATTGCTTTAAGCAAGTATCAAGGTAGAGCAGGTTTAAGCAACTGGGAGTCAAATGACATGTTACAAGCTCACATCCAAACTACCTTAAATCAACGCTTCTGTAGATGGTTACCCCATGCTCAAGAATCAAAGTTAACCTGAGCTGATCCTGGACCACTTCATTTCATTTGGCACCTTTGTCTGCCGAAAATCATATGCCTCATCTAGCTGTGGATTTGTTAGACTCATGTGAACATGTAATTCTTTTCTCTCAGCCTCTGGTGATCTTCTAAGAAAATTTTGCCATCTACAAGTAATGGAAATAAGATTCCAGTGTCTGAACTAGCAATCATTCAAAAAATGTTTTAAAAGCTAAAGGTTCCAAATATTTCTGAAAACAGTTCTTGTGGTAGCACTCGGCTGGCCAACGTGCCATTACCTGGTGCAACACAAGACCTTATTTGTATGGATGTGGAGTGTTTCAGAGTGACAGCAGTGCTCGTGTTGGCACTCACCTGGCTGTAATAACCACCAACTGGCAAGTGAAGCTACCTTTGAAATACGTTAACTTTTGTGTCATCTCTGACCTAAGTCATACTTAATCATCTGTTCTTCTTTGGCATTTAAAAGAAGATTTATAGGAAAAAAGCCTCTTTTCTCCCTTTTTTTTTTTTTTTTAAATTCAGAGGAAATCTTGGAGAATAACACTATTCTGTTGGACAGGCACCTTCTTTGAAAAACAGGGAGATCACCATAATTTCCTGGCCACTCCTCCTCCTTCCATACACCCTGCATATGAAAGTCATATAGAGCCAGAAGTAACGCTAGTTGGGTCCAAGTTTCCACAGCTAACTTTACCCAGACCTCTCACCCTCTCTGGACGCCAGTAGTAGAGTCTGGGTCAACTGAGGGGAATCCCATGCCGAGACTCACACGCTTGGACCAGCACGTTCTGCACAAGAGGAAAGCGCTCAGCACTACGCTGCTGCCTGGGCAAAGAACCCTTCTCCAAGGGTCATCCCTCCTGTTTCCTGACCTCACGCCAGACAGACACAACCCAAAGGCAAAGAAAACACAGGGCATTGGGCTGTTGATACGTGCTCTGTGGGCGCTATGGAGGGGCTGCAGGAGGTTCAGACAAACCCGGTGCATCCCGTGATTCAGGCTAAGGTTTGGCAGCTCTGTTTACAGGGAAAATGGTGGAAGAAAGTTATTAATACAATATAGCCTGAAGCCATTATAACTTTCCGCACTGCAGAGTTCTTTTCTTGTAAAACAAGGAATGATTTTGGGGCCGCTGTAACCAGAAGCAACAAGGACAGAAACCACCGGAGGCTATTCTCACTTCACAGCAGATACAAGAAAATTTCCATATTGCGATGACTGCAAGTTACATCTACTGTACTGATCACAGACCTCCACTCATTATAAAGTCATAGCATCCTCCTTTAAGCCTGCTTGGACTCAAAGCAAAAAGGGAGTTAACACAGCGTGGCTGACAAGCACAGAAGTCAGAAGACATTACTCTAAGTAGTTGTGCCTGATCACCTTCATTTCTATATCCTCTTCCTGGTTCTTCAGCAAGAGAGTTTTGTTGGGAGAGTTAGTTTCTGTATCCAAATTCATAACATCTACTTTTATGTAAAGAGATCTTGCTGTACTTACAGAGCCTGACTCACCCATCTCTTAAAAATACTCTCATAATTTTTCTTAATGTTTATTTCTTGAGGGCCATTGCATGAGTCATCATCATTATTTAGCTAACAAAATTACTACAAGAGTTAAAATTATCAGTGTGAGGAAAAGTCTAAAAATGACAGACTCTGATAGATAGGATTATTCTTTGACCCAGCCCTATTATCAGAACTTTATTTAATTTAACAGTGATACCTTTCAGTGCAGTCTACAACAGATGACACCTACAGATGCAAGGTGATAGACTACTCGCTGTTTGAATTCTTTTTGCTCATCAGGGTGTGGATAAGATTTAGGCTCAGTGATGCAGTTCACTTTCCATTACTTCCCCTCAGGTAGTTGGGCATCCTATAAGAGAACCCCCCCTTCCTGCTAAACACCAGCACATTCTTAGACAACTCGTCATCCTGAAAAGCAGCTGAAATGATTAAACAGTGACTGAAAAACAGAAAATAGTAAACTGACTACAGGTCAAATAGCAATAGAAGGTTCCAGCTCCCCGCATACTCAAAGTTTGGGGTTTTCTGCTCACTTGGGTCTTGCCAAATGCTTTAGAGGGCCAACTGAGCTCTGTCCTTCATATGTTTTGTGCTCTCATGTTAGCCATTTCAGTTCCACATGCCTGTTTTCCCACACCTGTAAGATGTGGTAGAAAATCCTTAACCATTTTTTCCAGTGAATTGTTAAGGCATGTAACAGTGACCCATTACCAGTAGCTAATGAGTCTCTACTTATTTGTCCCAGGCAGAGCTTTAGCCCAAATGGGTTTCTCCATGATAAGAGGGCCCAATATTCCCTCAAGGAGTTCTCTAAGTGACATGTGAAGAACCCTTCATAATGTGGAACTAGATCAGGCACTGCATGGTATTTTCACAGTGGCTCAATTCCTAATGGATTGCAAAGGGGAAAGTCAAATGCTTACCGAGTCTATCCATGTCACCCCTTCACATGTTGACAGCTCACAAGGAAAGGGCAAGCCCACTCTCAGTGGTATTCATCTCAGGGCATGGGCAATGGAAGAATACATCTTCCTTCTGAATAACCTCTCCATATTCGTTTTATGTTGGTAGGAAATACACCTTCACAGCTCTTAGGGGTCTGGTAGCTGTTTCATATACGTGGACCAAGGCCAAAGTTTTTTTTATTTAGCTGGAGTAAGTTGATGGTTTGTTAGCACCTATGGATTCCAGGCCAGGTTTTAGACAGAATGTTTTGGAGGGTTGCACCAACTCAAAGTTTTTCTCCTAGTGCCTCATATTAAGCTTATTTAACTCTTTCAGTTAGTGCCCATGTCTTGTAATCATTGCTTCTACTTTCAGTTTTCCAAAAGATCTCAAAGTCACATGCTGCCTCTTCTATAAGTGTTCATCACATGGTGGTGCTTCCAGGTCGTAGGACCAACCTGCTACATTAGGTACATACTTTCTCATATTGTTCACACCTCCAGGGAACACTAGCTTATTTCCCTCATCTGCTTGGGCAACCACATGGCACCTGTAAGCCGTGCTGAATCAGCTTGCCTTAGAGAGAATGGGTTTTGTTGCACATTTGGGAGGAGAAGGAGGCTAACTGCTAAGACTGAAATTACCCACAGCTGCTACTATTCCTCTAATATATTTTTTTCTCCGTGATACTTCAGAGTTGGGAAGAAGTTGATGATTTCCTCAGTGCACTGACAGACAGCTCTGCAAGAACATGTAATCTTACTTAATGTGCTTCCTTGGTCAGGTGTGTTTGGATTAGTAGAACACAGATGGAAGAAAAGCTGTATTACATTCAGCTGCTATCTTCTATCTGATAGCGCAGGATATCAGAGCTCTGCATCTCATAGCCAGTGGCAGTTATTTATGAAAGAACATAAGAACAAGGCAAACATACAGCAACATATACCCTACCTGTTATCCTTCTGGATTTTGGAAGTCTGCAGTTTAGCGACTTTGCAAACCCAGGGGCTGCATGTAGTCTTTTGGGTTAAGTAGTTCCTGATTTCTTCCTCGTGATCTGAGATATCCCGATCTTTTTAAATTGAATGACAGAAATATAGAAGCACTGAAATGCTGTTAAAACAAATATACTCTCTTCACACTAGCATGGCTTTGATATAATGGTTGTTTGCTGCAGAAGATAGTGTGAAATAATGCCTATCTGCTCTGTGTCTTAATTAAGATGAAAGCAGGGGGGTGTGAAGAAGAGGAAGGGATGAGTGATGTCTCTGTTTGCAGATGAGTTAATCTAAGACAAACCAAGCAGCTTCAGACTTCCATGGTTAAGAAATACAAAACAAGTAAACAAAGTAAAATCTTCCCAAATTACATTGACGTTCATAGTGAAACTAATTAAATATCAGACTTAAGTCAGCAGTTCAGGAAAGTGGTACATTGTACACTCTTTCCGGTTTTAGTTTTCTAAGGCTAAATCTTCATTTCTGAGCTCTTTTAAAATGCAAACCAGTGCCAGCAGTGCTCCACGTGTCCAATTTACCTTTCTGACAGCCTTATTTCTTTTATTCAGATCCTCACACTTTTGCGCTTCACAGCCTGATCATGGGCTCATTTTGTTTTGTCTCTCCCCCCTACAGCCTCCCAAGACAAATCTTCACCTGATGTTTTGGTTGGTACTGCATCTTTTGTGTGACCCAGCCTACCTTTGCTCTTATCTCAGCCTGCACTCCACATAGATCAAAACAGTTGCCTAGGTCACCTCCCAAACTTTCCCCTTGCCAATCCACTGCCCACCTAGCATTCTCCATCTGTCACACACCACCTTCTCGTCCTGACTCCGAACTTGAAAAGTCCCTGAGAAATGAACCTTATATTGTCTGCTCTGTGAAAACCTTTTTGTATGCTTCTGAGCTGGATTATTCTTCTGCCACCCACTTCCAATTACTGATATACATTATGGCTCTATGCAACCCACTCTAGACAATCCCTACATCTACTGCTTCATCTTCCATCAGAGCTTGCTCCATGACAAATGGGCAGGGCAGATGGTAAGCTAGGGTCTCAGCTAATAATCTGCTGTCATTTCTGTAAGTGTCTGCATATACATGATGTTCATGTCACTAACTTGAAAGGATATATTCTCATATCACTATCGATGGATTAATTCCAAACACATCAAAGACCTTCTGTATCAGAACAACAACTGAGCTGCTCTGGGACAACCAGGAACAAAAAGCCAAGCATAAACTATGCAAGAACTGTATACAAATTCTCTCAAGAGGAATGGGAATGACAGGAATAGTCTCCTAGAGATGATTAAACAGTTTTTGAGCCAGACCATTTTTAGATATTGCTGTAAAGCCACCGTTCTGAGAAAACTGGTTCATCTGACACAGATCCCTTTTTGATCAGAACAGTTTAAGCACTGCTGTTAGCCTTAAGCTATCTCAAACAGAACTTAGCTATGACACTGATACCAGTTTTACATAGGGGACACTGACATACAGTCTCCATGATCAGCAGAATAAAACCCAAAGCAAATCAGTAATAACTATCAGTAGCACCCTACCCTCTTTTTCACCCCCAGTTATTCTTGCTTCTTCATGTCAACCTCCTGTGACGTGCTACAGTTAAGACTGCCAAAAGAGAGGGCATGAATTTAACTTTACAAAGTTCTAGTTTTACTGTCTCTCCCAGAATGGCTCAAAAAGCAGAACTTTCATGCAGTTCTGTAGGATCAGGCCAGATGGCTACAAGTAATACAGAGACTAGAGTTGTTTGGCTAGGGCTGTTTGGCTGCTATAAATGCTCCTACACGTAAATAAGCAGCAAGGACAAGAATTTTCACCGCAAAAAACAAAATGCTGTCTGTAATTTACAGGTCAACCCATGCAAGGTTTCCCTAAATGCTGTGTAATGAGGAATTCCTAGTAAGTGTTTTTCAAGAAAGACACCATTTTAGACAATCTCAGATCTAAACAACCCCTAGGGCTTTGAAGCAAATCCAAATATGTATGATCTAGAAATTAATGAGATCACTGAAAGCCATCACTCTATTACCTTTAAGGTGGCTTAAAAAGAACAAAAATTCTGTGATAATAGGTTAGCATAGGAGAAGAAATGCGAGGCTGCCCTAGAAGGGGAGACAAAGTTTGCATTGACATTACCTTCCAATCATACTTCTTGATCTGCATACAATAAAACTGGTGCAGGGACGAAGACATATCAGGACAGAAGCTAGGCACAGCAATCTAAGAGCAGCTGAAAGTGGAAATAATTCGTGATGTACAGCTTGGTATTTCTGATTTTGTCAACAAAAATCCTGCCTCAGGAATCAGGCAAGTTTTATCTTGCTAGGTGTATGGGCAACATCTTCATGCCCATAAAAAAGGTCACCCACACACAGTTGAGATGGACTTGTTTGTCAAACACAAAAACTGCCCACATCTTCACATGTAATTTCACCTGAATTACTTCAGCAGCAAAGGAGCAGATACATTTTTTTCCCCTGTTTCCACACACTGTACATACTTGCCTCCTGCTTTTGGACTGGATGAAATGCAAAGGTGCTAAAAATAGCTAACTAAAGCTGTCCCCATCTCCCACTGCCCACCCATTCCTGAGGTATGACTGACTTTTTCATAATCAGGAAATGTGTGAACACTTTGAGGGGGTGAGGGGGAGCAAATAAGAGCTCATGAGACTGCAAGCCTTTTCCAAAGGCTTAAATACACTTCAGATAAGAATCTAAAGAGACAGGAGAGCTCCAGACCTCTTGAGCTTTACCATTCACTAGTTCCTGACTCAACTGGTTAAGGTGCTCTCTTCAAAAAGAGGAAGAGAATGCACCCATGTGGACAACTCAATTCCATTACGTGCCATGTTTCAGCTTGAAAAAGCTTTTTTTTTTTTCTTCCTGGAGAATATCTCAGCTAGCATTTCCCTGCTTCAGGACTCTAATTAAAACAACCCTATAGCGAAGTACATCTAAGGCAACTCAACTACATGGGTTTAGGGTGGTTTTTTTTAAGTATTATTATTTTTCCTCTGAACTGACATTTACTACTTTCATCATTCTGTATTCACAAAATTTTCTTCTGTGTCCTTTTAATGAGTTAGACCCTTCTGCCCTTACTCTGGCAAAACATTATTCCATTCCACAGAGCTCTGGGAGATCATTGTGAAAATTTTTTCAGGGGCCATTCATTTATAACTCTACTCAAGCCAGCTTGAGCTATGCTTTTTTGCTCACACTCCTTGAGTCCTTATGTGCCTGAGTTATTAGCACAATCCCCACACCCAAGGTACTAACATGTGTGAATACTCAATTCTCCCATTTGCCTCCCACCTTGCAATCCAAGTAACTCAATAATCAGCATTCTGCTTGCAGCATCAGGGAGCAGAAATACTTACGGGTTATAACAGCTGAGCTAAACTGAGCAGATGCAAAGACACAGAACAAGGGAGATTTTCCACAAGAGAACTTGCCCAGTAACAAATCAGTTTGAAAAGGAACAAACCATTTGGAGGCCACATGAGATGCATTATCCACCCTTTCTGCCTCACATTTCATGCTTGTACTGCCCGAGTAAGGTGTTCATTAATCCCAGGATCCCGAGTTTGGCAATTTTAGCTGGTGGGTGAATTGTCATAAAGTCTCCTGTCAGCTACTATTTGTAGTGATTGCGCTATGAGCTTGACATGCGTTGCATTGTTCAGGCTGGTTTTGTTCTTTTATTTTGCTTGGGCTGGCTGCCTCCTGGAACCTCTACTCTGCCTACTTCCTGAGGATTAAAGCATGTCTTCTGGGCAAGGAGACGCAGGGACCACCTGCAGATTCTGTTTATACATCCAGCCTTGCAGCCTGATTGATCTCACAATAGGACTGCATAATGTAAACACTTCATTATTCCACTAAAGGATATGTGCTGTACCACCTAAGGTCCCCCCAACCAAGAGTCAGTTTTAGATGGTTAAAATCTGCTAAGCCACACCAAAAGAAGCTAAACAAAGGAAAATCCATCCTAACAACATTTTAAAGTCTCTAAGTTAAACTAATTAAATGCTATTAAGTTGGATATTTTACCCTACCCCTTTACTCCAGGATTTTGCCATCAAGCCTCAGCAGTGCTCAGAGCCGTTGCTTCGATGGGCACTCGAATTTAATCCCCTAAATTAGGCCTATTTCAGTGGGCCTAATAACAACCAAAACCCAGTTTATCAGTGCAATTTAGTCCCACTCCAGGACTAACACACCACAAATCCAGCCTTGGGAACGTCTTTCTCAACGTGGGGGACCAGTGGGAGACAGAGGCCCAGTTTTGGCTGTGCCCAGGATCCACCTGAAGAGAAACAGGAGCTGGAGGAGACACCTTTCCTGGACTGTTTTCAACATGGCATCCATTAACTGCACTGCCTCCAAACCTGGCACAGCAGAGGGGCAAGGGAGAAGGTGTGGTGGACTTTTCTGTTCCTCCCATACCACAGAAATTAACATCAGCAATACTTGTCATTTTTTCTTACAGGAATTCGTAATAATATTTCCTTTTGCCACAACGAGACACTGAGAAAAAGAGACAAATGCCCACCCCTAGATTTTGGGAGGGCAGTCATGACCTGTACCTGAGCCAGCACCAAGCAGCTCGTGCTGCTTCCTGCACCGAGCCTTAAATCACCTTTCTCTCTCCACTCAGGAACAAATGCCTCCTCGTACAGCAAAAGGACAAGTCAAGGGCAGAGACGTGGCTATAACATTGCATCTCCTGGGACTCGGGCTTTAGCTCTTATGAGCGTTTCAGCATCGTTCTTGTGGTTTATTTCCCTTCAGGATTTGTTTGTCAGTTGTTTTGTTTATTTAACAGCGTTAATTAAAAACTAAAGGCACACCCAGCTAAAGAGAAGAGCGGTAATCTGAGGAACTGCCCAAGTTCCTCAAGAGGGAGGAGGAGTTTGCACTGAATTTGTCTAGGTAGCTATACAGCAGAAGAGAACCGAAAAACATGGAGTATGTCAATGTCTGTAATTCACTCTATACACATCTCAGTCTGCTTCTGAAAGCATAAACCAAAACGATAGAATGTAATTCGGTTTTAAACAAAACAGCTCATTTTGATTAGTAAACAAGGCATGAACATGCACAGATTGCCTTTGTATCTGTTGAGTTGGGCTTCAGTACAAAAAGCAACCATAAGGTCTTGATTGAATAAGCGACATAAGCACAGCATGTAAGCACTTAGTAAGGTCAATGACACTTAAAACACATTCATACTTATATGTTTTATAGAATCAGAGCTTAATTGTTCAGCAAATTGCAGTAGTTTGCTGTTTACACCAAGCTGATTATCAACTGAAATACCTTATAAAAAAAAAAGCAAACCGACAACTTCTCTGTTTTGGATCACACTATAGACCCTCATTAAGTTTATCTGTGAAACTTTAGAGTGGTTGAGTCTGAAACATGAATGTCATTACACTGCTGGCTAGTGCTAACCCTCACTTTTTATCATGGGCACTCAAATTTAATTCCCTAAATCCATATGTACATTAGCAAGAAGGAATAGTTTGAATTTTCTGAATCTCTGAACTCATACTAAGATCCTTCCAGTTCTAAAAGTAGGTTTCAGTCTTTCCAATCTAGACTCCCAAGATGAAAAAATAAAAGACACTTCAGAATTAGAAGAAAAAAATTATTTACATTTGACAGAGCACAAATACAGCCAAGAATTTAAACACGACACCACCATTGGTCCAGGAAGCATTTCTGCCTACAGGCTTTGACAGATAAAACAGCTTTTAAAAAATACTCTGGGCTAGAATTTTCTCCAAATTTCTCTTAGCAAACCTCTTCCTTGGAGGCTTCTTTTTATATAACAAACTATACAATTTATCCTGTCCTTACCAGCAACTTATTGGAGCAACAGGTTCTTACTATGTGAATTGTTCCATAATCTTATTTTTAAAAAAGAAAGGAAACTGAAGCTGACTCTAAATTCCTATATGCATTGTGCTGCCTCTCCCTCTTTTAAATCAATGAAGTTAAAAAACTATCTAAACCAACAGTAGGATCAATCCCCTATTTTAAACAAAACTCACCAAAATGTGAAATCTCAACTTTTTCACAGCTGAATTCCTCACTAGGTCAGGCCTGCTCCTGTCATTACATGCAACTGTTAATGCACTCAATTGTTACTTACCTCTGTTGCTGCAGGAGCGAGGCGTTTTCTCCTGAACCCTGCTCGAACCCTGTTCAAACACAGGGCCAAGACAGTAGCTCCCCCTGAAAACTTTGCTAGCTTCATCCTTACAGCACAGAACGCACTTTACATTTTAAAAGGCACACTTGTTGCCTGCAAAGAAAAGCAACACCTTGCAGAAGGCTTAAGAGTGGTCTGTGGGAGAAGCTGGCTCTTCCCCCTGCACCTGTCCCAGCAGATGAACCTCATCAAGTCGTTTGAGCTCTCCCAGCCTCAGCTTCTCCCTCTGTGAGCTGATGGGTAAATAGCTCAGCACCATAGAGGAGTCTGACAAGACTTTGCTTTGTAGTATTCCTAACACAGCCCAAAATCTCCTGCACAATAGAAATTCCTCTTAGGGATAGGGCTGTAGAGCTTAATAGAGATTTATTTATTTTTAAGACTTGCATAGCTATAATTCAATTCGTTCTGACTGATGTGTCCAGACTTGTTCTTCATGGTCTTCTCCCATGTCCAACAGCTTCGCTTTTAACCAGCTTCCCCTTTAAAAACTTTCCCACCATTTTAGGGCCTGTCTTGCAATCTCAAAGCAGATAAAGTTTGATTTATGCTCTCTCCTAAGTTTGCAGCAGCAGAGAGGAAAAAAAGATATTTTTACCAATCAGGGCAAAGAAATCCTCAGGTCTCTCTCTCCCCCTTTCCCCCCGACGCAGGGGGCTGGTGGAGCTGGTCAGCAGAGCTGCTGTTCTCAGCCCCCGTGTGACACCGGGCAGAAAGAGCAGTGGTGCCAGGTTGGCAGCCTCCGCTGGAACAGCGTCCCTCTTACAACACCCATCCGGGGGAACAGCTGGAAACCCAAATCTGGGGAATATCAGCATTATTAGAGGTGAAGTTGAGCTACAGGTTTGGAATCCAAACCTGAATTTATTTCCGAATTCAAGAACCGGGGACTTGTTCAACGCTTTATAGGAACAAAGAGCCATGAGGTTTTGATCTGAATCAGAAAACTCAGGCGTGTTCAGAGCCCGGCTTTTGGTTTGGGCCCTGTGCCTAATCACAGCTGGTTATAAAGTGATTACTCAGCACTGCTTGTCCAGTTCATTCATCTTGCAGCCTCTGTACTACTTCTCTGCTGTTATGTATACTTGGCATCCTTTACCTGTTTATGTCCGCGATCAGGTAAATCTGAATGTATTTTTGCTTTCACGCAAACGAACTAAAATGCTGGATGGAGGGTTAGAGGGATCGCCTCAAACGTTTCAGCTTCTCGTTTCTGACATCCACAGAGAGCCACAAAATGTAGGTGTTTTGTGAAAAAGCAGAGGTCCTCAGTTACTTGAAGTGAGCTGCTACTGGTATGTACCGTAGAGAGTTTTCTTTGTTGGCGCTACCACTTTATAGTGTTCAAAAATAACCCAAACAGGTTAGGTAGTAACCGAGATATTATCTGAGTAAATTTTTCCTCAGGGGATTCCTTCAGAGTCAAAAATGTTTTAGTCTGTCTGCACAAATGTGGCCCCAAGGAAGATTTTACAAGCAAACAAGTTGAACCGCACAAAAAAGCAGGCAAACGTAGAAAGAAGGGGAAAAGGAACAGAAAAAATTGTGACATATTTTAGTAGCTTTGTTTTTTAATACCTTAGTATTGATATTTGTCTGTCTTTGCAAAAAAAAAAATGAAAATACATCTGGGCTTTTGTAAAAAATGACAGCTTGCTTGTTTTGGTTTTGTAAGAGGCACAGGCAGGTCCAAACAAAAATCCCAGATCCAAACACCGTTTGTGGTAGGAAGAATCAAACTCCCAGAATACAAGCGCTCCTTTAATTCGAGTACTTTACAATCCAAATCTTCTCGTGTCTCTGGATTACACTGCTGGGCATTGTCTGACCATACAGCCAATTTAATTTTCCAGGGCACAGATGATCTTACAGGGCTTTTGAGTGATGTAGAGAATTTTACACCGCTTACTTCTTCTATTGCCAGTTTAATAAGGAAAAATAACTTAAGCCAGAGGTGTCTATGTCCCTTGGTAACCTTGATCTGCATATATAGCCTCTTGTGTTCACAGCAGCCTGATTTAAGTCAGATGAGAGACAGCTAGCTGCCTGTCTTCCTGCCTTCTGACCCACACCCTTTGCATATCTGCAGATCCCACCTTCTTCCCCTCTAATAAGCAAGACCAAAACTTTAGGATGCTCACCCACACACAAAGCATATGCCCGCTTGTATTCTTTGGTATTGGAAATCCAGGTTGGAATTATGCTAAATTACCTAGTTATGCCTCTTTACAGAGGTAGAATTGAGCAAGAAACCTACCCATTAACCCAGACCCAATATTAGACCAGCAAATTTGGATCATGTTATATGCAGCCTATCTAATATGCGCATTGTAGCTACTATTTTCCCAACAGCACAAAATAAAAACTAACAAATATGGAACACATTTTGGCCTGACTCCCATCACATCTTCTATTCATGCGCATGCTGATATTAGTAAGTATTTTTTTCTTCACCTGTATATTTGCATAGATGCAATATATACAGGCAAGAAGGCAAATAAGTAAGTGTTTCTCTCTGTTTATTTACAATGTGTAATTATTATGTTATATTGCCTATATATTTTAAATACCTTCAATACATACTACACATATGTAAATTTTTACATATGTATCCATGAAAGAATATATGTTGTGCCATGTTTCAACATGTTTAAATGTGTCATGCTAAAAATATTTTGCCTACTGTCCTACTGTGTCTTGTAGGTTTCAGAATATAACAAGTCAAAGGGGGAAATGAGAGAAAAATAGTGTTTCAGCATAAATCCTCCCATCCGTTACTAGCCAAGCAAGGCAGATGAAAAAAGCTATGGGATTTAGATGACCAGTTTATACAGCGCTGGGGGCACTAATTTCACTGCAAGCTGGTGTTAGGCACTCTCTCGGAATTACCTGTGGGCAGCCATTCACAGATAAAAAATGCTGAAAAATATTTGTTCCTGAGAAGCAGTGACAAACATGATAAGCAAAACAGTTAAAAATCTTGTTCTTTACTGCATTTCTCCAAACCCCTGACTTCAGCAGGGCTGCACCAAAGCTGAACTGTATCAACTTACTTGGGAATCAAGCCCATGATAAGTCAGAGAGAGAGATAAGCAGAAGCAATGGAGTCAGGACTCTACCAAGGGACTTGTCTTAGAGGGTCCTAGCTGGGTGGTGTGAGCCCAAATGAAGCCTGGGATGAAGTGAAGAGGGGAGCAACATGGGTGATCAGCAGCCCAGAGCTCCCTCCCTGGCTCTGTTTTGGTTAGCAGCAGTCACTGCCTGTGAGCAGGACTCTAAAACCCGCACAATCGAGATATTTGCACTATTCTAGGACATTAGTCCATGCTGTCTGGGGAAGTGCTGTAAATATACCTATTGTATAGATGAGGAAATAAAGTATGCAAGGACAAAATGCTTTACCGTGAGGCCAGGAGATGTAAAGATTAAAAGAAAATGGTCACGTCACTACCTTACGTTGAGATTTTCCAGTACTAAAAATATCGGTGGACTACTCTGCTACTAGTTAGAGAAGAACAGCCCTGCAGGGGACCACTCAGGAATCATATGAGCCATACCTGTACCCCGAAGTAGGGTCATGTACTGGGTGTACTTGACTAAGTCTACTCCTAAAGGCCTCCAAATGTCCCCCGTAGCCAAACCTGTTCCAGTGCATCAGTACAGCTTATTATTTATGGCAGGTACATTTGCAAACTTTGCATTCACTTCATTATCTAGCTTTCTTTTGAAAGATACCTCGCCTCACGGGGCCAGTTTTGTATCCCTTCCACAGATGACAAATCATAAATCGATGGGCAGAAGTAAGCAGGACCAAAAAGAGCAAAACCACCCAGCTCTCTGCAAACAACATGAATGAATAAATTTCTTCATTGTCTAAAAATGTTCTTGCCCTTTTACTCTTAAACTTCACCCATCAATCATTCTTGTTCCCTGAGGAATAATTAGTCTGAGAATTTCTGTATATCAAGGAGAGCATGCTTTTGTTATTTTTAAGTGTTCATGGTACCTAAAGGGACCGTGTAAATTCTTGGTTGTTTATCGGGATTTCATAATAGTAAGATCAGAGCAATGGGTGCAGAGAACAATGAGTACAGGCTACTGCCTACGTATTCATATTCAACATGCACAAACATATTTTTCAGAGGAACACATCCTGAGACAAATGTGTTACCTGCACATGAGATGTAGACTGATTCCCCACAGCAGCATTGAAGCTACTTTAGATTTTCATCCAGGGAAACAACAGAAACTGGGCTCTGATTCTGAGCTGGCGTCTACCCCTAGTCATGATGCTAATTGCAAGTGAAACAGCGCTAAATAAAGTATGGCAATGCTTCTCAGCGTTTGGGGAGTTCCTTGGTGTGATTAGAGCTATGCGCTCACCAGAGAAGCAGCCTCGCTTGAAGATTAGAATAATGCACTGAAAACTGCTGCAAAGCGAAATACCGTTGCTCCTCCAGAGAGGGAAACTTACAATGGCAGCTCTACCCTATTAAGAGAGAAAACTTACAGACATTGGCACCATGATGGATTATCCTTACAGCTGAAGACCCCACAAAGGACATCTTCGTTCCTCTCTACTATTTCTGCAACAATGAAACACTACTAAACCTAGAAAGGCTTTGGGTCCCCCAAGCAGCCCTTGCAAGACCCTCAGAGTTACAATCTGGTCAGCTCCTTTTTTTTTTTCTCATATGGACTATCTGCCTGGCAAAAACTCTTAATTCTGCCTCTCGATCCATTTATGGCTCCCAGGGACACCAATGAGAGCAGGTCCAGTGGCAGATGTCACACCAGCCTGTAATCTGTACTGTATCCAGTCAATAGGGTGTGGAGGCAGCAGTGGTTTGAAAGCCTCACAACTGAGGCACCACCATCACCGCCACGGAGGCAAAGCTTCCTCAACTGCTTCGAAAAAGCATAGAGTTGGTGTCAGGGACAGCTGTCAGGCAGCAGAATCTGCAGGCAAATAAGACCTTTTGTATTTGCAAAGCCTCACATTTGAACTGTTTCATTCATCTGGGATAAAGTTAAATAGGTGCTGGCTTACGTTTGAAATACGTCCAAGGTGGTTTACCTGAATGGTATTCATGTCAACAGAGTTTTATCACCTTCAAATTGTTTTTGTTTTATTTGCCTACTCATAAACCATTCCAGGGAGTGTTTATGGTTTATTTAAAGCCTGGTGGTACTGGGACAAGTTGCATAGCATTGCTATTTTTTGTGTTGCCTTGATCAGCTTCACATATTATGCAGAATCAGGAAGGTCTGCCTACCTTTGACCAATGGTAACAGAAAGGACTTTTCTCCAGTGTCTGACTGGGACAGCTACAAGGCCAGTAAATGCCTTATCATGCAGCTATTTGAAAGTACTTCCAGGCTTCTTTTGCAAAAGACACAGCATGACACAGCTAACATAAATAATTTTACTAGCTCCATCTATAGATCTGATATGTTTTTCAGCCAAAAGTATTTATTGCAAATGGCACTATGAAGAAAAGATTGAGAAACTGTTCTCTATTGCCACTGGGCTAAACTTAAGTGCTGTGTTCAACTATAGCGCACCTCTGGGAAGACAGCTGGTCTCATGGTCTTGATTTGGCCGTCTCTGGAGATGAAGAGTTCAACACTGTCCTGAAAATTTTTGGTCATCAGATGACCTCAAACACAGAGGAATATAAAAAAAATCTTTCCCAGGAATTTCCCACTTCCCCATTCCAACAGGTCTTTTCTTGTCTTCTCTTCACCCAGCCTGTTCTTCCACTTTCTTTTGGATTGTGAGTTGTAGGAGAAGACATCACATTCCATGTGGTCTTCAGCAGTAAAGCGCTCTTCACCAAGCGGAAAATAAGCCTTAGGCTCCTGTTTATTGCTCCTGCCTGATTCTTACGTTCAAAGGCTGAGTTAATCGTTTTGGCCATAATAGTAGCCTGGGAAGACCTCTGGAGCTACTTGGTTCCTGATCTGAAATCCTCTGCAGAATCACTGTCCTCCAAGATAGATGCCACCCTTTCTCACACAACCAGACCCCTTTTGTAGGCACTGCCCAGCACTTTTTGTTCCCAGGTGCAGCCATTTGCATTTGCTTGCATTCAAGTGCAGGCTATTTGAAAGGCTGTTTCCCAAGAGACCTTGACTCTGCTACGCACCTTGTCCTCCTCAAAACAAAGTCACAGCTTCCTGTGTTACATTGAGCACTCAGACTGCACAACGGTCTCATCTTTTTGGAAGTGGTTAGTTTATTTCTCATTTAGACTAAATGTCTAAGCCAGCAATATGCCTCCATTACACTGGAGCAACAGCTCTGATGTCCCTAAGAAATCAAGCTATAGCATACTATCGTTCTAACTCAGGGAGCAGTAAACATCAGAGCTAATGCTTGCGTGCAGGGGAATGTGTTTGCCAGTAATAGAGCCTCTTCCATACGTCATGCATATTTTACTAACACTTCACCAAGGAACTTAATAGTCTCACGCAGTCATGCCCGACAAACCTAGCTCTTCTCTCACCGGTCTATTTGCACAGCCATCTTTTGGGTTTCAAAGTCTCATTAGAAGCACACTGAAACAATCCACGTCACTATGAACGTCTCTGTTGAGCAGCAGTTCCTCTTAATGATTTCAAAGTGGAAAAGCTGCCAGCTGCTGACCGCTGGACTGCCCCTGCCCGCAGCTGCACGGCCAGCACGGGTGTGATGGGGAGGCTGCGGCCGCCCTCTCACCTGCTGCTCCTGCACTCTGCTGCCAGGTCCTGGGACATCACAGATGGACACGTTCATGGAAACGTGACAGCACAGAGAATTCAAAATTAAATTACCCCTTCCTGAACAAAAATTCTGAAATTTTCCAGGATAGTTTAAATAAAGCACCCTTTTATTTTGATTTCTTATTTTCCCCTCTTGGAAAATTCCTTGAAAGTTATCTCATTTCGCAGGTTACCAGAAGGAATCCATTTCAGTGAGTTTTCTAATAGCCTCGCTCTCTGAAATAGAGGCTAGGCACACTCCAGTTACAGTTAGTGTTTCTCTGGGCCAATTGCTGTATACAACAGATCTCAGACAATCCCTTCTGTCCTTTCAGAGCATCTATTCACATCCTTGGACACACAAAAAAAGCAAATTAAAAGGGACTAGAAAACAGTTACATGAAGAGAATTTTTCAAGATCTCACGAGATATTTTTTTTCTGAATAATAGTCCAACTCCATTAAGAAAAAAAATCCAATTGTAAGTGGTTTTGTCAATGGTGGGAGTTAGCAGGGAAGACAAGGAGCTCAGCTTTAGCCAGGTTAAACAATAACTTGCTACTATTTGTGGCTGGCTCCCAGAGGGCCAAAGAAATTAACTCGTGGTTAGTTAAATAATGGTTTTATTAAAACAATGATCAGATCAAATAACTGGCATGTATGTGCAGGAAGTCTTTCAAAATACTCAGGTCCTGCAAAAAAGTTAGATCAAGAAAATGTCTTTTAAATGCCAGATCCCTGAAGTAACTGAAACCCATAGAAACTGGATGCCTGAAAAAGAAAAAGATTTTTTTAAACCTTAATCCCAACATTCTCTCCTAAGAATAACACAGTTCTCTACTTTCAGTGTTTGCCCTTCACGCAGATGTTTTTGTTCCCTTGTTACAGTAGAGAAATTATTTTTTTTTCTGTGACCGCAGCTCTCTTTTAACCTTTTATTTTATTTTCAAAAAGTGAAATAAGTGAAAGAGATCTAAAGCTGCGCGGTTTCACATCCCCCAGTTGAGTTGTCCAGTGAAAGGAGCAAGTAACTAGAGAAGAGGAGCGCTGACTGAAGGACGAGCCTCCAGATACCCCACAAGTTGTGGGCAACCACAGCTGTAGAAGTGTGGGCAAGAGCCACCACAGGTACAGCTCCCTGAGGGCACCTAGTCCCTTTTTTGTGCCACCATGGCTTCATGAGCCACCTTTGCATAGTCGCGTATTCGCAGGCGAGAAGAGCAAATTCGGTCCCGAGTTATTGTGCTGCATCTGGACTACGAGACCGGATTGAGAGGACCGTGGTTCCCCGCCTGTGGCAAGGAGAACTTGCTGTGGGCTTGGTGACTGCAGAGTCAGGTCTACGGTGAAATTGCTCCAAGCAAAGTTACCAGCTTCAGTAGGAGAGGATCGCAGCGTACACATGAAGCAGACTGCGCCTGAAAAGGGCCAAATTACCTCACTGGGTTCAACGAGAGTGCACAGGGGCAGGGCGCCTGCAGGCTGTCTTTGGCCCCTATTCTCTGCTCTTCTGATCCATGAGACTAATTGCCCGGTGGATGCTTTGTGACTTTCGGGGTTTGGGAAGGCGGCTGGAGGTACTGAAAGTTGTTTATACAATCCACAGCGCAAATGGATGCTGTCAGCAAAGCAACACGTGTTCAAAGAGAGCAGCGCATAGAGAGCCTCTGATTTCTTCAAAACGGAGAACGAGTTTTCTGAAGTGTAAACACACGCACACACTTGTGGCAGGTAGCCATCTGAAGGTGAATTGCTGCCCCTAACCTGTGCTTGCCTCTATCAGTTTGCATTATATTCAGGTAGCGGTGAGCACTGCCTTTTGGGTGGGTGTAGAGTACGTGGTGAGCTTTTTGGATGAAGGGCAGGCAAAAACTTGCTACGTCTTGTATCCAAGATTCGAGTATTTACCTGTTGGAGCCCTGCATATTAAGGCCCACGCATTTACCCTGCAACACAACGTGGAATTTTAATGAATTCACGGGCTCTGAAGGCCCCCACCCACCTCTTCTCAAACAACTGAAATCTTTTGCATTCCTCTCAACTATACCTGCTCTGCATGCAACAGCAGCAGAGCAGACTGGGAACAAACAAGCTGCTACTAAACATATAGAAAGCGAGAGACATTTCCAGGTGCCATCTCAGCCAAAGCAGAAAACGTCCCTCCTCTCTCAAAGCACAAGAGCATCAAAAATTAACTCCGAGTTCTCCCCTCCCATGACAGGCTTATATGGCATTAAGGTGTACAGCATCACAAGTCAGGCTTGATCACTTTGATCTTTCCATTGAAGAAACCACTCTTGCTCAAACACAGAATGTTTGCAGTGGACATAATCAACAGCTCATCTAAAGGAAAAATCAAAACCAGCAGTAAGGTAGACCTTTGCAGAACCTTGACCAGATTTACCATGCCACACATCATCCCCATGCAAGGGAAAAAGAGATGCAAATGGAAGCTAACTCCCAGCACATGGCAGAATCTGTTTTTACAACTGGTGTTGTAAACCTCCAGGTATAAAGCACTGTCTTGGCCCAAGGGGAGGGACTATGCTGCCCGCCCGACAGAGAGATAGAGGCAGAGACAGTATCTCAAAATGTGATGAAATACTGAAAAGATAAACTCTAGATATCATCAGTCTCACATATTATCTTGACAACTACTACTGGAAAGGAAAACAAAGCATATCCTATGAAGAAGAGAAGACAGCAGAGAAGAGAAATGGGTAGCTGGGATGGAGACAAAAGATAGAGGATACAATGTTAAAGTTGGTCAATCCTTATCTGCCTCTAGCTGGAGCCCAAGGGACTCCTCTCCACAAGCAACAGTGGTACATCTTCTCATGCCAAGACATCCTGAGTAACTCGGTTTGACAAATCCTGTAGCAGGTAAGAGGATTTCAATTAGGATAAGATTTGGCATTTCAAAGCAGGCTTCTTAAAATTACAACCTGCCAATGACAGTCAAAACCAAATTATGGATTAAGAAACATTGGACAGCTCTGGGCTCTTCTAAATCTCAGGCTTGGCATCAAAGGAGAAGGAACAGGGTGAGTAATGCATGCAAATGGCTGTATTCATATTTGAACACAAATCAGAAATGCCTGTCATTAAAGAAATCCCTCAATTGGTATCCCACCCTAGGAGTCAGACTGTATAACTGAACACAATAGCAGTTATACATGTGCATGCTGAAAACAGCCTGCTTGCTACACTCTGGGACCTGGTTGGCTGTTTCACTGACGTACATACATACCATGCTGGTGATGTTCAGTTATAATGTATCTATCACATCTGTGTTTTCCTCCTCTTCAGCTACTCCTGACTGGTGAACCCACCACTTCCAGCAGAAATTCTTTTAGCAAGAGCCTTGCATTTACTTTTACTACAACCAATCTCACATCTATCGCTCTCTGTGATTTTCATTTTATGCCTTGATGTGTTCTCTGAGTATTTAGCCCTTCTGACATTACCTCCCAACTCTGCTGCAGTCGATTTCACTAGCACACTTCCACTTTCTGTGTGACAGTCTCTAGTAAAATTAGCACAGAAGAGTGGTCCCAAGATCAATCATTAAGAGCTTTCAATAACAACTTCCCTCCAGTCTGAAAGTTCTCTTTTCTCTTAAATTTGCCCTCTAGCTTATCTATTAGTCACAATTTTTCTGTCAGTACCCAGCATCTCTCTCAGTTTCACATGCTATTCCATACCAGAAGCCAAGCAAGCAGACTGCATTTCCATGACCAGAAGTTACTAATACGTTTATCAGAGGTGGTAATTCAGTTTACCTAGATCGTGCCAGATCTAGCCTTTTGTGTTTTCTTGCTTTTTTCTGTTATCTTATGCCCTATTCTTTCTTTCAGAACAGTAGAATAGTTGCTACCAATAGCATGCACTCCAACAGGGCTATCCTTGGTCCTTCACCAAAGACAGACCTACATTCTGCAGTTGAATGGTGTCTTTCTTCCTCTGCTAAGTCCGATCAATACATTGTTCTTGAGCCTGCAATTACATGTATCAGTTCCTTCCAGATACCAAGATGACAATGATTCAGCCTTCCTGCAATATTGAACTCCTTGAGGTTTTTTCTCCCACTTTGGCCGAAGCCATTTTGATTTCCAAGTCTTTGTTGCCAATAAAAATCCGTATGTCTGCATATTCCGAATCACCATCCTAACTGAAACAGAAGCAAAGTATCTGATAAATTATTGGGCCATGCCCAACTACTTTCTTTTTTCCCTTTTATTTATGTGGCTGAAGAACCTTTTGCTATTTGTTTTAATTTCCTTTGCAGAGTCAAACTCAGCTTGACTCCTGCCAATTCTCATTTTTCCCATACATTCCCTGACCTATCACATATGGCTTTCTTTGCTGACCTGTTCTTTTTTCTATTCTTTATTCAGTCATATCTGATAACTTTTCTTCCATGTTTTTCACTTTGCGAGATATGCCTGTTCCAGAAATTTTTTACATCTTTGACTCAAAGAAAGGCCAGCTTCACTTTACAATCCAGTCCTCCCGAGCTCTTCAGGCTTCACCTAGTTCCCTAAATGTATCAAATGCCATCCATCTGGATCTGAGCAGCTTACCTATAGCTCTGCACTTGTTTATCCGTCATTTTAATTGAAACTGAAATCACTCAAACCAAGGTTATTTTCTACTTCATTGTACAACTTAACAGTGTCAGATCTAGAAAAGTATTACCTCTTTCTGTTTCAGTGACTGGTGAGGAACTCTGTTGTTGCATTCAGCAGTGTCTCAATTTAGGTATTTGTTCCCCTGTATAATCCGGGAAGTCAAAGCCTCCCATAATGACAGACCTCTAACAAGCAAGATCTGTATCTACCAAATCCAGTTCTCGAGGTCATTGGCAGATACACCACACCGCCCCAGCAATCATACTTCCCCAGAATATCTTTGGCTCTATTAGGTTGGTTATTTAACTCATATTATCTCTCCTTATTTATGTCATTAAAGGCTTACAGTAACATCGCACTGTTTACCTTTACTTCTGTCTCTCACAAGTGAGGTATGCTCCAGTACCTGCACTCCTGCTATTCCTCTCCTTACCCACCCTCTCCTTTAGATCTACAAACACATACATAGCCCCCTTCCCCATCTCCTTTGGCATATCCTTAAATACTCATTTAAACTCCTCCCACCATTTCCAAGTGAAACTGAAGTCCTGGGATTTACTCTTCTGGGACCTCTGTTAAGTGACATGTCATACCTGAATAGTTTCTGTGAGGTACCTACTCAAGGGCAATATGCAACCAGCAACCTTCTTTGTTATCTCCACAAATTAGTTTTACCATCTTACCATTGTTGCACCTCAGTAGTCATCCTCATCTATCATTCCTTGTCAGAGTTATTAGTTAAAAAAAAAAAAAGAGGAGGATGCATTCTTCTCTCCCCCAAGCCCCCAAGGAGGTATCAATTCTTTAATTCCATATCTGTAGAATAACAACCTTAGCCCCTCATTTAAACATCATAACCATAGATTGATTCTGCCACTGCAAACTGCAATTTATTTTGGCCAGATATTATTTCTATTTCATAGATTTATATATTTTCAATGTGGCTAATTAACTATTCATATTTTGATCGCCACCTCATGCTTTAATTCTTTTCCTCAGTATTCACAGGTATTCACAAAATGAAGCATAAACCACCCAGAAAGAGGAGTCTTTTGTGTTACAACCTGATGGATGCAGCCCAGGTTGCTCGGGATATCTTCACAGAGGGATAATATTTCTTACATAATATCCTTAAGCTATAATCTTCCTTATTCCTACCTTAAATCAAACATAAAAGTACTCAAACTCTATCAACTTTCTCCCTTTAACACAAACAAAAATAACTGCATTTGGCAAACAGGTTGTCTATTCTCATTCTCTCTGCTTGCTGGAATTTCACCTTGCGGGAGCTCCTGCAAACCATTTTTTATTGGCTTTGGTTAACATAAGTTCAAATAAACTCAACACTCAAAGCCAAACTTTCAAAAGGTGTCATATATTTTGCCTGCTTTGAACTCAAGGATTTTGCAGGCTTTCCCTGTAGATCTGCCAAGGTTAGCAAAGTTCAGAGAACCTAGCCCAAATTGCAAGGCTGCAATAAAACCTGAAATGGAGATTCATCTAGTTTGAATGTTTGACAGTTGTTTTACACAGCTATCTGCTTGGGCCTTTTTTGACACCCCAAAGAAAAGCAACAGGAGTGGATTTTCCAATATTGTCACCTGGAGAAAACTATGTTGGGACTTCTAAAGAGCTGTGTATTATACTACTGTTACTATCATAGCCATCCTTGTTTCTGTTTTACAAGGAACTGGTGCTCATTTGAAATGAGCCACAACTCAGATCCTGAATTCCGGCTCTTTGAATGCCCCATATGTGACTAAGTTTCATACCTGCTCTAACAGCACTGTTTCCAACATGGGTTGAACCGCTCCCTCAATTTCCAAAGCCATATTAAAATATGATACCTTGCTCATGTGGCTGGCCTCATGGCATATGACATCATTCAGGAGATCAGTCACCTCATAAAATCACATGATGATCAAATTTTTTCCCCACAAGAAGTGTCAATCAATTATATTACTCCTGGACTGCCTGCAGGTTCGAGGTCAAGAAGTGGTACATACATACATATATACACTTATATATACACACACACACACAAAAAATGGTTCCCTTAAAGTTCTACTCTGAAAAGACACTAAAAGATGAAGTTAATTTATAGGTTATGTCCCGTGTCTGACTCTGAAAACAAAGATGATTACAAACCATAACCAGAAGCACTGCTAAGGATGTATACATATTATCAGCATTTCTTCCTTGTTCTCTCCTTCCTGAATTCTATGCTGGCCGTCTTTACCTGCAGTGGACATAAAACACTTCATAGTGACCTGGTCTATGGGTAAATCTGTATTTGCCATATTATGTACTTCCATTAGTACCACATTATAGAAGGGCTGACTCGAGAATAAAAGTAATTTATCAGTTACTACAAAAATATTACTCCAGGAAATATAAAAAAATATAAAAGGGAGCCATAATATGCCAGTGCCTAGATGCTTTTACAATGTATACATAGGCATTTCAGACATGCTGTTACTGGCATTTAGGCAGAATCACACAAATGACATCTCTACCCTGTGCCTGTTTCCACCAAGGACAAATACTATGGGTTAATTCTATAAAGTAACAGCCCAGCCCCTCAACCAGTCCATCGTGCCCTCAATAAAACTCAGGGTAGAGAGCCTCAAAAATCCCCATGCTACTGCTGGGATCTCTGTTTCCAGGTGGCATCTCACACGGAAGGCTCACTTTGCCCTCTGTGCCATTTAATAAGAAAAAAGCAATTTAAAGAGGACAGGAAACCACCAAGGTACTGGTTAATCAAATCTCAGGCCACTGCCACCAATATATTTGCTAATCTCTTAAAAATTGTGGTGAGCAAGGAGCAAAAGCGAACAAGCTCTCCTGTTGGAACATAGTTTCAGATCATAAGTCTTGTGTTGGCTGCTACGTGTTTACAGGAGTTGAGACCCTTAGCTAGCCTCCTTAAATATGGATATACGCAGACCAAGAAAGTAGGTAGAAATCCTCTGTTAAAGGTGCCCTGGCTTTGCCAATCCATTGGCCTCCGAATCCTTTCCGTAAGACGTACTTGCTCGCTCTCTCGCTCTCCTCGCGAGGAGATTAGCTCTGTCTGCTCCCGGGCGCCTACTCTCTCTTTCTCTAATGCGATTAAATAAGCTCCCCGTCTCTCCAGGCTTGTGCAACTGCCTCTCACTTAGTCACCTAAGCGCTCCACAACACCCCAAAGGAGTGGAGTCAGCTGAAACAGGAGCGTTCCCAGCTCTGACATGTAAAGTACTTGCACTCGGTGCTAAATAAACTTGGAAAAATGTTCACAATGCAGCTGTGTGCACAAGATGCTGCAACCTCAGGGCAAGAATAATTATACACAAACAAGATACTTAGGATTTATGTTCCCCTCAAATAAAATGTGCGCTGCTCATGCCAATCTCAGCACCCCGTGGTATGCCTGCAATCTGAGGCAGAAGAACAAATTCTCTGCGAGGGTGAACAGATTAGATACCATCACTGCTTTATTTTCCAATAAACTCTACAGGCGCTCTAAGCATTGTGGGTACACATTGATATGCCTTTCACCACCGGAGGCTGAGGATTCATGGGAGGTCCTTCTGAATGCCTTGTTGTTTTGTTGGTATTCACTTAGGCAATTTTCTATTGGCATATGTTGGGGATACCTCTTCAGAATTTACAGGGTTAAAGCTGAAGCCCACACAAATGCCAGACAAAAAGAAAACTGAAAAATTTGGGGGGAAAAAAGGAACAAGGATTCCTAGACCATTCCAAGCAAAGGTTTAACTAACTTGCTCCTTAAATTCTCTCACGAAGGAGAGCGCCAACGGCTTGTGCAAGTAACCTGTTGCAAAGCTCAAGCATCTCTCAGAAGATGACTATTTCTCCTAACAGCCAATGTCAATTAACTTGGTGGTGAACAAAGTCAATCTCTCCTTTTCTAAGTGAACAAGGCTAGAGATTGGTCACTGTCCTCTTGATAACGACTTTTTAATCATGGTCATATTTATCTTCTCTTCTTGAGGAAAAAGGTAAAGCAAATTTCCCAATCCTTTGTGTTTCCAAGACCTTTCAACATTCTTCTTGTGCTTTGGATCTGTAAGCGTTTGAATTTACTGCATCAATTCTCAATGCCAAAAAAAAATAAATCAGAGAATCATGTGGAAAGAAATCTTAACTGCAATGGACATGAGATTTCTCAGTGGCTGCTCTCTTCAGAGAATATTCTCCTCAGACTCAGCAGTGAACATATGCAGTGGTACTTAATTATACTCCCGTGCTCTAACTAATATCACTCTAAAAATCAAGAGACTGTCAAAGTTGCTACTTAGCTCTGTGTGCTGGAACTTGAAATAGTATGACTTACAGAGTTGAAAGTAGACTTTATAAGCTATGTTAAAGTTGCTGCAGACAAGGAAAACTCAACAAACAACTTTCAGGAGTACTTTAGTAAGCAATTGCTCGCTGGCTGGAATGCAAGTTACACCACGTTAGACCCGCTTCATATTTTGCCCCAAGGAGCCAGCAAGCTGGGTGGGAGACCGACAGGCATTCCCACCAGCCTGTCAGGCTGGACAAGCTGCAAGAGCAAGCAGTCAGTCTGATATTTCTGCCTTCCCTTTCTCGACCACAACAACAGGGAGCAAAAAGTTAATTCAGCATTCAACCTTTATATTTAGGTCAAGTTCAGTTAAAATTGTAAGCGAAAAAGGTTCAAGAGTTCACCGTTTTCTTAGCCAAAATAACAATGAAAATGGAATTTGCATTCCTCTGCTCAGAGGACTTACACAGAGTGAAGAGCCAGGCTATGCAAGCAATACATGAGCAGCAGATAGCTCTTCATGGGAGTCTTCTGGAGCCAAAGGAGGGAGGGGTGGGAAATGCCTGCCACACTACCAACTCCAGACAGAACATAGCTTTCATGGTCTTTTTTTCCAGTGTTCTGTCTGCAGGTGACCAGTATTTCCATGGTCCAGTCGTGTTTCTTGCCATACCCTTTGCTACATGAAAAAAAAAAAAAAAAAAAAAAGAAAAATGTTAACCAGGCATGGAAAAAAGATGCTAGCCCTAAAACCCATGGCATGGAGAAAAATGTTATTTTTCCTACTGGCAATTTTGTTTGGGTTGGCAGAACATGTCATTTTGACTGTGAAAAGGATCACATGTACTGGGCTCTGTGAGCTCATTTGGTATCCCTGCCAGTGCCAACTAGTAGCAATTCAGAGCTCAGCTTGTTATTGAAGATGAATCCATTACAGCTGTCAGGTACCTGCCAAATTAAACCTTAGTGAAAACTGGTCAGAAATTGAGTGACTGTAGAAACCAATACATTTCTGCTTGTTTCAGAGGCTCAAATGGGCACATTCAAAATGCACTATCTTCCAGTAGCCCATTTTGCAATTGATTAGAATTTAAATCCTTTGTGCTTGAATCAGGGTGGGGAAAAATTTTTGAGACTGCAGTTTGATCTAAATGTTGCTCTTACTTGTGGTTTGGCAAAAGACTCTGAAATGCTGTTAAATCAAAAACGCAAAGAAAACCTGCAATTGCCGTGTCTCTGCTTATAAAAAAACATTTTAAAATAACCACATGCATCATTCACTACACAGATGCCACATTCTTCCCTACCCTTATTTAATAGCTAGCTGTCAATCTATGTTGAAGAGCAGTTACCTGACATTACCATAATAATGCTTCAAAGCTTCATATTAAAGATGGGTATCTTCCTAGGCAAGCCTATAGGGGAAAAAAAAAAAAAAAGGGCTTTTTTTCACTCTACTGTTGCAAAAATGCACTGCTCTAAGAGACGATAGAGTGTAAGCAAGCAGGAATGATAATCACAGATACCCTTGACTTCTCTTTACTGTAATTAAGCAGAGAGATCAACAAATGTGGCTCTGCATAAGAAAGGTTTCTCAACTCTGTTTCTATTAGTTACGGCAGAGAGGAACCTAAATGTGAGCTGAGACCTCTACCCATTAACATAATGTAAACACTTCTGACATCTTCCAGGATAAGCATTACACTTCTCAGGACAGCTCACGTACAACCTCTTTGACGTTCAGTCTTTCTCGAAACGCACTCCTTTCACATGCTCCTGCTGCAAGCAAACACTGTAATGGGAACTTGCCTGTGCCACAGGTTTGGGAGATGGTGATACGTGTGCAAGCCAAAAAAACTCATCAAAATCTTTCAAGTTGTCTGAATTTGATAACTTGGGGAACTAGAGCTGGCATTAAAAGCACCATTTTGTGAGCAGCATTAGAAGTAGATGGTGGAAGCCAAAGACCTGCTGAAGCTCTGGGACATACAATCATCTTCTCTAAGCGTGAGGAACAGTGAGAAATAAAAGCACAGAAATCCTGTGAAAAAGGGAAGAGGTGCTTAGGTGGAAGGGAAATACAACTGAGTGGTGTCTTACCAATATCTAGCACCTTCCATTCCCTCTCAAGAGAGTTGAGAAGCCCAGGATCAGAGGGCAGTTAGAAAGCAGGTGGTGACAGGTGCTTCACAGGAGAATGTCCAACACCAAACACACAGAAAGCACCAAACACATCCTCTCTCCTCTTATCATGTATTGAGACCCCACCAGACGAGTGCCAGAGCAGAAACTTTCCTTAGGAGCTACTATCAGGAAAGCTATTGACACCAGCCTCCATGATCTGCAAATCCCTCATACAACCTCCCATTGACTAAGCCTTCTAAATCTCAGCTTTTCACTGACTGGAAACTAAATGCTGCAGGAATGTAGCTGTGCCAGTCTTCGCTGTTACGAGACAAGATTACACAGACCTCTGACACATGAAACTACACAAAGGGAAGCCATTAGGAAATGGGACAAAAACTCAAGCATCTATGAGACAAAAAGGAAGGGCAAAGCAAAACATCCTTCCTGATCATCCTCCCCTCCTTTCCAAGAGAGAGATAAACCCTGCCACTTGCACTATTTACCATGAGAAAAATATGTTCCTGGGAACCACCTTCCAGTAGCCCACCATGGAATGTTTTGTCACCCTGGAGAATATCCTTCAACTTTTCTTTCTCTAAACGCAGACATAGTATTAACCGAGGATGGACAGGGGTGACATCTCTCAGCACCTTCCCTCCAGCTGGTAAAACTACCAGCATGAGAGCAGTGGCACCTACTCAGTGCTCCAGGACACAGCATCCAGTCGAGGCAGGGAAGCTCTTTATTCAAGCATAGAACTGTTGTGGGCAAGGCAGAGTATTTATAAATTTGTACGCAATGCTGTTTACGCTGATACAACTGGATTGCTTCATGCAGGCATTTTGACTGAAACAAGATGAGATAATGGGAACCCTGACTGCTGGAGGCCAGCTCGGTTTCAATTTGAATGTATGTATTTATTTAAGCCTTCACAAGCTTTCCCATTGACTCTGCACATAAGAGGAGCTAAGTCAACAAAGAAAGAGAGCCTCAAGAGCTCAGAGCAGTATTTGTGAGCTTGCGCCATGACTGGAAAAAAAGTAAGCACCACAACAGATTTGGATGTCATGATCTTCTTTCATAGCACTCACTTTACATCTGCCTTTCCCTCTTATTCTGGAAGAGGCGTTTTCTGATGTAGAAGAATGGGAAAGAGGAGGGAAAACAGTTTAAGAATGCAAAGAACATCTCTTTTACTTCTTCACATTGAGTTTTCTATTAGCGTATAGAAAAGTTTATGTTGTCTAACTTTTCCAATGTAGAAAGTAAACAGCTTTTGCTGTGAATCAACGTAAGACCCATCACACACAAGCAATGTGTGTTCACATACATGCATGAACATGTACACAAACACACATACTTTTTCACGTATGCACATGCCCAGAGGCAGCAACTACCACTCTTTCTAGGGAGTTTCATCTGTACTTCTGAGAACAGCACTTTTCAGTAAGAACATCCACTTAATAATCAGTTTTCAAGTACTGGATCTAAATTAATAGTGGCCCTAAGCAGCAAATCTAAATTCAGGTTCAATCCTCTCTCAAGTTTGACCAAAAAAAGTACTGTGTCTGGGCTTTCCATGGAACTGTCATAGATCAAAACATGTCAATATTAAGTCCTCAAATTTGTGGACTAAAACAGTATTAACACAGTTACGAAGAATTAAGTTCTTTGGTCACAAAAAAAAAATCAACAAAATAAGTTGGTATTCTGTGTATTGCAACAGTGCTTTTCATTAAATGTTTGCACAAAGTATAGCAACCATGACAAAATAATTTGTGGTTTATGCATGTATATAGCTACATTAGACTGTACAGGCCATTTAAATAGCGCATTATGTTAGCAATCATCGTTAGTAACCCTATGTTAAGAAGTGTGGGCAGACACTTCATTAATGCATACACAGATTGCCAGGATATTGTGCTGTCTCCTTGCTGCAAAAATATAAAATACAGTAGCAAGATTGAGTGGGATGATGAAGTCATCTGGCAAATCTCCACCGGGTGATGCACCTAGGAGCAAATGACATCGCATATTCACACCACCCACTGGATACACCACTGGACTGGAATTCAGGTGCAGACAGACATTTCAGTGATCCCCATTGCCCAAGCATGGACAAGTCACAAATCAAACCTAACGTGCTGTATCTTTGGAGGAGGGAACACTATTTCTATCTTTCTTAACTTAAAACTCTCGCAGAGAAAAAGTACTGGTAGAGGTACCAAAAGATAGGTTTGACCAGCATTTCCCGTTCTAAGTGCTTCATTTTTGGTTGACTATAAGTTGGCTAAACTTCAGCTATCAGGCCGAAATTTCCATGGCAGGATCTGCTTTCAACTGTTACTTTTTTTTTTTACTTTTGTGATGAAGATTGTATAAACAAATCAGCTCCTAATCTTGTGAAATGGTGATTCCCACCTTAAGAAAAAGTCCTGTGTAAGCTAGTGAAGCAAAACACAGGCTGCTTTTGTTCTTAGCTCCCAGTCTACAGATATGATAATGATAAATTCACTAATAATTGAAGCACTCCCATCATACCAGGAAAACATGAAGGCAAATAGAGCTTTTGCTTTTAGCGTCATGCAATCTCAACATTGTTCAACAGCTATTACTGGTAAAGGCTAACAACAAAACACAGGTGTCACAGAAACAATCCCTAAAATTGTTTAAGGACGCAGAGCTGGGGACTTAAGCTTCAACAAAGAGAAGCATTCACAAGTGGGAAGAAAGAAAAGGTTAATAAGACTGTAACCTGCAATGCCCACTCAGAAAGCTCTTTTATTAAGAGGCAAGTATCAACAAAAGTAAGTAGGAATTTCTCAGAGAGGTGTTTTCCTGGCCCTTTTCTAACGCATTTATCAGATTGTGGAGAACATGACAAAACTCCACATCTCTTTAGCAAGAAGGTTAATTTAAATAGCTATATTTTGTGGGCAAAATAAAGCATGATGATGCATTTAGGACAAAAGAAGATATTCACTAACAAGCCAGAATAGAAAAGGAACAAGCAAGTGATGTATTTATTTTACCATCTACTTACTTTTTTTTTTCCCCCACTAGAGAATGCTGGGTTTAATCCTTTTCTGAAATTATTTTCAGATCAGTTCTTTCCCTCTCCCTTCTCCCCTAAATCTATTCCCCCCACCACGAGGAGAGGCCAAGCCCTGCCATGTTTGAGAGGAATGTTGACACCCATGTGTGTGGGTGCAGAATTAGCCAAAACAAGTCCCTGCATTCCTTAGGATGCCAGCCCCCTTCTGCTGGCTCTTTTCTAATATGTTATTAATAGGTAAAATCTCCTTCCCAAATCAGCCTTGCCCATTCTTTCACAGTGGAAAAAACAGAAACAAAAAACTTCCTTAAACAGGTGCCCAGGCATATTTATAGCAAAGTATTATGCTAGTTAGACAATTACAGTTTTTCAGTTGCCCAATTTAAATTCCTATAGGTACCTAATAAACCATCAAATGAAGAAGAATTACCAGTAAATAGCAATTACCTTGAAAGAGCAGTACTTTAAATATTAAAGTGACACTTCATTAGTTATGCTGGCAAACAGGTCAGTTTGAATCAAATGGCTATTTTAAATTAGTGGTCCTATTGCAGACACGGGGTGTAATTTTTATTACCAAATACCCAGCCAAGCTAGTGACCTTAAAAACATTACTCAAGAAATGGTTGAGAGTTAATTAGAATACTGTGCCAGAGGAAAAAAAAAAAAAAAAAAAAAAAAAGAAAGAGTAGTCTTGAACATCTCTGAATTCTTTCCAGGAAGGTGTTTTTAATAATGACAGTAGTTTACTCCATTTAAAGGTCCATATCCCCAAGTCATAATGTAGGCTTTTGTGAAACCAGCAAAATATAAGACTAGAAAAATATTTCCATCCCTTTTCTCTAACTGCAGTGAAATATTTTCTTAAGAAACAAAATGAAGAGCCTCCAAAACATCTGCAACTTTAGAACTTCATCTCTATTACAGGACATCAACTAGAAACTGACTCCCGATAGAAGTCTATACTGATATTTGTTTTTGCTGCACAAGCTGAAATGAGAGCGAGAGGGAAACCTACAGATAAATATAATTTGACATTTATTGCTTTTCATTTTTAGCAATCTCAGGTATTAGAACTCATTGCAAAATCATTTGGCTAACGTACATTTTCTTAGTTGCAATTTCTCTTTTCTATAACATACACCAGAGCAACGAGTTTTCAGACTGATAATTCAAGCAAATGTAAATTCCACTGCAAGACTCTCATTACACAGCAAAGTCCCTGTATTTTCACTGCTCCTGAAAATTGTCTCCAACTTTTCTCAGCAGAAATAACAGATTAGCTGGCACAATGTAAACAGAAGTCCCAGCATGGACTATTTCTTTTAGACTCCTGTACAGATATGTTCACTCCAAATTCGCCTATTCATCTACTTTCATTCCAATTTCTACCCAACATTTTCATCAGGCATTCCCTCTTTACACAGTCCCATCCAGTGTATTGGACGGCAGTAACCTCAGTCACAAGCAGCTGTGGTTCTTAAATTCTGTCCAGCTTAAGTACAGCATTTTAGGGCTTTTATGCCGTAGCTGGGGAGAATTTGCCAACTACTTACCAGACACAAAAGAAAGAACATGATACTATGAGTCATAACAGAGGACCCATGAGAACTACTATAACTACACTAAAGTTCAACATAACAGTTAATTCCCTCTGAGGTAGAATGACTTCAACGCAGAACTCAAAAGAAGATTCAAAATGAAGGTTGAATTTGGGTAGAAAAATTTAGGTAATCATTCTGTCCAAAGATGGAATCCATTCCTTTCCAGGAGGCACACCTGGCAGAGGTACAGGGAAGATCCACAGCCTTGTGAAAGATCTTTGAATTCCAAAACTGTTAGTGATTTAATAAAGGATTTGGGTCTCAAAAGTGGGACTTTAAAGGAACTTACTTACCTGAGAAGGGGAGCCCTGATACCTGGCCCTTGCTCCCCTGAGCTTTATATCAAGCAATAAACTTCGTGAACAGTCCTAGAAACAGAGATCAAAATCCCAGATTCTTCCTCCCTGGCTGAGTTCCCTAAAAATGAAGTTACAAAGAAACTTCACCACATGCCCTCTATCGCTCCCTTGAATTATTGCCTGACTAGTGGAATAGTTTTTGCAGGAACAGTGGAGAACATTCCCACACTTCCCTTGGAGATGGCAGAGAATGGTAGGAAAACTTCAAGCACAGTGGCAAAATGGACCTGGATCTGCCATATCTTGGATGAGTTCCAGCCACTAAGGTGTTATATACAATGTGAGAATACAGCTCTTTCCGTCAAATTTTAAGAGAGGAACGAGTCATCTTCAGCATTTTGGGACCAAAGACATAGAAACCTATCAACAGGAGAGACTTCAGGTCTCTGGACCTACCTCTTCAGGATATCAGGTGGGTGCATGGAGTCATGTTTGATTGGAGTATTGTGTCTGGTGCCCTAGCCTAAGAGAACGGTAAGATTTCAGACATGTTCTTGTTTTCAGTGTTTCTTTTAGCCTGGTACCTCACACTTCTTGAGCCTGCTGGCTGTTGTGGATCCCATTGTGAAGCACCTAACTGCCTCCTTAATTATTATACAGGGCTCTAAAGCACCAGACACCAAAGGTCTGGACAGCTCTCAAAGTGGTTCATGGCAGGCAGCTGCAGAACATAGGTCCTCCCTTGAATCCAGACCTATGTGCCTGATCCTGCACCCCACTAAGAGCTTTGCCACAGATTTGAATGGGCATATAATCAAACTCATTCCAATCTCAATAGAGTTCTGGGTATGCACAAAAGTCAACACAAAAGCCAAGTGAGGACCTACCATTGAGTGCGCATGATTATTTTTCCTTGTATTCATGTTCACTGAAAGCTGTTCAGTAGCATTTGAGGTTGGTGAAAACAGATATGTTAGCCAAAGCAGCAAACTCTGGAATGCCTCTGAGCACCCAGGTCTCAGCCTCAGCCTTGTCCTGGCCCCATCCAGGTATGATTCCCAACACCTTCTTGACTGCTTCAAAGAAAAAGAAACTTGATTCACTTGCTAGACAGTCAGAAGAACAAGGTACCAGAACATGTCATGTTGTGCACCTATCACTCAGTTTCATCTTACCCAGAAAGGGTAATAGCACAAAGCCAACCAACACCCCATTCCAAAAGGCTCTCGCCTCACTCTGCATGGACCCAGTGACTTAAATCAATTAGCACAGCCTTCACGAAATCCAGACTGCAGACTCAACAAGCAGTATTGCTCAGTTGTCCTACTGCCCAGATCAGTTTTGGGGAAAAAAAGCCAACTATATTTCAGATTAACTGTGGATTTAGCAGCCTAATTTAAGTATTCACACTGGAAAATGAACTGCAAAGTACAGCTGTAGGAAATAAGGCCCTTGTAATCAAAGAAGTCAATTTGTTCATTTCAGCTGAGTAGTCATTGAAATGCCTATCTCGTACAAATATTTGTCTGATATATTGATATACAAATATAATTTCAGTATATTAGCTGAAACACTAATTACATTAATAGCTGTATTTGCTTTTAAAAGGTCTCCCTTGCTGAAATCAATTAAAAGTGCATGACGAAATTTCATTAAGCTCTACAGTATGTTTTTCCATCAAGAGCAAAGTTACTATCTTCCAGCTATCTTATTATAACAGTGCATGATAGGACTCCCAATAGATTCAGAAATCACTGTGCCAACAACTGTTTTGTACTTCTTTATCAGTAAGCATGGATATTTTTTTTTCCCCCACCTCCTGAGGGAACATATTTGCCTCGCACGTAAACAGTGCTGAACTTGTAAATGCAGGATTAAAGTTACTGAGGAATATACCTGTGGTAATCTCAACCTCGCACTCAACTCGCAAGGAGGGTTCCTTGTACAAAGCAGCACATGTTAAGTTCTGCATGACCTGGGTCACAGGCCCTTCCCCCAGCAACCCACACCATGATGGGTGATAACCACCATCCCCCTTTGCATCTGGCAAAGACTATGCTATAAACCATGAAACAGAGAAATGGGACCTTTAGAAATGTATAGGTATTTACATGTTGCTCAAGAAGTGCTACCACGGCGCAAAGGAGCACCAGAAGCAACAGACAGAGCCCCAACTTAACCTGAGGGGCTCAGAAGCCAAAGAATATAAACGACTCCTTCCCCAGAACAATCATTAAATTTAGTGCTTGGCAGAAGAGAGTTGTGAAAGAAGGCAAATTGACGCACAAAGACAGAAGAGATGGAAATGCCATTCCTAGAGCCAAGGATGGTGTCAACAGTTGCAGCCAGAGAGACAATGATCTGTGGCTATTCTTATTCCCAGCGTCCTTTCCATTCTCACTTCCTCAAGCCTCAGTCTAAACAAGCCAACTGGTTTGTCACAACCACATGATTTGGGAAACTACGTCAGTTCGTCGCTCCTGAGCTTCCTCCATGTTTTGTCACTGTTTCTTCAGGTTGCCAACACACAGATATTGCAGTGGTGAGCACAGAGGAAAACCTTTCATGAGCCAGACCAACCCTGCCAAACAGCAACAGGTTTTATTCTAGATTTACACACCTCATACAATAAGGTTCCAATCCCAGGTATTCTGTGCTTCCTTAATAATTTTCCTGCTATTACTCTGGCTGTCTCCAATCCTGAGACTCAGAAGGAAAACAGTAGGGTAGGAAAAGAACGACAAAAGGAATACCAGTAGAGATGTGGCCCAAAGATAATGAAAGAAAGTAGATCTCTGTGGTACAGATTTGTGCTCTTCCTGAGAAGCGGGAATTAGAAACACCTGTTAAAAGTAGGATCCTTACAAAGGTAGAGGAGCCAAAATGAGGTAAGACAGCTGAATAGTTCTGAAATCTGATGTCTAACCACTGAAATCTGAGGAGCTGCTCTCCATGGCAAAAATTAAGAGGGTGCCTAAATACTTACTCTGAAGAATTGACTCATGGTATAATTTTGCAGTTCCTAGTTTGTAAGTGGAACAGAACCACTTTCTTCACTGAGACACCCTAAAAAGAAGCAAAGAACTATGTATTTTACTAAGGGCACAAAAATGTATTTAACATATTTTCTAATATAAATAAGAACTGGCTTTATAAAGCCAGCCAAATATAAGTTAGGGGTTTTTTTATATTTAGGACCCAGTAAGAAATATGTCACCACTTGTGAGGAGTCTTATTCCATCAACTGCACTACCACCCACCTAAGTCTGTCCATGTGTTGGTGTGGAAAAGTGCTGTGTCTTCCTGCAACACTCACGTCGAAATTAAAATACCTTGCATTGTAGACACATTAGGAGTGCTTTATCATGCTCAGCTGATGCACACGGTAGCTCATTATGATTGGGTAACTCAGCCATTAAGCTCTACAATAAGCCCACGCTGAATCCTAAAAAGGGAGCCATATATAGGCTATGGAGGTGTTGAGTAAGAGAAGACTTACTGTGCTCTACATAATTAATTTTGCCTTCACTCTTTCTGGCATTTTTAGCAAAAGCTGCTAGCTGAATACATTGAATAATTCTACCCCTGATGTCATTTCATTGAGCATCTTTCAACTCAATAGAGCCCTAATATGTTCAGACTGTTCATGCCCCTTCCCCAAAGAACAACCGAAAATCCTTCAGTGCAGATACAGAGGAAAAATAAAGATTCTTTTTTCTCCACAGCTGAGGGTCCTGATTACTCTGGACCAGGGTTAGGATTGCAACAGACTTCATCTTCCATCACCTATGCCAGCAGTTGCCTACTTTCTCACTCCTAGGCAGGATGGAAGAAGCAGCTTTTGGACCAAAACACTGGGAGAAAAAAATAGAGCCCCAAAAAAACAAACTAGAAGGGGGGGGAAATAAATAACAAATGAGTGAAAGAAAAGGAGGGAAACTGCAACCATTTGGGCAAAGAGACTTGAGTTGGAAGCCAGTAAAACCAGTAAAAAGGCTTGACCAGAATCAGGTTAGCTGGCAGAAGAATATGCTGCACCAAATGCAAGGGAAGAGGACAGCTCACAGCCAGCTGGTCAGAGGCCAGAATGAGGACCCAGGCAGTGGTGGAGAAGGGAAGGAGACATGGGATACCAGTCTAGCACTGCTGGGAAACAGGAATGAATGTGGGCTCCATCGATAAAGGCCAGGATATGGGGTTACCTGGCTTAGCTCCATGGAGGTATCATACAAATGTCGCATTATAGCATTTTTCTTTCTCAGTTCTACCTTAAAATGCAAACCAAGTTTTTTCTGTAATTATTTATGTTAAAAAATATGGGGGCTTTTTTCACCTGTCAAAGTCAAGATTTAAGACCTTAAAAACTAGTAGTGCAATGTTAATGTGTCCCTCATATACACTAGGCGTCCTAATACAGCCTGTGTTGATGACTACATGCTATTCTTTTCCCCTACTTATTCTTGTTTGTGTGTTTTATTTCATGGCTGCGGTATGAATCTTTCCAGCACGTGTCTTTAATTCATAAATATTAGGTAGGGCTGTTTCTTCCCCCAATGATTATGAGTGCAATTAAATGTATTTTTTCAAATGAAGTTCTTAACATTCATTACCAAAGTCATTCAGAGCTCTAGATTTCAGCTCAGGCTCCTATGTACACCTGCTACATCAGAGAATTTTTTTAATGGGATCCCCCCTCTGTTTAAAGATTGGCCAAATATCATAACAAGCACATCTATTTAAATCCTGTCATATTGAATGATATATTAAATGACTCACCTGGCAACCTTGGAACACTTCAAAGAAATAGAGGAATGAAAAGCAGGTGCTCATCTCAGGATAGCAGGGCTATTCCTGTGTTTTTTGCAGCTTGTGATGGGTACTTACAGCTGTGCTGTTTCCTGAAACTGAAAGCAAAAAACAAAGATAGGCCTGTATAAACAGATAACCTTATGAGTTTCATAGTTTTAAGCCTAACCAAAAAGCAAACAAACTCATAGTCTTACTTGGGAAGAAAAGACATGAGAATGCTAGGAAGCGAAGCATGAAGTACAGTATAAATTGTGTGACTGCACGCATTATATAAGCAAAAATGATACTCTATTAGAGAGAAGGTATAATTTACATAAGGGATAGGAGTTGTCTATGACAAAACCAGCTACACACATTACCAAGAAAGCTACTCAGGCAAATAAGATGGATGGATCTGATCAACTGAAAACACTGAAATGTAGTAACCTGTACTATTTTCATTACCCACAACCTAGGTGGGTGGGACAGAAAAAAAAAAACCAACCCAAAAAAAACCAAAACAAAAAAAAAACCCACAACCCCTTGGGGACTGTGACATTCCACTGACTTTACCCACCACTGAAGGGTAAATTTTAGTTGCTACCAGCCATCCACTGGATACTGACCAAGGGAGACAGTTGGGGAAGTTATGGCTGATTTTATCACCAAAATATATCTTCTATAAGGATTAAGCAAGTAAATAGATAGATCAGGTCTTGGATAAATAAACACCTCATCATTTGTCATCTCCATTTGTCAGCAGTTTGCATTGTGTTCCTCTCACACACTTTTACATAACTAAAATAACTGAAGCATATTAAAAGGATTTTATCTGTTCTAGAGTCATGACCCATTTATCTCTTTCTGTGCATTAATTTCCCCCAACTGTGCCTCAAACTGAATGTCTCCCCAGCAGCCTGTGTATAGATTTTGTTTCAGCATCTGATTACAAAAGGACAAAGGCAGAATTTGACTTGAGGAGGAATCAGGAAGATGAAATTCCCTCTACAAGATTATTTGGAATGAAGACATGTATTTAAAATACTCAGAGAGATAACAGAGTGGAAAAGAAACCCCCCAGGGTATGATAGCCCAGAACTTGGGATAGATGCAATGAAGAAAAATGTTATAAATCAATGAAAGCTTTCAAACTATGGATAAATAGTCTATTAAAAAATAGTAGTCTGCCACTTCTTGGGAGGCTGAAGAGCCTTCATCCTTGTTTATGTTGGGGATCAACCCTGATTTCAGCAACTGATAACAAGCAATTGGTTTGCTACCATGTGACCTCAACTGCAAACAGGCAAAACCAATGGGGAGCTTCCAAACTAAGTTTCTCTGTTTATACCCCAAGGAGGGAAGGGGAAGAGTCCCTCTGCTTATGCGGAAACAGCTCTAGCATCCCACGCAGTAAGGACAAAACAGGGAACATGGCAATGCTTCATCAATCTGGTCCAACCCAGGGATAATTACAAGCTGTAAAAGGACCCTTGGGTGACATACTTAGGGGAGAAACTGCTTAGGTCCATTCAGCCTAATGGACCACATAAAAGCTGATCACAGTGATGTTTCTCAAACAGCGATAATTGTCATCACAATTTATCAGCAGTAGCTACACTTTAGGAATCTTCACAATCCTTTTAAAACATCTCCAAACCAATTTTCCTGGCTGTCACATTCCCGAATGTTCTCTTCAAAAGCATACCAGGTGCTCAAAAAATATAAAAGTAGCTCATCTGGGACAATCAAAGGTCCATCTAGACCAGTATGTTGTCTTGGACAATGGTCAGCAGGTACAGACGAAGACAAACGTGCGGTGATACAATTGGGAGACTGTCACTGCTGATTTAATCCAGCTCATGCAATCGAGCAAGCAGAGCTCTGTTTCATTGGGTGAAATGCCTGAAGCACAACAGGCAAGATGTGTTTCACCCTCAAATTCCAGGAAAGCGTTGTGCAAATACTCTGCGTGGGAAGGCTGTCTTTACATGGCCCATGTGACTGAGTACAGCAAAAATGTCCCAAGTCTCTCCCTGGTGTAACTGCATAGCAAGAAGTGGGGTTATACCAGAAACAAACTGGCTTCCAGACCTAATGATCTTTCATGAAGGAATTATCAGTGGAGCAGTAGCAAGAACGAGATAGGGAGAGGGGGGTTGTTCCTAAAACTGAAGCAATGTTCTTTGTTACCAGATTTGTGCTCTGGACACCTGAGGCCTGAATCAGCCCTTGTACCTATTCATCTCACATCACTGTAACCCCACTGACATCAGTAGATCAATCCTGAAGAAAGTAAGTGTAAGACCTGTGACAGATGTGACTGACTATTCAAGGATGGCAATATCTGAGCCTTTTATTTATTTCACATAAAGCAACATGAAGGAGCTGGTCTAAAGCCCAAATAGGACATAAAGCACAATTGCCAATGACTTGGAAAATGGCATTTCAAAGCAGCTGAGAGGTTTTACACCCTCAACCTTTTCATTAATCTGATGGATTACCTACCTCTAGATGTTGTTGTTCCAAAACACTGCTTCGGTACCTATGAGTAACTGTGCCACTGATGATTAAACACCTTTTTTGGGAGGAAAAAAATCCAAATAACATCTCTACATTTCGTATAATACCCTCCTGGGCAAATATTCAGAGATGAACAGTTAGGTCAGGTGGTTTGTGTCTTTTTCTTTTGAACAAAAATCAATATATCAACATTTCTGATAAACCACCATATAAATCTTCTCAGCTGACTTTCTCAATTGAAAACAGTGTTGAAAGCACTGTTAAACACAGCTAATAGTTCCAAGACTTCCTTGGCTTTTGCCTACCTTGGAGCTCTTGCCACAGGACAGTCAGGATTCATTTATTAGCCTCTTGTTGGATCTGGATGAGATGCTGGCACTAGATGAACAACAAGGGAACGAGACAAACAATGAAAACAAAATAGAAGTATCTCTTCCAAAAAGTCTCTCAAATATGATTCAGTGAAAAAGAGCTGAGTAGAAAGTCAACAGTGTAATTCATTCATACGCTCCCCCAAAGACAAACATGGATCATAGAACCAGGGATTTTTTTCACTTTTGGTTTGGTATTTATGCTTTTTTTAAAGCACATAGTCTAACACATGCACACACACTAACAGGAACTGCTTTGTCTGATTTGGCACTTGACTCTGTATTCCTGCTCTGTGGATTGGATATGGGAATAAAAATGACAAATGAAGAAAACAAGCAGTCCTCTGACTTATGCAACTCTTGCTGCAAAGAGAGACAAAAATGATACTCCAGTGCATTGCAGGCTTCAAGCCATTTATGGCTGCTAAAAGTAAAGAAAGGAATCACAGCTTACCCCGTTCTTCAACTAGGAGAGCTGTCTGGCAACACTGCATCACCTGGCACAGGATTTTGTCCCAAATACATCAGTGAGAGATGAAGGTACCTTCGAGAAACAGTTGTACCTAAAGGGTATCTCAAAGCTACAAGTCTGGAAGGAAAATGAAGCACAAATTATGCTTCTCTTTCTTTGGTATGTTACCCCAACCACATTCAGTAAACAAATACCAGCACATCTTGAATTCTCTAACCCTGTGCCAAATGCAGTTACAAAGGCCTATAAGACATGAGTTAATGAACTGGCCAAGTGCAAGATGATGCCTAACTATAATTTCACATCAGGCTAACATCTGCACATCTATTGGGCATGTTGATGGTAAACACAAACTTCTTAGCAGAGATACTGATGATTAATTCCTTATTCCCATTAAATTAACAAAGATGCCTGACGCGGTTGAATAGTACACTCATTAGATGAGTATAATAGATATGCTGCAGGGGTAAGATGAAGGACTCTAATTATCCCAGTTTGGTCAAGATTGTTTGAATATCTTGCCTTTGGAGAATAAAGAAGCCTAAGGGAAATTGGTCCCAAATTGCACATCTAAATTCTTTAGACTTATTTCAAAAATCTAGTTCATGAACCTTGGAGAAAATCTCCTAAATGTCCTTTGAGACACCTGCCTGAGTGTCCAAGGGCTTAGTACCTAGCCACTTTGTGGATTTTCAGCATACCTGAGCAAAAATGGCTGCCCAAATAAGGAAAACGTGGAGGACACAGTCAACAGTGATTCACTAGGTTGACATTCTCTCTATTGTTCTTTGAGTCCTTACAGAGCGGGGTGGAGAATTAAGGAACTAATAGGCATAAGGTCAATGAGCTGTTCTATGAGCAACACAACTGATGAAGCTGAGTTTCCCTCAGATGTATGCCCACATCCCCCAATTACAACCACTTTCCTTCGTAATCACGATACCCCTCGGTTCCCTTCCATGTCCTCATCTGTTATCCTATGTTAACAGGAGTCCTTCTTTTCCAAGCAGCTATTGACAGTCATTAAAACTGCAGATACCTAAAATCTTTTTGTCTTTTACCCCATGATTCTGTGCCCTATCTAATTTGACCAATAATTTAAAAAAACATGTAGAAAGAATAAAGATATGCCTTTTGTCATAAGGTCTTGATTCCAGGGGACCAAGAATTGCATAAGCTGAAGAAGAATTAATCTGGAATGAACAAATGGATGTCTTCATACAAACAAAGTCAAAAGATCATTCAGAGAAGCCCATTTTCCTGTTCTTAAAGTTAATTTGATTAGTTTCCCTAGAGGTAGGGTTAGTTACTTAACCTCGATAAAAATTATCATAAATACTTTTCATTTTTAAGTCTCCGAGTTAATTCAGTGCCATTTGAGCCACCCCCACAGAGAACATGGATTCTGGCAACAAAGGTTTCTTATTCCCAGCTCCCTGCCAAGTGCTATAGAAAAAATGCAATTTTTTCTGACTGAGCATCATGCACAGCACATTCCAGATGGCAAGGAAAGAAATGGAGAAGACCTAGTCAGCAAGGATATAAATGGGGAAGGTGCTTTGCACCCATAAATTCGACAGGATCCAACAGGAGCTGCACCGCCCATCAGAAACTCCACAGATCGACTTTCTTTAAAAGAAACCTGTGAATATCTTGCTAGAATGTCTCCTATGGAAAGTATAAAAATGGAAGACGACAAACCACAATTCTAGCGATCTATCAATCATCAGCAGAGTAAGATACTTCAAGTTTTTCTTTTATTGCCTTCTGGGGGTTTCTTTCCTGTGAGGTATCCGGCACAACGTGATACAGAATGCTCTTCAGTGTTTCTAGGTACTACTGTATTACAAACAGCATATACATCACCAGAGAAGGGCACTGAATGGCTACACACTAAGACCATCAAAGCATGCAGCCATCTCCATCAGAATAAAAGGCTCTCCTTCAGTTTGTCAGATCAAGGACATCTGTGTTACACTCATGAATCTTTGTGGCAGTATTTCCTACACCCAGCAACGGTGTTACAATGGCAAATCTTGACTTAATCCTGTCCCTGATGCCTTCTGAAGGCTGAAAAAAGACTATGTCATGGTTTAACCCCAGCCAGCAACTAGGACCATGAAGGCTAGATGGGATGGGGGAGAGAATTGAAAGAGTAAAAGTGAGGAAAAACTCGTGGGTTGAATAAAGACAGTTTGATAGGTAGAGTAAAAGCCGTGCATGTACACAAGCAAAGCAAGACAAGGAATTAAGGTACTGCTTCCCATCAGCAGGCAGGTGTTCAGCCATCTCCAGGAAAGCAGGGCTCCACCACTCCTTACGTTTACTTGGGAAGACAAAAGCCGTAACTCGGAAAGTCTCCCTGTTCCTTCTTCTTCCCACAGCTTATATACTGAGCGTGATGTCACATGGTATGAAATATCCTTTTGGTCAGTTGGGGTCAGCTGCCCTGGCTGTGTCACCTCCCAATGTCTTGTGCACTCCCAGCCTGCTGACTGGCGAGGTAGTGTGAGGAGCAGAAAAGGCCCTGACTGCTTGGCAACAGCTAAAACCACCAGTGCTCTATCCACACTATTTTCATCCTGAATCCAAAACATAGCTCCACACCAGCTGCTAGTAGAAAGTTAACTTCATCCCAGCTGAAACCATGACAGCCTAGCATGTTTTCAAGCATTGAGTTAACTACAGTTTGGATGCTCTATCCAATACCCGTTTTATCTGCTAGTTCTCCTAATAAGCAGTAAAGAAGTGTTGGCTAGATTATTTCCACAAATCCAAATGGATTTCATTAAATGCCAGCAATGAAATGCAGAGGCAACTTTAAGAAAGTCTACACAATGATAGTTCTGATTCTTAGCTGCAGAATACAGGTAAGAGGAAAGAAAGGCCTTTATATTTTCATTGCAGCTATCTAATTTTGTGGCTTGACTCCCAACAGAGGATTAAGTCACTTGAACAGCTGGTAAAGCTACTGCTACTCCAGAATCTAAGCACCAATGGAGCACAAAGGCTGTGACTATCTTCTCCATATCTCCTGAGATAGTTCACACAAATGGAATATATATTTATATCCATCTATGCAGAAATAATTTTTCATTAGCCAGCTTTACATTGCCTTTCAGTGCCACGAGGTGACAAAACTGGAAGCGAGAACAATGCCTAACGCTGTTAATCCCTAGTAAAAGCATAAAGAAGCAAAATCTGATCAGTCTGTTACATTAAACAACTCAAGGGTAAGATTAATTCAGCGACATGGTTAGGAAACCGGAGACAGTAAAATGCAATAAATAATTTACCCCAGAGCCTGTTAGGGTACCCAGTACAACCAGGATGTAAAGATATATGCTATTTAAAGAAGGGAGGAATCGTTTTATGGATGGGACCTGCAGGAAGAAGTTAAACTTCTTACCAAAGGTTGTAAAGCAATCTCCAAAAAACCCTTGAGAAAGGTTGTTCCTCATGTCCACAGCCATCTTCCCCTTACAGCCAGCAACATTTGAACCTGCATGTTCAGTGACTAGGGAGGCGGGGAGAGCACAGGACAGAGCGTTGGCAAAGTTAACTATAGCAGAGATAGAAGCGTGGAGGATTGAACCAGTGGGACTTCAGCCATCTGTGAAGCACAGTGCCTTAAATTTAGCTACAGGCAGGATACCAGCCTTGAAATCTTAATGATCTGCATTGACGTGGCAAATCTCATGTTGCTAGAGAAAACAAAGAGCAGGGCAGAGCCCCTTGAGGCATAATGGGAATTCTCAATAACATCCAAAAGAAAGTTTCGGTGTTGTATGGAGCTCTCATCTTCCCCAACGCTAGCTGGCCATTCAGCTGGGGACCTTAGAAGACAAGAACATTGCATATTGTGTAACTGTTGAAATTTCATTATACCATTAGAGCTGATGACAGAATTTGCAATTTATTATAGGGCTAGGAAACCAATATAAGCTTTCTGTTATGAACAAAGCTAAAATCAGACTGGAACTTTTCCCAGAGTATGGGATGAACAAGAGGAGCCTGAAGCTGAGTTGTCACCACCTTCAAATACAGATGACTTAATTAAAATCAAAAAGAACATATCTGATTTGACTGTTTTCCCCCTTACCCCAAAGTCAGCACGTTGGAAAGTGAACACAATTTGTCTTACTGAAGAAGCATATATCTAGGTGAATCCAAGGGAGGGACTGGGGAGGCTTGGTAATGAACAAGTTGGGAGCCTAGTTCCTCCTTATGTTCCAACTGCTCTCTGCTGCATTGGGATTAAACAGAAGCCTTCAGCTGGGTGCAAGTACCATTTATTCCCTCACTGAGGTTCTTCTACACTACCACGTCAATGCAAGTTGCTTTATTGTTGGTCCATACCGGTAAAACAACAGCAGTAGAACACGGATGAGGATCAGTCCCACCAAGGATACAGTTACACCAGTATCAGGGCATCTCACACCAGCAGAACTTCCTCCACTCCCTCAAATAGAATAAGATATCCCTGGAGAAGCTCTTTCATCTCTGGACAGATCTGTCCACCCTGTGTATACTATGCACCCCACAGAGGGCAACCTCAAAGCCCTCTTCAAAACCAGCTTCATGACCATACAAGCAGTAAACCAGTACACAGAGGTGCTGACACAGCTAAAACACGTAGACCTGAGCATGCCTGGACACATAAAGGAGGTTAGCGGACCGTCAAACATGTCTGACAGGCTGTCCACAAACCAGTCCTGTGGACACGAGATGAGCAGTAGATATGTACTGCTACAGTTAAGATGGTGTACAGGTAAACAGAAGCAAAAATATAAAAATCAACTGGGATTAGGCAATACAAGCACCATGGATCAGCCCTATAAGTTTTAAGTGCAACTGATTCTGCAACCAACCTTGAATTACTCCTTCGTATAGGAAATACAATTACCGGATGCAGAGAACCCATTTCTTTAGGGTCCCTGAAATCACCAAGTACCTCTTTCAGCCCTCAGAGTCATGCCTAAGATGCTTGCACTGACCCTAAGCAGGGCAAAAGAGGCACGTGCTATTACAAAGGATCCTTTTAATTTTCCCATCAACATTCTACTCCTGGATTTAGCACGAGCCAGTTTTGTAATAGACAAGTTAAAGGGCCTGTGCAAATGCACTGAATGTTCACATTAAAAAAAAAATAAATAAACCCAAACACACTTTTATTTATACAGCATACAGTTGCCATATGAACTGACAGTTAAGACAAAACCACTCAGCAAGGTAATGATTTTTTTTTTCCTTTCTATGAAACATCTACAAGATGAAATCCCATCTGAGTCTCAGTTTCACAGCCTTGCCTTATTTAAACAATTCAGCTCCTTTTGTCTCTCATTTGTACTGCACTTTGTGCGTCATTCTGGGTTGTTTCACTGCCTATTGCACAATTACAAGTGTTCAAACATATAGAAGGCACGAATAGCTTAGCTTGTTTCGGTTGCCTTACAATCAATACCTCTGCCTCAGGCACCAAAGAACGTATGAGAAAATGAGTTTTCTGTTTTTATAAACTTTGTCTATCTTCAAGCTCACTTTGATCCATTCTTCTACACAAATGAATAGGGTGGGGCCACTACAGAACAAGTAGAGACAACAACGTTCTGTTAGACTGAATCTCAACAGAGGTGACCACACCAAAGGCCACCTTCTTAATGATCGTGCTTTTATTCTCCAATTCATTTGGAATCTTTATTCTCCTTTCCCAAATTGAACAAATGCAAGCTTTGTGATATCTGTTCCTTTTCGTTTTGTGGCAGCAATGGTTTTTTTGCTTTGATCTGATCCGGTATGCAATGTTGTGAAGATACTGTCTGCTAAAGTAGGAAAAAGCTATGCAGTTCATGATTGCTGGAAGTGAAAGCTATTTGTGTGGGTGTTTTTTGATAATATGGTAATTCAGACCATATCCTTACCCAAAACAACTGGGAGATAAACAGCATATTACAATGCTGAAAAAGTGTTAGAGCAGTTTCACCACAAAAGACTGTGGTTTACATAAATGAGGATTTACAAGCCTAAGGAAGAACTGCAGACTTTTAAAATGTAGCACATTTTTTAAGCAGTTTAGCTCCCTTCCAATCCAACCCAAAAAGTTGTTACATTTCCAGTGTGCCAACCTTTTTGGAAAACCAGCATTTTTATCAACTCTAGAGATTTGGAAAAAAAAAAAAAAACCACCCCACAAAGATTATGTTGATCACCTTTTGGCTGAGATAACAAAAGTTTGCCAGAATACGTATAAAGAGCAAAACATCAAGGAAAACCGTAGAGAGGTGGTACAGAATTCCTTTACACCACAAGATCTTTCAAATACAGATCTGAGCCTTCAGCCTAGGTCTAAACATCAACACAGATGACTCCCATCTCATCATCATCCTCTAGCAAAAGGAAGTTTAAATTCCAAAAGGCAGCAATATCATTAATCCAGTTAAAGGTGGCTCTGAGAAATACATCATTCAGTTCAATCTCCACAAGCTGAGCACGCTGCTGTCCAGATTCCCTCACTGAGACCTCTCCTAGGGTTCACTGTCAGCTTGGTCTTTCTCCTACTGATGTCATGAAATACCTCTCTCTGATGTCAATATGGCCAGGAGGGGTTGGCCATAGGGGTTGGTGTAGAAATCTAACGAATTATGGGTGGTTGCTCTATCTTTTGTGCTTTGTTAGGTGGGTTAGTAGGTATTTTTTGCTCTCTTGCCAGTTTCCAATTTCACTGGGGTATGTTGCAGTTTTTGATGGAAAATAACTGTTGTGCTTGGTTGTATTTTGTGAAATGCCCAAAAGCTTTTACATACAAGCATCCTGTAAAAATGCATTTGTGTTTTATTATTAATAATAAGAATGCCACTGGATCAAGAGTAGTCTAGACTCTATATATGGCCCCGGCTAACTTGAGCCACCCAGGTTGGATGATTTTTGTCTATTTGACTACAGTGCCAGGAGGTGGTAGTCTCTCCACTGTTAAATCTGAGATTTGTAGCTGAATATTCCTAACTATGTAGCCTCGACATGAAGGATCACTGCAATTGCCTCTATATTGTTAGCGTGCAGGTCATTTAAAGACTTATTTCTAACCCAAGATCTGAATTCAAGTGAATGAAAAGCTACCATCTCAAGGATGTAAGGCATAATCATAAGCTTGTTACTGTCCAGCAAGAATTCACATCTAACTACTTATAAGCTCACACTCAATATCATTATATTAAAGAAGATCCAATCTTTAAAAGCAACTCTTGGGTTAAATGGAGCTAACAGAACTAGCAGGCTATTTGTTGATGCAGTTATGCTGTATTTCAAATACATTTGTTAATTATAGTTATCAAAGACTTATACAAACACACAGACATTCCTGGCGGCTGTTCACTAATTTGGAAATGTAAGAATCACTAGGAAGATGGGAGTTTGAGTCTTTACCATAGGAAAATACAAGGTAGCGTGGGTCAAAGAGTTTAGGGGGGAAAAAAAAAAATGATAATACAAATCAAGTCCAGAATGCTGACTTCAGCTCACCAATGATTTGCGAGATCACATTACTCTTTTTTTTCCCTTCCTAAGAGTATTTGGACAACTGCCAAGTATTTGCAAAAAGGTTTCATGAATTTTAGCACAAGTGACAGTTTCTCAGAAAATTTCTGCCAGAACTGTCTCATTTGCTATTCATTATTACCCTGTTAAAAAAGAAAAAAAATAAGGACAGAAAAAATGTTCAGGCATCAAGACTGCAGGAAAAATTATGTGACCCAGCAGGTAATGCAAAGAGCAATAGTTTGAACAGCATCTTCATTAATGACCTATAGTCTGTCAACTAGTATGGTGAGTTGATGCAGGGGCAGGGCAGGGTTCAGGAGTGTTTTGCTAAGAGAAGATTCCCTTATACTTCATTATCTCATCTGTAATTGCAGCTGATCTGGAATTTTGGTCAGATAACACTGCCAACAGGGAACAATAGTCCCTCGCTCTGATTGAACTATTGGAACCATAAGAGCACCTACACTACAGGAGAGGTACTTCTCCCTGGCTATGGGACAAGAGTGAATATCTAAGAGGTAGGATTCATCCCGTAACTTGAGACAACTACACTTCTAGAGTGTCATTCATCTGATCTATTTAAAAATTTGCCTTAGCATGAAATGAATGTCATTCTAGAAATGCCTCTTTCTGTACGTGACTAAAATGTAGCTCAGAGTGACATGTTTAGGTGGGGAAGTCTACACCATAAGATCTGACATTTGGTCAGTTGGATCCCAGACAAATGAATGTGCTACAACTTCCTTGTGCCATTTCACAACGCGAAAAAAAAAAATTATACCAACACCGTAAATTTTTCAATTGTCATTTCCTGGACCTTTTTGTTCCTTGAGAAGTTGTGAACATTAGTTACTTTGTCCCAGTTTGGACTAAATGTGAATTTTAATAAGGAGAAAATATTCTTATTTTTTGCTCAGCCCTACTCCTAAAGGATTGTTCAGCCAGCTGTGCTTTAAAGGCCCTCTAAGTTCTTCACTTTATAAAATCAGTACAAAGAATAAAATCAGTACAAAGTTCTAGTCGTTGTAAATGAAGAAATGTTTCTCCCAGGTAGCACTGATATTTGGAATGTGATCTAAATCTCTCTGCTTCCCAATATCCCATTGTACTAGGAAGTACAATATCTGATGATGACCTACCATATAATAACACATAGTGCCAAAGGTACGGAGTTAGACTCTGCTGTTTGGTTCTGTTTATATCACTCTTCAATATTATATACAGTGGCTAGCCAATTCTCTTTTAAGATGTCATTGCCTTCACTTCAGGCAGCTTTCAGATACTGGTTTGAAAGCAGTAATGCCTTAACACAGCCAGGTGACTGGAACAGAATGCTAAATTCATAGCACCAGCATGCTACACTTTTCAGTGGAATCTGAGCTGAAAGTTACTGAACCAACTGCATTGGTAACTGTTACGGACAAACACAGTCATCCTGCTAATCCTGTCAAAAGACACATCCATCTAGTAACTCCTGGTGCGTTCACATGTACTTCTGTCAACACTTGATACTATGAGGACTCCAGAGTGTGTATAGAAACGCACCATGGACAAATGCTAGCTTACACTGCTTTATGTGGCTCAAATATTATGGTACAAACTCCCTCACAGCATAAACATTTTGCTTACACAGTCTTAGAGGCAACAATAATGATCAGATACAGAATAAGAATACAGGTCCAAAAAAGGACCAAAATACTAAATTCCACCAAAATCCAAGACTGTGGATCTATAACCCCTGATTCAGCTGCTGCTTAAAATGCCTGTGTTCTACAGGTGTCTCATTATATGAACTACAAGCTTGTCAAGACACCTAAAGCTCTGTTTCTCCATGTGACAGGAAGCACCCCAGCCCCTACAGCACTGAATACCTCCTGCCTAAACCAAACAAAAATCCAAAAATTGGTCATTCTTCCACTCCTCTCTCCTCACTGCCTTGATCCATCAAGAGTCTGCAGAGCACCCCCCTAGACACCAGGCACCACATAACATGCAGTAGCATGTTTTCTTTCTAGATACCGCCACCATATCGTTCTTAGTTCAGTTGTCAGACCACTCTGCTAGCGTGGAAGAAACTTGGGATGGTGCCTGCCACCACCATGCCGCAGCCAGCCCCAGGGAGTTCAAACACACGTTATTCGTCTGCCATACCTCTGAACTCCACACTGTTCTCCTCTCACTGGAGTTGTTTCACTGGCTCTTCTCTCATACAGAGAAGGAAATCTTGAAGACAGGTTCCTATTCTATGCACGGCAAAGGTGTTTTGAATGAAATGGCCCCTTGAGAGAGAAGTCACTGTGCTCTTTGGAAGCGCTGTCTTATTCTTGGTTTCTAGCCTAGTTCACCTACAGTTCTTTTTAATTCTTTAATTCCACAACAGGGTCAGTATCTGCACTGCAGAGAGCAGATAGATACATTACTTAGGAAACTCTCTGGGAGGTGAGTTTGAGTTCCCTCAGGCAAAAGCAATAACTGAGAGAGATTTCCCACAACCTGGGGGAGTGCTTTAATCACAAGGCTCCTGTTCAAAAGGCCACCCCCACCTACTCTTCTGCCATGTTTTAGAAGCAGAGAGTGAGACAAGCTCTGTTTTTGGAATAAAGGGTGTAACAGGTGGCTACGTGCTGGTAGAGATCCCACAGTATCCTCAGCATTTCCTAATACAAAGCTGACTACCTGATCCTGATGTACCTCGCTCTTCCCACATACCTGTGTGGGGCCAAGGCACTTAACAGAGGTGTCTGCTTACCTTGGGCCAGCCACATAAAAGCTCAGCAATATAACACTGAGTGTTGCAGCATCAAAGTCCCACTTTGGATCAAGCCTGAGGGTGCTACCAGAGGGAATTTACAATGTCAGGACTTAAAACTGTATGTGATGCTCATTACTTGTAACAACTGACTCTAGTCTAACAAAAGCTGCAATGCCACAATAGTTATTGTTAAGCAATTTAATTGATCCAGACATTTATGCAGAGCCATTTGCCTGTTGGGGCTCTAGGCAGAGGCTAAACTACCCTTCTTTTCATTCCCACATTAGATGACTTATAATTTCTTAACTCAGCCTGACGGGATGTCCCCAGGCTTTGGGGCCTTCAGCAGCTATTCTGGTTGCTCTTCTCCAAAACTGACTCTGCATGTATATTGGTATATTGTGCTAGTCACCACAGATGACACCCTTTATTTTTGGATGCAAACACTTTACCTTAATTGTGTATGCAAGTCATTGGTCTCTGAGGTTCACCTTACTTCACCTCCAAAGATTTAGTAAGGTAATATGGTTTAGTAAACTCCAAAGATTTTTACAAGGTAGCTTGAAATGGTATGGTCTTCTCCCTTTTATTCCTCCACAGATCTATAAACAAATCCAGTCAATTCAAAAGTCTAATAGTAGTCCCAGTTGAAACTTGAACTTGCATTTTTCTCAGGAAAAATAGATGACAAACAGTAGGCTGGTCTATGGGCTAGGTAAGAAAACTGTTGACTCTCCCAAATAAACCTAACTAACTAAACCTTAATTTTTACACCTCACTCCAAACTACTAAACTTAGTTCTTAATACTAGTCCCCTAGCCTACCTACCTGTAACCTGCGTTAGAGTTAACGGGGAAAATGGGCATGCAGCACGAAGAGGTGTGCTGCATTTCCAGGTAGAAGTCTGACTGAGCTAAGGAGGTCTTACTCTATTTAACATTGATTTTTGTGAACAGTCACTGCTGCTGTGCATAGAAGGGAATAGCCAATTGACGCATTACTCCACTGAACTAAGTAGATGGATGAATGGATTCTCAAGAGTTAGGTACAAATTAAAAGTGACTTCAGATGAGACTCAACAAGTGATACAAAAATCTTGGTTTCTTTGGCTATACACTGTAAAAGGAAAGCTTACAGCCAAAGGAAGCAAAAGGCACCGCTGCACAACCTGACTATTCATAAAGCTCACGCACCCTTTTTGTTCCATTTATTTTCTGCTTCTGGGCAGCATATGTGTACATGGAAATAATGAAGGGAGAATATACCTTGTAGTAATAATAAATCAAATAATCTCTTAAGCACTAAGAAGCCTGTATGAAATATTCTAACATCAACTGAAGTTTCTGTTGGGCAAGTTCCTAGCACCCTAGTTGGTAGAAATTAATGTCTTTAGACCCATTCTTCAGATATAGATTATTAATGTTTCATGAAGCCAAACATGAGCAACTTATACTTCTTTTCTTTCCCTCTAAAATGAAATAGGACTTCTAGGTAGTTTCGTGGCTAAATGGAAACTCAGCTCTTTTGTTGACCTAGTTAAACTAGATAAGTATCTTTCTACATTTATACACGTTTTCTTGCTTTTAATAGCTGCCTACATAGATATACTAATCAAAAAATACATATAGCTGAAAATCTGAAGTCACTTCCTTCCCTTGTCAGTTGAAGTAGTGACAGAAGAACAGATGGTTCAAATTAAAGAACTGCTTGGAGATGTAGCAGAGCACATTAGAGAAGGAAAGCAGACAGCATTTCTTTTTGAAAAAAACCTTTCCTCTGAGCAAACCAACAAACAAACCTTGGTTAATAAGGAATTTCTTCCTCTAATAAATTAAGTCCAAACTAGTACCCACTAAAACCAAACCAGGTATTTGACTTACGTGGGTAGAGAATCAGTCTTTCCTCCCCCCTGCCAGGATCAGGTTGTTCCATTTCTCTAGCACTTAAAAATAACAGTCTAAAATAAACCATTTCCTTCCAGTAGCTATACTGAATCAAATACACCCATGCTGTAAATTACTTAATGTCAACCAGATTTGTCGTTGGGGTGAATTAGATGCAGAATGTTTCATTCCCCATGTTCCTACTAAACAAGCCATATGGAAAGATGTGTTGATGCAAAGTATGACAAGGGAAAAAACTCTTCCAACCCTGTTGACTGATACCACATTCATCCTATTGTTAATGATGACATATCTGAGGAGAAAAACAAAGACACATTGCATGTATTATTAGAGAAAGTGTGAGATCATCCCTGCGGATGGACAAATTTGTAATTCACTTGCCTATTCTCTTGCATCTTCCCATGAGGTGCCTCCTTCCATCTTTCTATTCAGCTGTTCTCCCAGCTCTTGAGCTTTCTTCTTACCTATGACTACTCCAGTAAATACTTATTGAGTATAATATCCTGGTTACACCTGTCATGACAATATGCCATGATACAGTTTTTTAAAGATCATACTAAAGATTGTACATACAGAATTCACTGTGCCAACTTAAAAACACAAGAAGTTAAAGAAATCGTGCTTTCCCACTTCCCATTCTCTCACATAACACTTAAATTGCATTTAAAATTTTAATAAAAATCAGGCCTAATTTTAATTAAACCTCTTTCCCTCCTTTACCCTTTTCTATTTCAGCCTCAAACAGGAGCACAAGCCTATTTTTTTTCAGCTCCACTCCTACATGCACTTTAAAAGGTAATTTTTGCAGTGCTCCAGAAGTCTGAACGTGTGTCAAGTTCATGAAAGAATGTGCTAAAGGGACAAATGAATACTTGCACAACTGAATACAGGTGAGTGATAGCCAGCACCAAGAAAGGAGTAAGGGAATTCTGGCCATCTTTTATGAGAAATTTTTGAGATGACATATGAAACATTTCATATGTGTCCTCAGTTTCACCCTTCGAACCCATAAGTTGACACACACCGGACTGAAACTCAAGAGTTTTGGCACCTCTTGTAGTTCTGATAAGTAACTCCATAAGAAGGGTGGCATGAGAAGTCACTTGCAGCAGCTCTCGTGTCTTCTTTGCTCTAGTCAGTATATGGGACAGAAAAGTGCATGAAAGTCCAGTGGAGATTGGCCACTGATTTCTGTGAGAACAGGAAAAGGGACAACTCAATTTTAATACACTAAAAATCATGAGCTACCTGTCAGTCCTCCTGGGTGCAGAAAAAGCTGCTGACCTCAGAAGCATACGAGAAACTAAATCATCTTGATATTGATGAGTGTCAGGTACGTAATAACAAATGACATGGGCCTGATTCACTCAGGCCACCCAAAACAGAGGAAAAGTAAAGGAATAGGTGGGACTGCTGAAAAATGTCTAAGATTCCAAGCAACCCATGCAGCTCAGGACTGACTGCTGAAGCTAACGCTCATTAAGACCATTTATACTACTTGCAACTATTTCAGAGCAGACGGTACAGGTGATTGCTCAAAAAAACAAGTTTGTCATCACTTGAGACAGTGACCACAGAGATGTTTCTCTCTCCAGGATAATGACAGTAAAACTATACAGAGGATATGAAGTTGTATTCAGAAGGCAAAAGAGATACTGCAAAAGTATTGACTTAGTACATATGAATCTTTCACAGTTCCAGATTTTGCAAGCTTCTGAGTAATGTTTGTGTCTGCAAAACTTGTTTGACTACAATAGACCTTATTTTTGTAACTTAATCCTGTGTTCTTTTCAGAGGTAGTTCAATTAAAAGAGAAAGAGAAAAATCAACATTTTTTCTACGGGAATGAAAGACATCAAAGTAAATAAAACGAGATGATCTACCTCTGTTGCTTCCAGAAGCTAATCTTCCACAATGCATGGTACTGTTTGAAGATCTGTCTGGCACACTCCTTTTTCTCATTCCATCTTCCTACGTTTATTACTCCCTGTGACTAATATCTGTTCCAGTTTTCACATATTTTCTCTTTTTTTTTTTTTCCTGCTTGCCACCTTTTTGCAAGCAATTGCCCATTTCTCTTGGAATGCAATTCAGTGGCAAACTGCCTCAAAACCAACAGTGTTCAAGTTCTGTCATATCATTGCTCCTGAAAAGCAGTGCCACTACTGTAAGTTTCATAACAGCAGAATTTAGCCTGCTGCAGTGAAGCTCATCTAACTCCAAAAGACCCCTTCTTTTCCATTGAGGAAGCTACTAGAGGGCTGTAAAGGCTTCACCACAGATTTCTCTCCACCCTGATGCAGGGTGACTCTGCCAGCCACAAGCCCAGGTGACCAGACTCCATCATTGTACTTGGTAAGTTTTCAAACCAGGAATTTTGGGTTTTCTCACATTGCTGCACCTGTCTAGGAGGTTATCTCTAATGTTTGCAATGGCTACCTCATTATCTTTCTCCACCACTGGCCTCTGCTCTTCACTTGCTTGCAAAAGCTATCAAAACATTGACAACAGTGATGCTACTGCCTTCACACTATCATATTAGCCAACATTGCCTTACTTTCTGCTTATACTTCTCCCTTTTCATCGCATCTGTTATCGCTTGTTTTTTGCTTCTACTGTAAAACCTGTAAGGGAAGGACTGGCTTTTACCCTGTTGTTCTACAGTACATAACACAAGCAAACTGCAGTAATAAAGCAAAAAGTAAAAAGATGGGCCTTTGAATAGCTTTCATATGCCTTCTGTGAGGCTTTATTCTGATCTCTGTTACACTGATGGGAATCCATCAGCACATGCCTTGTAACTAAATATACATCTAATACATTGCATAATGTATTACAAATCCATTGTATGAAATATCTGGACTCAGGACAGACCACTCCAGAGAACAGAGACACTCCAAAAGTCCATCTCCTGTCCCCCCATCAAGTGCAACTGAAACTGGAGTTTAGCCATAGCTGGATCACTTGCAGGCTGAAAACCCACATTTGAGACAATATTAATGGCATTCTATTAATCCTAAACTTGGAGAGGACTTTTTAGGTTTTTATTTTCAATTGTGCAGCTCTATGTTGAAAACTACACATAACCCCCCTACCATGAATGATAAAATGCACTAAAGAAAAGTTGAGGGTGCAAAAATTAAAAAGGATTGAGAGCATCAGGCTTACGGCTGCTTGTGCAAATTCACGTAAGCCTTTCTTGCATGTATGCATTCTGTAATGGCATAATGACAGTGATTTTTCGCAGGACCTCTGCCTCATTCAGCACCCACGATTGCCAGCACAACCTCTTAAAACCACACTAAGGCAAGCATTCATGAATGGATTCACAGGCTTCTCTGTTATATATGTCACTAGAGAACCTAAGTGCTTTCATAGGGGAGGGGAAATAAAACCCAAGAAAAGAAAAAACACACCAACAAATGTTGATGACTTTTAAAATCACAAAAACATCCTTCCTTTGAGAAAGAAAGAGCTGTTATCCCCATCCTTCAGACTAGTGCTGAGGCATTTTGCATTCCCTGCTCATAATCTATTTCTTTTTCCAGACTTTTGCTAAGTTTTCTATTGTTAAAGCTTAGCTCTTACTGACATAGGGACAACTCCAGGGCAGTCTTCAATTACATAGACCTCCAAACATCTTGTCTTTGAGTTGATCCCTGTTCTTAATGTGATGGACACCCAGTAGAAGAGAATAGCATGCAATTATGTAATTAGAAGTTAATTCTGAATGTGTATATGTCATGGTACTCTTGTAGCCCTTACCCTTAGTTCTCAACATTTAACTTTGCAACTCTCCATCCTTTTAATGCAGCTTTTTTGTTTGTTTGATACATTCTTCTGCGTATACAGGCTGTGCCTCCATACACAAAAATATGAATTTATGAACTTGTACTACACAGATCTGTCCTGTTTCTACAGTCTGCAGCACAAACATTTATATCTTTAATGGAGAGTTACGGATAATCGATAGCTGCTTGTTGTCCTCAGTATGGGCTGATCATGGCATCGTTCTGCAGACACATTATACAGCTATTGAACGATAACAGAAGGCTATGCCAAGTTTGGAAGCTCTGGAGTTGAGTTTGTAAGAACTTTTCTTTCCATTTCTTTCTCTTCAGTCTCTCTAACCTTAGTGACCAACTGCAGGTTGTCTTCATCCCTATTCTTCTACCAGGTCTTCTTACAAGGTTAGCAAAGGGCACACATCTCCGATCAGGGCAGCTTCCCAAGATAAGACTCAAGCCTTTGTCAAAAGCACAGGACTCACTGAAAAAGCAGTATATTTTCCTCCTTACTTCATTCTCAGAAATAGTTGAACCGTTGTTTACTAAATGTTCCTCAGAAATGACAACAACAATCTACTTTAGTCAGATAGCTGGCATGGAAAATCTGAGTCCAAGTGGTTTAAACTTTGGCAATGTTATCAGCAATTGCAACAAAAGTCACATAATGAAAAAAGTTAGTCAGTCTTAATTGTCTGTGTCATTACCAGGTCTGCCTGTAATAACATGGTAGCTCAGTCTCCTGGCCTCTTCTAGATGGCACTTGACTTACAATTCTGTGGGAATTTTTAATGTGTTACTATATGTTTATGTATATCTGTCATCATTTCATTACGAGATTAAAATTATATCCCCATTTATACTCTCATCAGAAATAATGGCCTGAGAATACCCATTGTTATTGCTGCAAATTGTAAATCATGCAATAAAAAGAAGGCCAATTATCAAAGTGAAATTGCTCTGCACACAGGTGAGTATGCTCTTCAAGTCTTTCCACTGTTCAGATACCTATGGGCAATGTGGCAGGTTTCAGGGGGAGAAGTGGGATTTGCTAGTCAGAGCCCCATGAAATGTTCAGATAACGATGATTGTGAGCCAAGGAAAAACTGTTGTCCCATCTACAGATGAAAGTGGAGGCACAGGAAAATTAAACTCCCAGTCAAAGCTCACGGGTTAAGCCTGTGTCAGAGCAGAGAACTAAACCTGAGGCTCTGAAGTCCCACACTGGCTCCTTAAGCATACACAAACCTTTTCCCCTTCCCTCTATGTATAAATCTCAGTTTTGCTGAAAGATGTCCTATTTTGCATTAGATTTTTCAAAAGCTCTAGATAAAAGCTAAAATATATACTGTACCTTCATGGAAAGGTTAGGAGAAGAATTGAAAGAAAATAGCATTTGAAGTGTTGTGATGTTCCTTAAACCTGCCTCTTGGGAAAAAGATGGCTGTTTCTGCTGATTTTTGGCACAATATGATAAATTAGTTATGATAAATCAGTCCAGTAATCAAGTTGGCTCAGAGTGGTCAAAACAGTCACAAAACAGTAAATCCTTACATTTAGCACCATAACCACTTAACTATAGAGGATAACATTATGATATTGCTGGTTGAGTGCACCTCCATTCTGCCACAGGAGTGGAAACACACACACATTACCTTTCCTGGAATGGTTTTGCTTCCTTTTGGATAACTGTCTTTCATCATGTTCAGATCTCAAGCAATTTGAAAAGCCAGCAGTGTCGCTAGAGAAACTGAGGTTAAAACTAAGCTTTTTTCTCCTTTTGCATGATGGAACTAGTGAGATGAAACTCTTTAATTGAATAATTTTTTTAAACAATATCAAATAACTTTTAAAGTTATGATAATCTCTGAAGAAATTAAGAGTATTTCAATATCTGGCATTTCCCAATTGTTTACTTAAAGGGCAAGTCCTGCAGCAGGTTTTTTTGTCTCTGCCGTTTCATCACATTTACAGCTTCCTGCAAATGCATTTTGTACACGCAACCCTTTGTGTAGATTTGTAGCAAGCATTTAAGGCCTCTCCACCCACATCTCCAAAAAAAAAAAAAAAAAAAAAGAAGAGAGACAAACCAAGAAGGTAGAAGTATGATATCAAACACCTGAAACACAGACACAAACACTGCAAGGAGCTATTTAGCCACAGGACCAGTATTCTTCCTGGGATCTGGCTGGGATAGAGTTAATTCCTTCACAGCAGCCCACACGGTGCCTTGCTTTTGCATCTGTGCTTAAAAGTGTGGATAACACACCAACATTTTGGGCTGTTGCTAAACGGTGCTTACACAGCATCAAGGCTTTCTCTCTTCCCCACAAAGTCAGTAGGCTGGGGGTGGGCAAGAGGCCGGGAGGACATTAAGCCAGGACAGCTGAGCCCAACTGACTACAGCGATATTCCCTACCACATGACATCGTGCTCAACAATAAAAGTACAGGGAAAAGGAGGAGGGAGAGGGACATACATTATTATGGCACTTGTCTTCTTAAGCAACTTTTACTCATGCTGAGGCCCTGCCTCCCAAGAAGAGGCTGGGCCTGGCGGTGCGAAGTAGTGAATGAACTCCTCTTTTTCCTTTCCTTGCACGCTCAGCTTTTGCTTTCCCTATTAAGCTGCCATTATCTCAATGTACAAGTCTTTTCACCTGTGTTCTTTTTCCTCCCCGTCACGCGGGAGAGAGGAGTGAGCAGGAGGCAAGTTGGGAATTGGGCTGTTGGCCAGGGTCAACCAACCACAGGATCCCACGTAATAGGTGTGACCCACCTGACATTTGATGGTAGGCCGGGCAATGCATCTCCTCAGCACAGCAAAGTAGAGATCTAAAGATGTTGTCCAGTTATTTCCCGCTGTACACGGTTCAGAACAATTTAAAACCTTCAAAAAAATGAGACAGCTCATTCGCATCTCTCTATACTTTTCCAGATAAACAAAACATTTGACAGTTGTTGTGCAGTATTACACACACACTACCATCTCCCAAAGAAAACTAGAGTCAGTCAGAGATGCAGGAGCATCCTTTTGCCGTACAAACTAGTCATGCCATCTGCACTTTTTCATCTCAAGTAGATCTATCCAAGTAATTCTTTTTCCTTACAGGAAATAACATATTTCAAAAAACCTTCCAACTCATGTCTGAATATTGAATATTTTGATATATCACCATAGAGTTTCATGGTTATACTTCCTGGTACTTGTATGCATTTTCCTTTATCAAACAGACTGGCTGGGTAGGTTTCCTCTCCTGTAACACCCGATGGTCTCACTTGCTGAGATACAGTAGTTCACCATAGAAGAGAAACATCTGGCCAGAAACCTCAACTCCTACATATAATAGGGCATATGGGGGTACCTGCCCTCACATTCCTCAAGGACTCACCATACAGTCCTGAAATAACACTTCAGCATTCAGCCAACTTGCTTTTATTATCTGAAAATGGAAACTCACAGGTTTTTGGTATTTTATTTTTAGTGAAACACAGACATTTCCAGAGAAAGCCAGCTCTCCATCTGTTTTTATCAAAACCTAACTTCTACCACCTTCTTCCTTCCGTTCTTGCCCTCCTCTTGCGAAACAAACAAAAAAAGTGAAGGTAAGTTTCCAAAGAGCAATCTTAATTAAACATCACCTCCAAGAAGGTTGCTTAGTTCAGCAGACTTTTCTCTTATTTGCTGACACCAAACAGTAAATTGATGGCTTCTATGCACTTGACAGAAGTTCCTAGTTGCATTTGCAAGTAGCATCTTACGCACAACACATGCCATTCTCTAGTCAACCTTTTCTCCACCAATTTCAATTAAATTCTTATCTATTTTCTTACAAGGAAAAAGAAAATCCCATGAGTTATACCACATGCTCTAGACAAAACATTCTGAGACTAACCCATATCACATCTTCTGTGCTGCGCAGGTACCACCCTAACTGTGATACTCCTCCTTTACCAGCCCATACAGACAGTTGAGTATACCAGTGAGATCATAGAATCACATGGGGTTGGAAGGGACCTCTAGAGATCATCTAGTCCAACCCCCACACCAGAGTGGGTCTACTACAGCACATTGCACAGGAACTTGTCCAGGAGGGTTCTGAATGTTTCCAAAGAAAGAGACTCCACCACCTCTCTGGGCAGCTTGTTTCAGTGCTCTACCACTCTCACAGTAAAGAAGTTCCGTCTCACGTTTAGGTGGAACTTCTTATGATAGGTCTATGTGGATTGCCATCATATTATATGATGATGACGCTATCTATATACATGGCCTTGTGTTACAATTGCACCTTAAAATCTACAGAAATCATAAGCTTTTGGCAGTTTTATTCACTTTGCTGTTTTTTCCCCTTCCTGATGAAATAAGAGAAAAATACCAATAAAAAGAATGTAATAATATCATTAATTTTGGTGCTTCAAGGTAAAAATCATCTGCTCCTACATCATTCTTCAAAGATATTTATCCACCTTTTCTAAAAGATTTCCGCTCACAGAAGCTCTGCTACTTCTCCAGGCAATCATGTCCTTATGGCTACAAATTATTCCTGAATATCCATCCTATTGCCTAACATATTGCAATTAGAGCCAGTTAGCCTGATATGAAGAATAACAGTATAGGATTGTAATATATACAATTACGTTCTTATTAGTCCCCTCTTTGCCATAGCTTTTCATATATTTGAGGACCCTTATTAAATTCTTCTTCCCAAAGAACAGAGAATTAAAATCCCTTGAAAAGAGCCAAAAACCCCAATTCATTCAATGTCTCCTTACCATTAGGTTTTCCAGACTTTCGATCATTCCTTTGTTCACTTTGGATACACTCCAATGATCTCATATCCTTTTAGAAAGGCACAGCCCAAAATCAGATCCAGTGCTCCAGCTGATGCCTTATCAGCATTGAGTGAAGGAGGATTACTTCATGTGTCTTGTCAGCTATATTCCTGTTTGGATGTCCCAGGTTGTTTTGGGTTTTTTTAGTGGTTTTTTTTTTTAAACAGTATTCCCAACTCATGTTGACACTTGTGATCCACTACAACCTGCAAGGCTTTTTCTGAAGTATATCCCAGCTACTTACCCATGTCAACTGATGACTTGATGTTTTTCACTAACAGACACTGTTAAAATAACACAACTAAAGGGCAAACTACCCTTGGTCAAAGCCTTGATGCAGAGGTATCGGAGAAATCTAAGATGTTACTTCTGTGTGCCCTGAGACGTTTTTTGTTTGGTTTGGTTTGTTATTGTGCTTTGGTTTAGGTGTTTTATTGTTGTTTATTGTTTGGTTGGTTTTTTGGGGTTTTGGTGTTTTGTTTTTGTTTATTTTTTTTTAAACAAAACTAGTGGACAGGGAGAAGATACATACATAAGACAGATCATTCCATTTAGTACGTGTTCTTGACTACAACATACTTACATAGCTGCTCTGTGGTCAGTCACTAACACTTCCATGGGGCCATGGGGACTGCGTCTCTCAGTTTATCTTTGGTGGCTATATTCCCTTTGCTCTGACAAAGTTATTTTTTGCTGACCATCTGTATATGAATTGCACCTCCTTTGTTCAGTTTACTTGCACTGCACGTGAATGTGTGACCCAACTGGATTATCATACGCGGTTTTAAAGTGATAGTCCAGCGGTGCTAAGCTTCCTAGATCTGAAGAGATAGTCCTTTTATTTGAGACAGGCCAACATAATTTAGACTGACCAATATGATCTGAAGTGATAGTCCTCTTCATTTACACTGACCAACACAGGTACTCTGTACTCTGTACTACCACTAATGGATTCTTATTGTTTAAGAACCCCATGGGTTGATGACCTGGAGATCTCAGATAAAATTTGGTTTTCATGGCCATACCTGAATTTCAACACACAGGGCCACTACACAGGAGAGAGAGAAGCCTAGGGAGAGAGCCCTGTTTGCAAGCAGAAAGTCAGCACTGCTTTGCGGACCCTATTGTCACTCACGACCAAAGCTGCTGGACTGACTGAAGTTAACACAAGGTCATTCCACTCAACTCTAGGTTTTAGGCTGAGCCTATGCTTACTAATGTACCTGCTGGGCTCCAGTTCTGCCTGTGGCTTTGATTCCTCTATAAGCTTTGCATCTCTCTTACTGGACACTTGAAACACCTGAGTCTCATGTAGAGTCTTTGCAGCATTTTTCAGTTAGAGAAGTTATAGGTCTCTAGGAATTACCAGGCTGGTCTTTGCAAGATGTATGACTTTGGACATAAAGGGGCTTGAAAGGCAGCAAAGACCTTCAAGAGATTTCCAGAATAGCCCTACTTCATAGATTTGAATTGCAGAAGACTACAGTATAGTTTACAAGTATGAAGATAGGAGAGAAAAAAGAACCTTTTTCATAATTGGAAAACCTGCTTGATCTTAGGTGGCCTTCCTGTGTCAGAATGGATACCAAAAAAGTTTTCTCTTCAAGAGAACTGCCATGAAACCAAAAGAATCCTCCCTGTTTATCAAGCAGCAAAAAATAACCAATGACTTCAAATAGTTCTTTAATCTCTACCATCCCAACAGAAGGCTTTTCTTTTTACATATTTCAGCTGGTTTATTGCATAAATATTATGTTAGCAGTCATTCTTCAGTGTGTAGGTGGGATCGCCAGTAGGCAGAGACAGTGATAAATGAGTCTCCAGGTGTTGCTACTCTTTTTAGAAAATCCTTTAACAAGCGGTTATGAAGATTGAGGTCACTTTACAAACTTAAGAGTTACAGTAAGTTGCTTCACAGACACTTTTTCTTTTAAAAAGAGGTGCTGTCGAAGTTGGTGATACCAAAGTGGGCTGTATCTTTCTACTTAGCTCTGTTTACAAAACCTACATAATTATTTATATGCATTTAGTTTTGAGGATGCATTGAAGAGGCCACAGCTGGGGGATTATTGGAGCAATGTTTTCATTAATTTATTTTCTGGCTGCAAGAAAGCAGATCTTGCAGTCCTGAACTCTCCAACAACCATTTTGCACACTTGATGACAGCAAGCAGATGATGATCTGTTTCGTTAAGGTAATTATTGCACACACCAAGAAGCCAGGAGAGAGACTGCACAGCTCAAGAGATAAGAGTCTAAAGCCTTTCACCTTCAGACCATAGAACGTACCAACAACCAGGCTGAACAGGTTCATTCAAGCATCCAGCCTACACGAAAGCATCCTCACCACCATCAGCATCCATCAAACCTAGCAGTAACTGGCTCACTGATTGACAAGGCTCCACAGGGAAGGGGAAGACTGAGTGTGATCACCACGCAAGAAGGAGCGGTGGGCTCTGTCAGTCCCAACGCAGGCATCGCTGCTGAACCAAAGCTCGTCCCACTGCGGTGGTTCCGCAGACAGAAGGTCGCTGCCAGCTTTCCTGTGTATCATAGGTATGCAAACTGCTCTGTGAAGCACACCAAAGGAAAAGGAGGAAAAACAATATTTCAAAGCTTGTTCAAAGCACTGTGATACTGTCCTTATCAACACCATCCTTTGGCACAGGGAAAGGCACTGAGAGCAGGTAATTCCAGGCAAACACCACCCAAAATACCATTCTGAGTTCTGAATGCTCCCATGCCAGCACTTGGAATCAGGTAGCAAAGAGAAGAGGGGTTTCACAGTCAGGATCAGCACTGAAGGTCTCAGCTCTCAGGATGGAATAAACACCATATTGAGGGAGCAGAGCTGTGCAAAACCGTTTGGCATTTCATAACCAAGTCCCCCACCTTCACACTTAAGTAATATTTTATCGTCTAGCATCATGTCTTGGCACAGTATTCCACAGGCTGAGACTCTTTTGTAATTCTTGTGCTCTACAATGTTTCCCCCCCAAGACACCTCTGTCCAAAGGTGGAACACAAACAAGCTCCATTCTGAGTCATAAAAACATAACACATGCGTAAGTGCTTGCAATAATCTTGGTATAATTTGCCCCTTAGTCATTGTCTAGTCCTATTATGTAAATCTGAAACATGCATTTTTGAAAATAAAGGGCTTCAGTAAAATAATTACTGTTGTAATCCTGGAACCACACCCAATAAACAGTTTAGCAATCAACTGGCTCCATATATTTGAAAGCTATAAACAGATTAGTACAAAATTAAAGCAGTAAGGGCCAAAATCTCAGCTGCTGGTGTAAATTAGTACAGTTTGACTAAATCAAATTAGCAGTTTGATTGACTTCAATTAAGCTACGCTAATTTACAGTAGGCTGTCATCTTTTCTTTCTCTATGTGTATACATCTCTGAGCATGTGTATATGCATATGATTTTTTTCTGTATTGTAGGGAGATAGTGATCTTTAGCACAATAATCTCATTTCTCTCTCTGCATATGTAGATTTGTGAGACCCAAGCATGGCTTCAGGCACTGTGAGGAGAGGACAGAAAAGAAAGAACTGATGACTCCAATCCAATAATTTCAATAAACTCCTATTCATATTCTTAATAAGAAATTTTCTTGACTATAGAAGACAGCCTGAGACTGCCCTTAGCAAGCTTCATTTCAAGCAAGCCTAGAAATTATTACCCATTTATAGTTTTTGCACAATTTGGAATAATAGCCAATTTTTTTTTAAACCAATTTTGCTAACTTCACAGTTTTCCAGGACAGGAGCTCCATCTGACTTCTTACGCATCTCCCTACAATTCAAGACATTACTTTGGTCTCATAGTAGAAATAAACCTTGTTTCAACAGTTTTTAATGGCATAAAAATGGACATTAGAAAAATTAGATGATTGGGTCCTCCCTTTCATTTGGAAAGGGAGCCATCCAAAAGGAGCACTTTCATTCTATGCCTTATAAAATGTATGAATCCTTACCATTATCCTCAGGTTGCAGGTTGAATAACTGGGGCACAGAATTGAGTGATGTGCTTCAGCCAAGGAGCAGGAGAACTAAGAAGTCAGATTAAGAAACAAACTCATGTCCCCTAGCCTTGTATTGAAGTCATGGTTTTTCCTTAGATCATCCAGAGCCCATCACATCACCAAATTAAAAAAAAAAAAAAAAGCCTCTCCACTACAATTGCCTTCTGGTGTTCTGTCTGGACTAATCTTTTATCACAGGGGCAAGAACACAAGGGGGAAGGAGAACTGTGGAAAAAAAGGTCGTGGACCGAGTTGTATCTGAGTGACAGGGGGGAGAGTCTCCTTTAAGCAAAAAGCAACAATATTGCTACTGAAGAAAACACAGAAGGAAGAAAAACAAATCCCACATGGCTAAAAAAAAAAAAAGGCAGAATAAAAAAGTGAGGAAATGAAGCCTTAATCTAGTTTATTCCCAAGCCATTCAGAAACTTACTTACATAGATATGAGGAGATAACGTAAAGGTATCTGGAGGAATTTAGGAATTCTGGTATTGAGTGGACCTAAAAGGATGAAGGCAGACCTCTGCTCCAGGACTTAGGGTAAGGAGAACAGGGATGGAAGTCGTAGAGCAGCCAATAAAAGTGCCAGCATAGCCAGACCCTAGCTGCCGCTCTTCTATCGGACACAGAGGAAAACATCTGCCATACTGGATTTCCACTGCACAATCCCCTCCTGAACACCAACCAAGAGCCAGGAACATCATAGCCAGAAGTAAAGGAAAGCTGGGAAAGCAGCTGCGCTGGAGAGCAAGCAGCTTTCCTGGTGAAGAGATACAGACCCCTGTCTGCCCCCACACTGGAGGCTGGTGCCTTACAGATCCTGGATCCAATTGAGATTTCATTTTTTGGAAGGTGTGGCTAACCAGAGCTGCAACTTTTAACGAGATTCACATGGTCAGGAAAAAACAACCCCTCATATGCTCAAAGGTAGCTGAAAACAGAGAGTGCATCAGCTGCCATTTGTTACTGTGTTAGTATCTATCACACTTTGCTGAATCAAAAGCCTGATGACACGTGCCACTAACACGCCAGCAGACAGAAGGAGTTTGGTTCAGCAGCCTTCCTCTCCCTGGCTCATTTCACCTCTTTGCTCTGCTGTAAACACACTGGTTTGGCTGCAGTGCCCCAATAACATCTGACATCTTGAACCATGTGGAGGAACACGTCTCTCATTTTCTCCTCATCATAAGCTTAAGGAGGGGTCTGCCTTACAATGTCTGTCATTTCATGACTGCTGTTGAGTAACAACAAACATGAAAGGCTTTATTTGTGAGCATAGCATAGGGCTTTGACCCACAGAAAAGATGGTTCTGTATGTTCTTGCTACTGTGAAATTTCCCAAATACCACAATATTCCTGGCTGGGAAAGCAGGCAAAAGAATGAGGTATTTAGCAGCATGTGGCAGTTCAGTGAGGAAAATGCTGTCTGTGCTGCTTTCCCACATCTAAGCTCATTTTGCAAAACTTGGGGAATACTGCATTATAGACTAACAGGATCAAGCAAACATTAACATTAAAAGAAAAAAAGAAATGCAACCCTGATTGTTCATTCATATATTTTGATAAAAGCCTGTTTTGGGTATGTTCTTTCACTTGTTTTATGCTATCTGTCACAAATCCCATCAAGTTTAAGGGCAGGAACATTTGCAGAGACAGATAGTTCTTATGCAAAGCAGAGTAAACGCTCAAGGAATGAAAACTCTGAATTAATACACATGACAACATGTTCTTGGATTTGTGAAGGGTGATTTCCATCTTCCAAGGTACATAGCTGAACCATGAGACTGCACATAACCCAGCAAACTTTGACTACAAAACTGCCTGTCACTGCATGGATAAAGGATTTCTAGGATCCTTCAGCAATACATTTGAGGCTGACTTCTTTTCTTTCTTTTCCTTTTTTCTTCTCCACAGAACTTCAGGTTTTAAAAAGCAACATAAAATACATGTTGCTGAGTCTTGAGGTTTTCATGCAAGTCTCTGTTGAGCTTTTCCTACCTGAGTTTTAACTCCCACATACCACTGAAGCATAGGGATAGTTTTTAAAAGTCATGTGGATGCCTGAATAGACTGAGAAATACATGTTGGGACTGTCAAAATACCTGGGTACTCCTTCCAAAATCAACAGGCGATGCTTACCTAGGAACTTCTGAAAGTCTCACTGTTGGATTATTAATATTTTCAAGCTCTTAAATAACTTTTCTAGCAAACAGAGCTCTCTTGCAGGGTCTCACCTTTGGGACTCACTCACTGAGTGACTGAGCAAGGCTTATCGTTTCTGAGGGCTTCTCTTTGTCCCCTACAGCAACACTAAGGGTGCTGACTGCCAGGGCAGATGTACCTGTCATCAGCTGATCTCAAAGTGCAGTATACTAACTAGGTAGTATTAGGAAGCTGGCCTTTGCAAGGTAATCCACTTCTGCAGTGAGAGCACCCTTTGAAGTTGCTAGAATGATTTCTATTGGCCTAAGCGGATGCTGAATCAGGTCTAACAAGTTGATAGACTTGTTAGACCTTGAAACGATAGGTGCCTTTGAAATACCTATATATAAAGATACACACAGACGTAACTTGCCCATCTGCCTCTCAATTTCCTCATCTCTGAAATATGGATAACAACAGCTATTTACCCATCTCCATAGAAGGCCTGATAATATTTAAAGCAGTTGGTGTGATGACTAGCTAATATTTGAACAGGAATTTGAAAATTTAAAGCACTACATAACTGCTAAGTACTATTACTAAATTAAGCCAACTGTCACTAATGGCAGACAGTCTGATCCTTGCCTCCTGTTGACACAAGACCAATTACAGAGTCCTATAAAGTCGAGAATATGTTGTACATGGAGAAATTAATGAAAATTAGGAGGAATAAAATGGTACATCATCATCATTCAATATTAAATTCATTTATTGGATATCAGAATTTTAATCAGCACTGCCTACAACAATTTCCCTTTCTATATGCACTGTATAGCTAAATAAACCGCACACACCTCTTCCATTGGAAATAAGGTCTGGGTTAGCCTCGTGTCATCAGATTATCCCCTGATACTGTTAGCTCCTGCATCAGGAGCCCTGTTCATCAGTTCACGAAGCTCCAGTTAGGTTTGCTGCTCTCCTATTCCAGCTGGCAGGTTATTACAGAATCTCATTTTTAGTAACCTCTTAATTACAAACCTAATCCATTAATGACCAGTCTATTTCCATTTGGCTTTTCCCAGATTGCACCAGAACCTCACAGTTATTCTGTACTCAATTAGCATATCCAAATCTTTCTCCACCTAGTTCTTTCCCATCTCATGCTGTATTGGCTTGTAGGGACCAACAATTTCCACTAAAGGCCTTCAGCTACTGAACTTTTAGTCTGTTTTAGACATTCCTGCCCTCACACTCCCTGTATGGGAAGAACTGGACATTATCTCTACATTGACAATGCCTCCTTGTCTTGTGTCAGCAGAGAATTTCATCAGTTGGTTCCAACCTTCTACACCCAAGGCATTAATGAAAATGTTAAGTAAGATCAGTCCCAGGCTGGTCTGTGAGGATTTCCACTAATAACCTTCTACTAAACTGGCAGAACCAGTGCCATCTCCCCAGTCCCTGCCCATCCTCCTACCAGCTTCCTCAGCGTAGTCTATGTTTGCTATGCCAGTGCTTCGCTCCTGCCAAAGCAGTTTAGTAGATGTAATCTGAACATTCAAGGTTAGCCTACTTTATGTGTGTTCAATGAAAAAAAATATCTAGTTTTTCAGAGCCCAGACTCACCCAAAACAAGTACAGTACTCTATTCTCAGCTTCAGAAATGTAGAGGTAAGTATAGGTCTCCATACAAATTCAGCCAAATCATTAACCACAATATTGTCAAAAATGGTGGGGAATTAGTCCTTTTCAGCTGCCTAAACAATTACTGGTATTTATTAGTTCTATTTTGACAGAACTGGTTTAACACATTCTTAAAAAAATATACAACTTATTCTATTTGATCATTAGAAGAGTGTCATCAGCCTACCACAAATATTGTAATAAATAGCTCTGCACCACAAAGAAACACGATCCTCTAAACGTTGAATCAACGTATTTGCTAAGGAGGTGTGTATCAAGTCGAGTCATTTCAACATATAACTGATCCCCCAGCGGGAAGCAAACAAACAAGAAAACAGAGTATCTTACCTTTGAAGTGCCAGCTAATACAGCTCCATAGGCCCAGTTTTTTTCTAGCATATACCCTCTGCGAGGCAGCTGATGGAGTCACAGAGCTGCTCTAGCAAATGGCCTGGTCCTCAGCACTCATCATGGCCTACAGCTCTCAGTAGGGGTGTTTCTGGTCACACAGTGATCAGGGACCCTGCAACTCTTCCCACCGAGCCAGGAACAACCAGGCACTTCCTCCTCTCCTTTTCCTTCTTGTTTGCAAGGCCACACGCGACCCCTTTCTCTCCCTCTGGGAAGCTGGATTATTTTGTGAAGGCAACTGGTCATTCAGCCCCAGCTCCTCCATAACATCCAGAGCACACAGGCTCCTTACTCCTTTGTCTCGGGGGAACTCAGGTAAAACTCTTCTGTTAGGGGAAATTCCCTCCCTGGTAATAAAAATCTCCTCCCTCAAGAAAAAGAATGTCCCCCCCTACACATTTTGCCTGGAGGCAAAAAATCAGCACCCTATTTTTCTAAGTCTTATCCCTTCCTTCCCAGAAAAACATTAAATCAGCCAAATGGCTCTTGCTGCCCCTCCACTGGAAAGAGGGAAAGTAACAACCAGAGGAGAAAACGTGGAAAGAAAAGCATGACTGGCGAAAAAGACGTGGTAGCGCTTGACCTCCTGGCTCAAGGGCAGCGGGGAAAAGAAGGCAGCTCAGAGTGGGAGGGAAGTGGCAGAGGAAAAATGGTATGCATATGTGGGGATGCACATGCAGATACCAAGGACTAGCGAGGAGGCGTCAGCCTCCCTATCGGCACCAGTTTGTGTATCGTTGCATTCCTGCGTCTTGTGGCACGGCCACAGCAGCCTGGCTCAGCTGCCCCCCACCCTATTTAGGAAAGGGCATTGCCTATTCTGAAGAAATGTGCCAGCATCTGCACGTTCGTGTATGAAGGGGCCAGTATTAGAGGAGAAAATTATATTACACATGCTATTTTCAGTTAACGTGAGACACTATTATAAGCTTACATAAGGAACATGATCTGATCTTGCATTTGTTCCTCATCTGCAGTTCATAGAGACTGTGCATGCAGACAGACTCTGAAGCTGTAAGCCTGATTTCTCTGAAAAAAAAAAAAAAAAAAAGAAAAGTAATTAGAAAAACTTTGTATTCTTTGCACTTAAAAGGGCAGATCCCCGTACACCAGATACTGCTCTTTCAGCAGATCTTTGTGGGTGGAGATTCCATATCAGCATGTCTGCCAGTTCCTGCCAGAGTTTCATCCAAGCCACAACACACAGAGTCAACATTAATTAGCATTAATTATTATTTATAAGAAGCAATATTATCTGCATTGCTATCATTCACACTTATTTTTGTGTCTTACATAGGGCTCATGTGCATGGTACCTCACTGCCCAAACAGACAGAACAAGGCCCCATCGAATCTGCAGACTAACACACAATATTGCCATCCTAAAACCACTTTGAATAGTTCTTTGTAAAAGTTAGGAGATCCCCTTTTCTGTGTTCACGTGAACTTGCCTTCTACTTTCTGTTTATACTCAGGTCAAGATTTCTCTTCTTTTTTTTTTTTCCCCCCACAGCCAGGAAGGCAATAAAAAAAATCCTGCCTGTAGATCACAAAATTGTTTTCTTTCCAACCAGAAAGACAGAAAAGAAAAAAACCAATCACATGCCCCCAAACCATTTGGAACCATGAAAATACAGCATTTCCAGTACAAAACTCTCAAGTGAGCCTTTTGTACTTTACTGGAATGTATTGGTTTCATATGAATAGAGAAAACATGCTGAATCCATTTACATTGACTATTTCTCTATCCATGTTGTTGGCACAAGCAGAATCTTTCTTGGTCACCTCTTTATTCCGGTTCAAAACTTGTCTCAAAACCCAGAATTCTCTTCTATGAAACTGAATTTTCTGTTAGCCAACAGGACTGATTTTGTTTAGTAGCCATAAAACTGAGAAAACTTGCAAAAATTGCAAAATTCAATTCAAAACAGTTAATTAGTCCAGATCAGTCTTATTACTAGTATTGAAGTTATTAGTATTGTTGATAATAACTGCTTCTAAATAATCATTTGCATACATTAAATTTAGCTGGAAGAACTTGTAAGCATTAGCAAATCCTATAATGAGCACAGTGCATATTCTCTTTTTAATGAATTCTGCCTCACTTCCAGTTTAAATAATATTTTTTTACCTCTTTGTTTCTTGCTTATTTTGTTGCTTGGTGCAATACACAATAGCACAGGCAGCAAGATTAGTCCAGCGAATCCAATTTAGAAAGTCACTTTTGCATAGGCCAAGGTTAATAAAACCACTTGAGTACGTTCAAGTGAATTCACTTAGTCCATCCAGGCTTGTTGGAGAAACTATTAATAATCAGCTGGAACTGCTGAGTCAAAATTATGAATGAGATGGAAACAGCAAGCACATTTTATGTGCTCCCATTGCTGGTATCCTATTTGGGACTGTTGCAATCACAAATTATGCGCAGCTCTGAAATACTACATACTTTGACCAATGTGTATTGCAACATTGTGCTGGGGAGTCACAACATGTTGTGTCATACTGCATACACCTTCCAGTGAGAAGTAGGAACTGAATAGAGTAGGAAAACACTGGATTGCCATTTGCTGTTAAAAGCCAGCTTCCATCTGAAAACGCTTGTGAACAGTGTGATTTCTATCGATACGTACATTTTACTTGCTTTTCTAGGAGATCAGACTAGACTTACTTCAATTGCCAGTTACATAAGAAAAACTATTTTAAAACTAAATATTGTTGGCATATTTATCATTTTCCCTATTATTCAACATATGCATTAGATTAATTTAGTCCATAAACAACCTAATCAGAAAAGAGAAACCATACCATTTTTCTTCTGTAACTAGCAAGCACAAGCATTACAGAGAGGTTCTTTCTGTTGTTGCTTTTTGGGCAAAAGAAGTCATTGTATAATGGGACACCTGAAAACACTGTTCACACTTCATGGACAAATAATACATGCAAATTATTTGCAGAAATAGAGCACTATGATGGTTTTACTCTGGTTTCCAACTCTGCAATGTCATGCTCTTGGTTAGCATTCTTCACATGAAAAGACAAGAGATATGCTTCCAGGATAATAAAAGCATTCTGTATGGAAAATAGTTTGATCTTTATTGTATCTATAACCAGTAATTACCATGCTATTATATTTATACCAACAGTCAAGCAATTCACCGGCATAAACAGACACACCTCTTTTGGCAACAGAGTTGCAATCACATATGTGGGCAGTTATCTTCATCCAAAATGCACAGAGACAGTTAAATACAAAGAATGTATAAATTATTGCCCAGATCTTTAGCTAGTTCATCACAAAACACTTCACTGAAGTTAGAAAATCCGTACCGTCTCATAACATGTCCCATCATTCACTACCTAATTAAATTGTACATGGAAAGTTAACAGAAAGAGGCAAACAATGCAGAAGTCAGTGTAGCAAGCTTAAGCTAGCTCTATTAAGGAACATAACACTAATGGCAGAAAGAACACTTTTTGAAAGCTCTCAGTGTTTTTAAAGACAACCCTTTTACTATTGATTAAAGCATGGCAACCATTAGGGCACATAAAAACACATACTCACCTTTCCCTGGAGCAAGCACTGATGTTCTAGCATTTCATGGAAAGACGTTATAAAACATTATAATGTGAACTGTCCTTCTGCATGAGTCATATCAGAAAGAATAATAAGCAAGTGGTAGCCTAGCAAATGAAGAGAATAACTGCAATGATTGAGGTGGAACAGAGTGTATAGCTTCTAAGCACCAAGTAAGTTTTGAGGGGCAACCCCTCTCAATTTACACAATGTTTCAGTCTAGCCCACTATGTTCAATTGTTATCTTAACTTCAGAATGAAATTCAATTAGTGAAAAAAAAAAACATTTTCTTTTCACAATCAATTATCTTAAACTCCATTAAGCAAAGTACCTTGACTATCTAAAATCTGAGGTACCTCTATTTTAGGTGCTTCCTAAAAGAAGACAGGCAGCTTGGAATTCACCTTAAATACTTCTAGAGCTCTGTAATACATCCCAGGTGATCCCCCAGGAAACCTTAGGCTTCCTTTCAGCTGACAGAAATGGGCACTGCAAGGTCAAATCACTTCATTTACTACAGACACCTGCTTTGGGATAAGGTGATGACGATCCCCTGGTGTGACAACACTTACAGGCATTTACAATTTCAGGCAGCAGCTCTGAGATCTCACCATCTGCAAAGCAGAATCTACGCATTTAGAAATTGTTAACGGTACAAATTTTCAGTTCAAACTCACTCTTATGTCTTCAGTTCGTAGATTTTATTTTCTTCTTGCCTGTGAATTTCTCTACGTTCTCCTCTGTTCCTCTAAATATACTCCTCTAAAATAAAGCCACTCTCCTTAGTGCTATAACTTTCCAACCATTTAATACTCTAGCCAGTAATTTTCTTGTGACATACTGAAATCGTGTTTATAAAAAAAATTGCTCATCACATCTTACCTCTGGAAGGGAAGACTCACAACAGAGTAAGACAGACAGTTTCCCTGCCCTCTTCTTGGGCAAAACTCTTCAGCGTCACTGGAACCGAAACCCAGCCAACACATCCCCAAAAGTACACTGCTGGGTATAACAACAGTGCTACTGCTTCCTGTAAAGAACAGATGAGAACAGTAACACCTTATCAAAGCCTCAAGATGGGAAATGAATGAAATATTCATAAAAGTTACATCTTGCACTTGCAAACTAAAAGGAGCCAGTACACGGACTCAAGAGCTGGGATGTGATTATCCACACTGTTTGACTAGCAACAAGCTCCCTGACATGGGCCTTCCCCTGTCACCTCGTACTTTCTCACACAACACACAGGCATGGTTCAGGAGATAGCATGGACAAAGGACTCTTCCCTCGTGCAGATGGGGCAGATGAGGCCACATCTTTGGAAGGAAGAGAATTTAGCCCTCACGGGCAAAGACTGTGTGCTGTCCTGCATTACTTACTAGTGCTAAGGTAGCTTTAAAGGCTGGATAGGACATTGTGGGCATCTTTAAGTAAAAGATCAAGATTGTATCTGCAAGACTCACCATACTAAGACCATGATGTTTCAAATACTAATGAATACATTCACGCACAAGAGCAATTTTCTCAAATTAATTAGGATTACTCCTATGTATAAAAGTATGCCAGCGTAGGTGTTTGCAGAAGAGGTTTTGGAATGTCAGTCATCATATACCCATCAGTTAAAGTACACTCATAAATGCTTTTGCTTGGAAGATTGTATTAACCTTAATATAAAATACATGTTTTCTGGGTCTGATGACTCAGGAAGAACTTGCAAGTCTATACCTCAACCCATTAATCTTATATAAATAAACTTTCCCCTTGTGAAAGGGAGTCCCATAGCATTAATAAATAGGGATCTTTCTCAACCATAATCAGATTCTGTAAGAATCATTTAGAAACATTTAGATTAATTATTTGTTGCGAATTATGCACTTAGCTCTGTCTCTTCAATCAAGAAGTATGGCTCTATTTCTTTCGGCAACATGAGCTAGTATAATAGACTACAGAGTTTCCACATTTAACTCTCGTATCCAACACCATTTAATTAAATTCTCAAGTGTGAATAGTCATGAGTCTGGCCAAAGTTTTGAAGGTTTGAATTCAGGCCCACTGGAGTGAAAGCCCCACCTATTCAGTTTGCCTCTGCACTTGACTCCACCTAACTTCGTCAAGGGGCCAACCTGTAATGACAGTGCATTTAAAGGCCAAAGTCGGGGTAAGAGGGTACAGCATGTACTACTTCATATCCTGCCTTCAAAACAAACTCTGACCAAATCACCAAGACATACTTACAGAGAGCCGATGGGTATTTGAAGTAGCACGGTGGGAGGGCGTTTTTCGCACAAGACTTTGATAACTCTTAAAAGTTTTAATGTATCTTGGGCTTTGCTAAGTTTCTTGGCATTGAACCCACATCAACTGAAGAAAGTAAAAATGGACTGTCTTCCAAACCCCTATGGCATAAATAAATCAAGTTATGAATAAGGACTCTTGTAAGCGATGAGTAAATATCTCCATAGTCTGATCTATCAATGTCAAGTGCCAGGGCTTATGCTTCTCTGAAATGAATACTGAAGCCTGCAAATTTTTGAAATATTATTCCACCTTCTTGAAAATCTCTCTGTGCATCAGTCGTGCTCTGTTTCTGTTTCAGAATCTCCTATTCTTCACAGTTGCTGGAAATTTTCATTAGGAAAAAAAAAAAAAAGGAAAGATTTTTGTACAGAAATTGCAATTAGAAAGATATATCAAAGCAATGCATAGCAGCCCATTTCCAGAATCACATGCCAATGTTCAACCTTCAATTTTGCATTTTTTTATATTTTTTTATTGAATAAAAAAGACAATGAGCTCCTGAACACCCCTCGCCATGAAAGATGGGAAAAGCATACTCCAAGAGAGAAAATGCAGATGAAAGACGATTTCTTCCAAATGCACCATGGGAAATGAAAACCCAGAGAACTCCCTAGCCTGAGGAAAACTGTAGAGGTGAGCAGTCCAAAAAATTCCACCAGCAGAAGCAGCCAAATCAGAGATCTTTGGGCATCCTGGAAATTTTCTACAGTCTGAGTAAAACTGCTCTGCAATGCGCTGTCGGTTGAAGCAATCTACTCCAAATTTCTCCACATCTCCGTCTCTTCATCTCAGTTTTGCTCCAGCCCCCTTTTCCTCTGCTACCTTTACCCTGCTTGTCCCCTTCCCCATAGGCTTCCCTTTCATTTCTTTTTACAGTAAAATTAAAAAGGTCCTGAAATGTCATTTTCATCATGAAAAAAATGTCAAAAAAACCCAATGTTTTTTGAAAAGGGAAAAGGATCCATGTAAAAAGAAACCCAAACAAGCAGCTGTGTGTCGCAGCAGCAATTACAAGCCCCAGGGAAGTCAAGATATTGTTTGTGCTAGACTCCCTGTGTGCACACATACTCACTCCCTCCTTACGGTCCTGACTGACTTACAGGTAAGTGGCCATTGCATTAACACAGATTCCGAGATGTTTAGTAAGACCTGGTCTTAACCAAACAAATCAGGACTACTGACAGATTTGCAGGGGAGAGGGTACTGGGTGTGACACCAGAAAATCACTAACAGACATTAAACTGGCTCAAGTGTGTGGACTATGTTTTACTTACCAGTCTTGGGCTAACACCCAGGACTCTTCTTTCCTTGCAAAGGTATGATGTCAGGCACATGGCAGTTCTTGAGATTCTGTATAAGCCAGCATTGCCAGAGGCTCTGTGCAGGTGTGGTTAACAGTTATTTAATGATTCTTCACAATTGCATGTATCTGTCTGAACATAAATACAGTCTGATCGTAATCTTTCTTTTCACACCATGAATTTGCCCTAGTGTTTCCACCTCTGCAGGTTCTCAAATGCCCGATCATAGTTATTACAGACCTGAGATTCACTGGATCATTTCAAACTGTTCACAAGCACTTTTCTGTCCTGTTGTCTTGGTGAGGTAAGAGACTGAAGGCAGTGTATTTAATACAAACGCTGTAGCTCTTCACTTAAATTCTGTAAGTTTGGCTCCCTGATGACTCACAGGACTCTCCTCCCTTCCCCGTGTTTACACACTGATGACAAGTGCTGTTAAGTTTCTAGAAGCAAAATTATCGAAAAAACAGAACACTGGAAATTACTGGGAAAACTCTCAGTCTTTCTCCTTCCCCCAGCAGTTGCACAAGCCTTTATTCAGCATAAATACTAGTACTATTCAATTAGTTAAAATAATTTTGAGTGATAGTTCCACTGTTTCTTTTCCAAAAGGTAATAGTTTTCCTAATTAGTCACTTGCTTTGATAAGGCTCTGACTTTTACTCTAATCTAAATTAACAAGACTTTATCTACCTGCATCATTTAAACACACCCTACTTGCAAATCTGGTATGACTAAAAACCAAGACAAGTGTTTGGTTTCATTTTACATTTGCTTCAAAGTGCCCCACTTGGAGGTTAATTATTAATCTACTCAAGTATATGTAAAGGTTCAGGGGATCAACGGGGTTAGTAGGTAGAACAGTAGTTGAGGAATTAGGAAACCTGTGTCCTATTCCCATTTTAGAATCGTGTAAGTTTGGCCAAGACACTTAAATTCTGTGAACCTTTATTTACGAAACAGAAATAGCAACACCCTCTGTGCAAAGCACTTCGACATCTTTAGGGAAGAAACTTCACACGTGTGAGGAAAGAGTATGTTTGTTTGCACCATCAAGGGACTGAAACTCAGCTTAATCCCTTAAAAACTCACCTAGGAATTGGAAATCAGATACTCGACCCATGCAACTCAACAAAACTAATGATTTTGTCAGATCTGCAGCAGCTGAAGAATCCGCTCCTCGAGCTTTTACTGCATTTCTTTGCCATCTGAAAAGTGGAGAAAATACACCTGATTTCTGGAACATGATTTGGAGGTTATAAATCCCCCCATCCCCCACCACCCTTAGGTACTGTAATAGATACACCAATAAATTGGTGTAACTATGCTGCCTGTCCCAGGTATAAGCAAGGAGCAACATGGACCAGATTTTCAAAGACACCAACGCTGTTCTGGAGCTGTCCAGGGGGTGGGAGGATTAGATCAAAATGGCTTGACAGATAGCAGTTCAGACCTTGAAGCAGGGAAGGAAAAAGGAAAACAGCAAATGGAGGACAGAACACACACGGGAGAGACATCACCTGGGGATTACTGCTGAATCCTGCCTACCACAGGAAGGTCTGGCTGCCAGCAGCCTGCACCTAAATGCAATTGACTTGGTCTTGAGGAAAAAAAAATAACAGAGAAGTTTTTTACACCACTATTTATTTACAGATTTGGCAAATTCTTATATAAATTCCACCCAGAAATTGCTTCTTAAAAACAAAAAACACCCCCACCAACAAAAAGCAACCCAAAACAAAAACTCAACCCAGAAGTAAGAACGTTGAATCCTTACTGCTGTTGAACTGGAATATTATTGGCAAGATGATTCATTTGTTAATCCACAGTGCTATAAATAGTACTTTAACTTAGTTGAATGGAAACATATCCTTCATATCTCTAGTCACTTGTTTACCCATGTAAAATATATGCGGTTTTGAGTTGGCTGAGGTATATTCCAGGAAGGGCTAGCAAAGTTCAATGACTCTCCATCACACATTCAAAGCCCTTCAGCTCTAGATCAGTTTTGCTGTACTTCTCTTACCGTGTTGTTCACTCTGCTCCATCAATGCATGGACTTAAAGGCAATAAGAGGCTATTGTAAGAATTCGGTCGGTGTTTCCTCATATCACGGGCCAGTGATAGCAAGCCTCTGGCATCAATACCAAGTTCGGCGCCAACAGATATTTGGTCTGGCACCAGCAATAACAAGCTATGATGGTTTCTTTTTAAGTTTGTTTGGCACCAGTAGCAAGAAACATTCACTATTCCTGGCAGACAGCCATAGAATTTCACCAAATGGCTTCTGCATCATAACTTCATAACAAACATAACACAACATAGCTTCTAATTGCGGTGGAGCCTGTGTTTTAGCAAGCAATTCCATCCTGACAATTACACCCAGACTTATCAATACCTGTTCTGCCTTCCAATACCAGTTTTGTTCTTACTGTAAGAATAATCTCCTTTAAGAGATCCACAAACCCATAAGTCCATTACCACCATTTGGATTTTCTCTCTCGGTGCAGTTATAAGAAAGCAAGTAATCAGCTATGAGAAAAGCCTATGGGGACAGTTACTAAATTAAGTCATCACAAAATACGTTGTAAATACTGTGTTGACTTAACCTGACTCCTCACCCTGCACTCTTTTATGTCATGTACTTTCTCAGACTGCAGACCTGCAATATACTCCAGAGAGGTTCATCTTATGCCGGTGTGGAGATCCATTCAAGCCCCTGAGGCTTAACATAGCTCTAGTAAAAAGGGAGAATTAGCTATAAATTATCTGAGTCTTGGGACAGAGCAATCTTCATTTTGACAGTTCCTTGCTAAATGGTGCAAGACTTCTGATGAGGCCTCTTGGTGGATACCTCAGTGGACACGGTGCAGGACAAGGACTCCGAAAAGTTCAGTTCTACAGACAGGGTTGCAACTGACTTGCCAAACAATTTTCAGCAGGACTTCTTGTCACTCCTCTTTGCCTGTAAAATGGGAGAGCTGTGAAATCTCTGGGTGGAAAGGATGATGTAGGAACCAGGAATTACTTCTCTGGTTCTAAGTATTAGTAACAGCAACTATGCTGTCATTTCCCAGGAGAAAATCTGTCCCTGCCCACTCTGTCACAGTCCAGTACACAAAAAAAAAAAAAAAGAAATTTGCTTAAATGTAGACTGTTTTATGGGATATGAAATGGGCACAGGGAGGAAGTGATGCTAAGCTTTTGGCATGGAAAGATTTCATTCTGAGCAAGAGCTCCCAGGAAAATAGACTGTGTGACACAAAGCTGAAATGGAAGTCCCCATTGTAAATTCAGCTGTTAGTACCTGCCAAAGACAGAGAAAATCTCTGCCCAGAGGGAATGGCTGTCCTTGTGAAAAAGTGCAAATACGTAGAGATCCCAATGCGGAAATTCACGCAGACACACATTCTGCTTCAGTGATCAAACTCTTCCTCTCGTGGTCTAAATGAATTTCCACTAACCTCCTTTCCTACAGCTCAGTCTCTAGCTGGATTTCCTTCCAACTATAAAAACATACATAGAGCAATTAGCCAACCTTCACAGACTGTGTAGTTCATTTATGCATGCGAGGCACGTCTCCTGCTGTGAGCAGCCCATCCAAAGAGAACTCTTTGAACTGGTCTGTTGTTGCTCGCGTAGCGTATTGCATTGTCCAATTTCATCATTCCTGGCAAGGCAGCTTGCTACAGGAGAAGGAGAAGAGATGATGAAGCACTTTGTCCAGCTGGTGTGCCGAACATCTCAGATGTCCAAATAAGCTTGCCTACCACTAACTACAGGACTTTCCCATTCACCACGGAGAGACCTTTATTGACCAGTTGTGCTTATGTGATCTTCTCTGGAAGCTCTCTCTAATCTAGTTTGCAGTCTGGAGGGGCAGGAGGCAGAAAAAACGGTAAGAAAGGCATTGGGTGAAAAAAGAAAAAGGTTTTAGAAAAAAAAATTAAAAGCAAGACCATAGTGTGATACACCTATGCACGACGTTTGCTGAAGTGTAAAACACATAGTGGTTTAAAATACCATAGAGACAACACAACTGGATCAACCAAAAATAAACCCGCTACCAGCAGACAGTGTAGCGGTTTGCTACATTTAGTAAGGAATATTTTTAGAATTCATAGCTTGAGTAAACTACAAAGGACTACACTGCCCTACCTCCAAATACTCATCGATGCCGTCTTACTATTTCTGAATTAAACGAGTCGAATCCTACAGAAATTGGGAAGCAAAGTTGAGCGTGTGATTTTCAAGCAACCATTGGCATTTCTCCCCTTTGTCTTCGACTAGGTACTGTTTTGGGTAGGAAAAGAGGGGGTCATACATCAAAAAAAGTCCTGCTCTGCTGCTCTAAAGAGGAAGAGACATTTCATTTTAGAACAAAGAATTAGATTATTTTTTTTTTACATTGCTTCACTAGAGGTTTTGGGAGGTTTTTTCTTGGGGTGATGGGGGTGGAGTGTTTGGCTTTGCTATAATACAGCACATCAAAGCGCTTTTGATGTGAAGTTTACTTAACAGAATCAGTTTTTCCGATGATTGTGTTAATCTTTATAAACCTGAAGGCGATACTGTGCCTTTTAACAAACTATAGCAGGAAAAGACTTGAGGTTACATATACTTTCAGTGGTGAGAGATGGGAGTAGTTGGACGATTTCGCCACTTCTTACTACTTTGCTTGTTGTTCCATGGGCAGCAACACCGACGGGCTTGACGGCGCTCTCACTTGGGCCAGAAAGGCTCTATTTAAACCATGCATAGTCCTTCCCATAAGCATCTCTATATGTTTTCTCAGGCGAGAGCCACCACAGGTTTCAAGGGTCAGTTTACAACACGCACCGGCTCAGAGGCAGCAAAGTGGCCTCGAGCCACAAGAAGAATCAGCACCGATCTTAGAAAGGCTCCCTGTTCCCAGCCATTAATAGCTATCTTTGTAATCGTATTATTTTGAGTACAAGCTTCTGTCCCCTCTTAGATCTTGCAAAACCAGCTTTGCCATCCACTCCTAGTCTTGAAGTATGGCTGTGAAAATGCTTCTGTTATGTCTGACGTGTTTACCTACAGCATTTGAATGACTTTTTAAGTTCTTTGAATAAAGATAAGAGACAATGTGTACATTTTCCACACAAATAGTGGAACGGTAATAAAATAAACATCAAAGGTAAGCTAGCAAATCATCGCTCCTTCACTGCTATTTACAACAAAAGCAGGAAGAGGAAAAAACCTACCCTCGCCATTGGCATCATCTTAGAAAATGCAAGTTTTGGAAGGAATGATAGCTTTTTCCCATACCCTTAAACACAAACATTGGCACCTACAGCTAATGCAATGCTTTACTGAAAGATCTCGGTCTACTTTTCATGGGGAAAACAGCAACAAGGAACCAAGAGAGGTCTCCCTCCTCTTATTTTTGTCTTTCTGAATTGCCAGCTTTACTGAACTGGTACAGCTTTAGTGAGAACAGGAAGACATCAAACCTGTTATTGTTAAAGTTAGCAAGAGCACAACCAAAAGGGCAGAACTTCTCATTGTTCAGTATTTACTATGTAAGACCCACACGGGCTGAAGAAACAGCACAGCTTTGAAACATTTTGCAGGTGTGTGTGGGAACGTATATTCTATGCAAGAGAGACTGAGACAGAAAGTCACGCTGTTTGTTTCTTCCGTTAGTCTTCTAAACCTGCCTTTTTCCTTGTTCCTCTCCAACACTCCTTAAGAGCCCGACCACAACAGCAGAGTCCTAACCTGAGTGACTCTGCATTAAGTACTTATTCTTAAATAAGGTCCGATTTAGAAAGGCTGCTTTTGGAAAATATGGAGCAATCCAACTCTTACTCCAAGACACAAAATTCAAAGTGTACGTATGAGAAAAAAAACTTAAGCGCCACACTAGATTTCTGCTGATGTTTTTGTTTTGTTATTGTTTTGCAGACGCTAGCGCTACTGCTGTATGAAGTAAAATAGCATTTTGCAATTGACTTTGAACAGGGAGCAGGATAGGACAGAACTGGGAGTTTTCAGAGAAGCTACTGCTGTACAGCTCTCTTCATTGAGTTGTTCTGTCCAGCGTACTGTTGAAGGAGGCAAAACCTCTGAAGGAAGCTAAGACCCTGACAACTTAAATCTGAAAAAAAAAACAAAACAAAAAAAACCCCAACCAAACCAAAAATCACAACTATTTTTTCTAGAAAGAAAAATGTCTGGGTAAAATGACAGAATACCTCTTGTCCCAGGTTTTACCAAAAATCTATAGATCCATGTCGTGGTTGTCCTGTTTTCAGCTGGGACAGATGAGGAATATTTGATAACATAGACATAATTTATACACTGAGAATAAATGTTCCTTTAGCCAGCTTGTCCTCTCTATGCTCCCTTTCAGCTTCTGTGGGAAGCTGAAAAGTCCCTGACTGAATATCAGCATTCCTTAGCAAAAACTAAAACAGTATGTGTTATGGACATTATTCTCATACTAAATCCAAAACAAAGCACCTACTGGGACGAAAATTAACTGTATCCCAGCTGAAACCAGAACAATCCACAACGTGCAAAAGAAGTTAAAGCAAAGTCCCTTTTAAAAACACAGTAAAATATTTTATTGGGCAGCGACAGTTATAACAGAGAGGCTACACACACACCATCCAGAAGAGATCAAGCATCGCTACTATATGCACATTAACACACTTAAAACTAAGGCTAAGGTTTGGATTACTTCTCCCGTAGCAAACGCCCACAGCATTGCCTACCTGCTCCCATTTTACCCCTGCACCGGGTGTAGTTATGACAGAAGGGAAGAGGGGCCAGGACTGAAATGACTTTGTCAGGCTACATAAATCATTAGGAATTCACGGCAGCGAAGCCGTGTGCCGTTTTCCAACAGGTTGTCGAGCTGTCACATTACAACTTGTTGCTATACGCGGCGCTATTAAAATAAATCACTGCGTGTAACAGGTTCTGCTCTGCCACCTATAAGTCATTCTGCATTTTACACCTGGGAGGCGGGCCCGGCTCTGCCAAGTCGCTCCGAACTGCGGCTTCATTCGAAATACCCGGGAAGGGGAGGGACCTGGCAGGAGAAAATACAAACAAGTTTCGTAAAATAACTTTCCAACAAGAGCTCGCTGTCATCTCGGCTAATTACGGCTCTGATACGGCTTATTAGCGCATACCCACCTTTGCTACCTTGCTTCTCCACCCACCACCCTTTCAGATCTTTTTCCTGGCTCCGCCTCTCGCCGGCGTTATAATGGGCTGGTCTGAAAGTGGTGGAGAGACACAGAACCACAGGGGAAGAGAGAGATAATGACAATAAGGCTAATAACCCTAATAACCCGGCTGCTGCCCGCGCCGCAGCGAGGAGCCAGCCCGGCGGCCCGGCACTGACGGGGGGGCCCGAAGCCGGAGAGAGCGGAGTAACCCCGACGGCCCCCGAGAGCTTCTCTCCGCGCCCGCGGAGCGCCGGACGGTAACATCGGCACCAGCCCCGAGGAGCAGCGGGCTCGGGAGGCGGCGGAGAGAGGAGCCGGCTCCGGCAGACCCTTCGTACCGGGCTCCGCGGGGGCCTCCTCGCCCCTCCGCGGCAACCCGCTCCCCTCCGGCCCCATGGAGCAGCGAGAGTAAAGAGCGAGGAAAAAAAAAAAAGAAAAAAAAAAAGGGGGGAAGGCTCACTCTAACTCAACTACTTATTGAATTGTAGCCAGTCCTCCTATCTGGTTTGCCAAAGCCAAGTCTCATTCATTCAAAAAATCTTCAGCAGTCAAATGCTCTAGTGAAAACTTCACTTACATCCTGAAATGTTGTCATTTTCTTTTCCTCATCTATTGGAATTTCCTATCTTCTCAAGACAAGACTCTCCATTGCCTGTGTGCACAATTTCAAGTCAAATAGGCACTTCGGGTTGTCTAGGTTGTATGATTGAGGCATTATGGGATAAACATTTATCCATCTAAAATCTAAACAAATGAATTGCTTTGACAAACAGACTGCTTTGACAAACAGACTGAAATAGCATGCCAAAAAGTATATAAGAATGGATGATGTATTCATTCTCTTTCACTCCTCTGCCTGCATGAGAGAGCACTGGAAATGGAATCAGAAGAGTTGTGTGCATAGGTAGTGATGACAGACCACCAGAAGGGACAGAAAGGTGGCAAACTCCTCCCC